>SJXQ01008060.1:475101-494096 GCA_006408695.1 Aepyceros melampus | reverse complement strand
ACGAGCCTGGGGGCAGCCCCCAAGACGAGTTCGACTTCTCCATCCTCTTCGATTATGACTATTTGAATCCTATCGAAGGTCGGTGGAGGCTCGCCCCGGCCTGGCCCCCGAGCCTGGGCTGGGGCCGGGGCCTGGGCAGTGGCCACGGTGGGGCCCCTTTGCCCCACGCGTCACATTTCCTGGGGGGCCTGAACTTGGGGGTTGCCTCTCCCCGGGTGAGAGGGAGCGCGGGAGCCGTCGGAGACTGCAGCCGCCTTTAGAGGGCACTAGGCTCACTCTGCCTGGCGGGGCGCCAGGTTCCAGTTACTTCTCCCCGAGGGTCCCTGGTAGTGAAGCAAAAGGGAGCGGGGTAGGGGGCCCGGTTCTCAGCTGGTCTCTTGCCCGCTGCTGTTCATCAGTGCGCGGTGGAAGCTATGGGTTTTGCCTTTGGAGGGAGGAGGTGAGGAAGCCAAAGGATGGAGTTTTTCCGCCGGGACTGGTGCAGAAAGAGGGCTGGTGAAGCGGATCCGCCCACCTCCGAGCCCCACCGTGCGCGAGCCGTTGTTGGGGACTTTGCACTGACTCTAAGGAAGAGGTTGTCTGTATCTAATGCTAGGGGGGGTTTGCCCTCATCTTAGGCGGCTGGCCCATTTCCTCCCTGCGTTCTGCCGCTGCCGTTTGCACATCCCCTCACATGCTTCAGGCTGAGCTTTATTAAGTGGGCGCCCCCGCCTCGCCCCACAGGCATCCAGACTGTGGGGGCTTGGATGGTGTCCGCCTGCGGTTTCAGGAAGGTGCACGCTTATTCCTGCCTCAGCGACCTGTCAGCCCCCACTGCAAGTGCGCTCTGCGCTGGGGGCTGGGGATTTCCCCGCGCTGGGCCGTCATTTCACGTGTTTAACAGGAGCCTTGGTCAGAGGAGGCGGTCGCACAGCCAGCCTCACTGTATTTTTTTGGTTAGCAGGTCGTCTTGGAAGAAAAACAGAAGAACCCAACCAGGCTTCCTGATTTTGACAGCCTAGCCCAGCCAGTGCTTGTTGAAGCCTTGGGGGCAGGCCTGTTGGTGACTTCCAGAAGCACTTGGGCTTGGCTGCTTCGGGGGAGCAGGAAGGGGTTGTGCTGGCTGGTGTGTGTAGGAGGCCCTTTCTGGACTCTCCCAAGTTTGCTGTTTCCTAGAGATGCTGTGTGAGGCAAAGAAGTTTCAACTTTCCCCCCGCAGCGTCTTCAGGTGAAACTCCTTAGGTGAGGGGCTTGCTTTAACTTCAGAAGTGCCCTTCTATCGGATACCAAGTGAAGATGGTAGTTAGTAATTATTCTCTATTTTGGCTGGAGATGGAAATAATTAGCCAGCCAAAGAAACCAGTCTTCTTGAGTTGCAATCTGGAGGCCATCCTTTGCTTTGAAAAGATACAATTAAGAATCTGCAAACAATCCCTCTAGCATCCGTGGTCTTGCTCTTCCTTAAGATTAAAGTCATGTTTGGAGGGAATACTTACACCCCTCCAAGATTCACAATCAACGGATTTTTTTTTTTTTTTTTTTCCTGCAGCAGGGAGATTTCCGGGGAAATAGTTTCCAAGCCAAATCTGATGGGAGGTGCTTTTTATAGTTTTTCTTGGCAAAGGGGTGCTTGGTGGCCGCCGATGGGTGTCTAAATGACCACGGTAAAGGCCCCAGAATCTATCTTTTAAAAAAATAAACTTTATTTTTGGAAACAGTCTTAAATTTACAGGAAAAATTGTAAAGAGAGTACATACAGCAAGCTCTTGTATACCCAGCACCCAGGAACAGGAGGAACAACCTTCATTAGCAGGATGTATTTGTTATAATTGGTGAGCCAATATTATGACACAGTTTTATGAAGCTAAGTCCATACGTTGTTCAGATTGTCCCCCCCCTCCCGTTTTTTTAAATGAGCTTGACAGTTTTCAGGAATACTGACTAGGTACATTGTAGAATGTCCTTTCACTGGAGTCTTATGTTTTTGTCATGGTTAGACAGGGCTGTGGGTTTTGGGGGAGGAAGACCACAGAGGTAAAGTGACCATTTCCATCACATCATATCATGGGTGCCTACCATCAACATGATTTATCATTATTGACGATAGCCTAGATCACTTGGCCGAGGTAACCTTTGGCAGGTTCCTCCACCATAAAGTTACTCCTTGCCAAATGTGCAGCCCAACTTAAGGATGAGGAATTATGCTCTGGAATCTGGAATCATGCCTTGCTGGGAAGGCACCAGGACAGAAACATCACGGCCCAGGAAGAGAAGGGATGTCGAGAGCCTTGAGAGGCTGAAGCAAGCTGTTTCAGATGTGGGTTGGGCTCAGGCTCACGCAGATGTTAATAGCAGTCACTTTTCTCTGCTTCCGCATGATGGAACTCCCCAAGGGTCAACACTAGCCCATGTCTTACTAATGGGCTTTGTCTCACATGACACTATGTTTGTGATACATGTGAGGTATTCCCTTTAACTCTGGGCAGTGGGCTTGGCAAAAGACCAAGGAAGGAAGAGGATTGCTCCTGGGACAAACATGGTCAGGAACTGGTGACGGCACATAGGGAGTTGGGGGAAGTCAGGTGCTTATTTTGTGGAACCTGAGCATGTGGCAGCTGTGATTACCCCGTGTAGTACCCCTCCAACCACAGAAGGTACACACTTATAGAAGGTGGTCACCTTCATTTTGTAGAGGGGGTTGACGAGGCACAGAGAGGTGAGGGAACTTTCCCCAGAAAGCAGAGCTGGTGCACGGCAGAGCTGAAACGTGAACCTGGCTGTCCTGCTCCGGAGCCCGCTTTCTGATCTGCTGTGTGAGTTTCTCATCCCCTCACTTGCTGAGAGACACGCACAGGGTGGTTAGGGGCCTGGCACCATGCAAGACTGGAGTTTAAAACGCTACTGACGAGATGATCTTGGGTGAGTCATTTACTCTCTCTGGACCTCTGTTTGCTCAGCTGTCACATGACTGAGTGATAGTACTTAGCTCATAGGACTGTCTGCCTCGAATGGCTTTAACCCATTCAAATCAGTTAACACAGTGTGATTTGTCCCTAGCTTTGTATTAAACCTTTGATTTCATTAATAGAGGTCCTCAGTTCATGTGAGTCATCATTCACTTACTCATCCGTCTAACTATTGAGCTCCTGTGATGTTAGATCCTGGGGATGTAATAGCAAACGAGACCCAGTCCCTGCCCTCAGTCAGTCAGTGTCTCTGATTGTTTTTCTTGTCTAATTGCATCGACTGATGCCTCCAGGAGCATCTACATGGTAGTGGAAAGTAGGCATCCTTGCCTTGTTCCTGACCCAGGCAGGAGAATCTTCAGTGTTAGCTTTAGAATTCAGGCATATGTATTTATGTTAGGGAAGCATCCATCCATTTCTATTTTCATGAGAGTTTTGATTAGGAATGGGAGTTGAGTTAGGAGAAGGGGATGACAGAGGATGAGATGGCTGGATGGCATCACTGACTTGATGGATGTGAGTTTGAGTGAACTCCGGGAGTTGGTGATGGACAGGGAGGCCTGGCATGCTGCAATTCATGGGGTTGCAAAGAATTGGACACGACTGAGCGACTGAACTGAACAGACTTTTTAGCATCTATGGAAAAATATTTTATTCTAAGATCATTTATAATAGATTTCCTAATATTGAAACGTTCCTGGTATTAACCCGACTTGGTCATGTGTATTATTTTCTATGTTGGTGGGCCTGGCATCTACTGGATATTTTTTTTAAGATTTCTTTTAGCAGTGTTCATCTGGTGGCCGGTAAAGAATCTGCCTGCAATGCAGGAGACCTGGGTTTGATCTGTGGATCAGGGAAGATCCCCTGGAGAAGGAAACAGCAACTGACTCCAACATTCTTGTCTGGAAAATCTCATGGATGGAGAAGCCTGGCAGGCTATAGTCCGTGGCATTGCAAGAGTCGGACACGGCTTAGCAATTAAGCCATGAGTGATACTTGTAATGTCCTTTTTGGTGCACTGGCAAGTTTAAATGTCTTTCCTTCTCTATGTTCAGAAACAATGTGTGTATTATTGGGACTATCTCTAGCTCCTCACGTTGTGATAGGATTCCCCTGTGCAGCCATCGGGACCTGGTGCCTTTTTATGGTCTTGTTCTGTGATACCTTTCTCGATTGTGTCTATGGGAATTAGGCTGTCTCCGTTTTCTATTTTGACTAGAGCCAGTTTTGGTAAACTTTATCTTCCTAGGAAATCATCCACTTCACCTTTCTGAGTTTTCAGATTTATTTGCTTAGAGGCGTGCAAAGTAAACTCTTATTTTCTTTTGAGGGAAAGAGCTAAATACATAGTAATAGAACGCAGACAGGGCTCTGGGAGTCCTGGCTAGGGCTACAAGCCCAGCTTGGAGGGGAGAGGCGTGCTGGCTGTTGGTAGACAGATCAGAAGTTTAATTTCTTTGTATGTGTATGTGAATTCGATGCATTCTTACTTCTTCCAACTTGTAGTACACTGGGAAAGACGGATGGACCCTGGGGATCCCCAGTCACCTCCAGAGGTGCCAGATCATCTCTGGGCCGTGTTGGGAGGGCTTGCTTCTAGTCTGCCTCAGTGAGTCTGGCATGTCCCTCCTCTGGTAAGTGAATGCATATGGCATTAACTTTGACCTTTCAGAAAGGAAAATGGACTCCTGACCGTTGCTTAGAGTTTGTTCTGCGGATCTTGAAACTCTTTGGGCCACGACCTTTGAGAGGCTGATAAAAGCCTCAGGTCCCATGTGCTGCAGGAGCACGCTGTGTGTGCGCATCCCTTCTGCACCCGAAAACCCTGGGGTGCAAGGCGCTCAGTCGTGTCCTGCTCTTTGCGACCCCAGGGACTAAACAGCCCATGGAATTCTCCAGGACAGAATACTGGAGCCGGTAGTCTTTCCCTTCTCCGGGGATCTTCCCAACCCAGGGATCGAACCCAGGTCTCCCGCATTGCAGGCAGATTCTTTACCAGCTGAGCCACAAGGGAAGCCCCAGAATGCTGGAGTGAGTAGCCTGTCCTTTCTCCAGCGGAACTTCCTGACCCAGGAATCGAACCCGGGTCTCCTGCACTGCAGGTGCCTCACCTTTATACCATTTTCAGGTAGAGTCACAGACCCTGCTGTAGCCCATTCTCTAATGGCACCTGCACTTCAGCTCAGGGCCACCTGCCCTCCGCCCATTCACAGGGCACAATTAAAGCCTCATTCTTTCAGCAAACACTCACTGAATACTGGTTTTGTGCCAGGCCCTGTGGGAGTACAGAGATGAATGAAATGTGGTCTTGCCCTTGTCTAGCCCCCAGGCCAATGTGGGACGCACGCAGCCTGGTAAACAAATAGGGACAGATGAGGTGCTGATATATAGTATCATGGGCTTTTTTTTTTTTTTTGGTGCTTACTAAAAATAGAGCTCTACTCTAAGCAAGCAAGTTCGCTAAACACATGTGACATTCAGAGACGTTGCCGTCTGTGTCGAGTTAAGGACAAGCCTTAATAAGCCTGCTTTGTACAAATAGTGTCTCCAGGTGCAGCTGGAGAGGTGAAATGAGGGCTGAGTTGAGCAGGGGCCTTGTCAAGGGAGGAGAAAGAACTAGGGAGAAGGTTGCCTGAATCATTCTTTACTATTGAACACATGTCATCCCAGCTTCCAAATTAAAGGCCGTCTGTTCTTAAAGTGCCCTCAGTTTTTGATCAGAAGTTGTTTTAGTTGCTCAGTTGTGTCCGACTCTTTGTGACCCAGGGACTATAGCCCGCCAGGCTCCTCTGTCCATGGGATTTCGCAGGCAAGGATACTGGAGTGGATTGCCATTTCCTTCTCCAGGGGATCTTCCCGACCCAGGGATAGAATTCGTGTCTCCTGCGGTTGGCAGGCGGATTCTTTACTGCTGACCTCCCAGGGAACCCCTTGATCAGAAGTAGAGGCTCTTAAAATCTTAATGCTGTGTTGAGTTGGCTCCCAAGGCTTTTTAGTCTTGTAATATGATGGGATTGAACACATTTGAGAAATGCAGCATTGGTGGCCAGTGGTCCTTAATCCTGGCTACAGACTAGAATCTTTCAGGCATACCCAGGACCCATGAAGTCAGAATTCTTAGGGGTCAGTTCACTTTTGCTGAGAGTCACAAGAAGTACATGGCTGGACGGGCTTTGAGCCCAGGCAGCTGGGGCCCTAAGTCCCTGTCCTCAGCACTACAGCTCAGCCTGAATCTCACTGACCCTAGCTTTCCTGGGTACCCTTAATGCCAACATGGGGTGCATTCACCCATGATGTTTTGATATCTATATAATTATCAGTGGAATGTTCACTGCTCTCCTAATTGGATTATACTCATAAAATATGCAACAAAAACCCCAGTGGGGAAGGACAGAGTGTAAACTGGAGTTCTGCTGTTTCTGTATTTCTTTATACAGCCCAGTGGATGGTTGGGCATGCCTCCCGGGGCACGTGTTCCCCCCAGCTCCACGGCCACAGGCTTAATGAGCCAGAGCAACAGGACTGAAGTCAGGAAGTCCTGGCTTGAAATTCTGCCTTAGTTGTCTGTTGCTTGCTTGACCTTGGCCAAGTTGAAGTAGCTGGCATCAGCAAGCATGTAATAAATCATTGCCTTATAAATGGACGAAAAGTTGCATAATTCCTTCTTAGTGGTTTGCCTCCAGGCAGGTGATTTTGATCCTCTCCGCTTGTGTTTTCTCATCTGTGAAATGGGGGTGGTGATGGCAGGTTCCCGCAAGGCAGTGTGATTGAGCGCGGGCAGCGGGCTGCCTGAAGGTCGGATGGCAGGCTGGGAGCAGGGTGGTGGGCTCTGAGAAACCATCTGGCTCACCCAACTTCTTGAGAGCATTGTGTCCTTGGAGGGGAGAGTCTCTGCCTTGGCCTTTGAGGAATCCTAAGCCTTAAGAGAAGATGCTTTTTGGAGATGAGTCACTGGCCGTGGGGCTTCAGTTGGCATCATAGCATGATATCTCACTTATGTGCAATCTGCATGCATGCTCAGTTGTGTCCAACTCTTTGCGATCCCATGGACTGGAACCCACCAGGCTCCTCTGCCCATGGGATTTCCCAGGTGAGAATACTGGAGTGGGTTGCCACGCTCTCCTCTAGGGGATCTTCCCGACCCAGGGATCGAACCCTCGCCTCCTGCATTGGCAGGTGGATTCTTTACCACTGAGCCACTGGGCCAGCCTTCTGTAGGGATCAGTTCTGATGAAAAGCTTGCCCGGGGCACGGGCCCCTGCCTCGGCCGCAGAACTAGGCCGGCTGCAAAAGCTTTCTCAGCTGTCCAGACCCTCAGGCTGCAAGGTTCCCTGAGGCTGCTTCTCAGAGAGGCGGGGCCTTCTCAGGTGTCCTGCCCGGCGCTGCGGGACCCCTGAGCCTGGACCAGGAAGCGGCAGCCTTGGGAAGTGCAGCGTGCTGGGTGTCTTGTGGCTTCCCCCCACGAAGAGACTTCCTCTCTCCTCCCTCCCCAGCACAGGAAACAGCCACAGGCGCCCCAGAGCTCAGTCCAGACCCAGCTTCCCTGGGCTGGTTCGAGGTTGGGTTTTACTGATTGTTCCCAAACCGAGCTCAGGGAAGAAGGCAAGACTCGCCCTGGGGCTCTTCCTGGGCTATGTCAACTTTCCTACCTGGAGGAAAGCCCGCGGCGGGTTCCCCCAAAGCAAGAGGAACGGCCTGAGACATTTTCCGAAACTTTGTCCAAAATGTAGAAAAGTAGAGACAATGGGATCATTAGCCGCTTTCCCAGCGCCCAGTTTCTACGGTTACCTACTGAAGGCCAATCTATTTCCCCCCACCCAAGCGTGTGCTCTGCCTCTCCACTTCTGCTTTCTTTAAATCACATCGCAAATGATAGAATATTTTATTAATAAATAGATTTGCATGTAGCTCTCAAATATAAGGGCTCCTGAGAAAAATCCAATACCATTACCAAACCTGAAAAGCTGTCTTGCGTGCTAAGCTGACTCAGTCGTGGCCTACTCTTCACGACCCCATGGACTGTAGCCCGCCAGGCTCCTCTGTCCATGGGGTTCTCCAGGCAAGAGTACTGGAGTGGGTTGCCATGGCCTCCTCCAGGAGATCTTCCTGACCCAGGGATCGAACCCGTGTCTCTTAAGTCTCCTGCATTGGCAGGCGGGTTCTTTATTGCTCGTGCCACCTGGGAAGCCCCCAAAGCCATAATATTTAATTTCAAATGTCCAGTGTTTAAACTTCCTGTGTGTCTCACAAGTGTCTTTTCATGGTTAATTTGTTTGAACCAAGATCCAGATGCGATCCTAACACTGTAAATCATTGACGTGGCCAACAGATCTCTCTTATTTACAGAAATCCCCACCAGTCTGTCGTTCTGCCGTTGTTGAAGCAGCAGGCCCTTTTTCTTGCTGTGGCCTCTGTGTGATGGGCTTTGCCAGCGGTGTCCCTGTGTTGGTGTTTAGTCTTCTGTCCCTTGCATCTCATAAACTGGCATTCAGATCTGAAGCTCTGTGCCGTAGACTTTGAGTGCTGGTTTCTTCTGCAGAGAAATACATCCAAGGTAGAGAGGACGCTACAGGAAGAGCAGAGAGATTGCTTTTCCTGAGCTGGCGTTTGGGACCATCTGTGCGTCCTGACCTGAGGTTTTGAGAAAAAAGAGAATTTTCTCACTTGGGCCTGTTTCAGTTACTAAGATACGTTTCTAAAAGGCAGTGCTTCTATGTGAATTTTAATTGAGCCATGCCTGAGTGAGCTTTCTAAAGGTAAGAAAGTTGCCTGCAAAAGCTCAGGATTTATAAAAGTCCTTATCAAAACAAACCTGCTTGGGCATGCTAGAAAGGTGGACTGTTAAATGAGTACAGGGCAGGGTGGGGGGAGCCTTGACGTCTGCAGTGCTTGCGAAAGTTATTGTAAAGACCACAGAAAGGGGCTGTTTACCTGCGTGATCCTGAAAAGGTGGGCTCCGGGTGTGAAATCCACAACCTGTGACCTCATCTCCGTTGCCATGGAGAATGGAGGAGGTCATTAATGCCTGGGGTTGGCAGGAGCTCTGATGAAGTGTACCCACCCCCGGGGACAGGGCACTGAAGTGAAAGCTCCTGGCGATGAGTGTAAATAAAGAAGCCATCTGTCAATTAGGCATTAATTTTAAGTCTCTGCCCCTCGCCAGGGGTTCCAGGGGCCCCACTGTCTTCAAGGGGAAGGTTGCACATGGATTTCAAGTTGGCTAAAAGAAAGGTGGAAACCAGCTTTGCACGCTGTGTCAGGGGTTGCGGGGCTCAGTGAGGGACACAGCTCTTTGAGGCACTGGCATAAAGGTGCAGGGGGTCTTTGCTGAGTGAGTTGGAGGAATCAAAGCAGAGACGGTGGCCGGGCCCCTGCCCATGTCTCCTTGTGCAGGGCCTTGGCGGAGAGGCGGGTTAGCTGTGTGCCTGTTTTCAGAGGGAGGATTATCTGAGGTCTGTTTCTGGTTGATTCTTCTGACCAGGTCTTTTCTTCTCCTTTTGGCAAGGAAGTCGCTGGAGCCCTGCTCTCTGCTGTGTGCCACGTGACAAATGGGGAGAGACTGTCTTCTCTTAGAGAAGGGGCTCTCTGAGGCACAAATTCCACCTCAGATGGCTGTCTTCCTGAAAAAACGGAGGCAGCGTGGCACGGTGACTGGATAAGCCAAGTCTGATGGCGGATCTGATGGACTATTACAGAGCCATGAAAAAGAAACCTAGCTGCGTACAACGTGGTTAGATCTCAGACATAAGGTTGAGATTCACAGGATGTACATTCCCTACGGTTTCACTTATGTCGTGGGCACGGCAGGCAAGCCCAGGCCACAGTGAGGGACGGTAGGCGACTGGGTCCCCTGAATGAGGGCTGGTGGCTGGGTGGGGCCACTAGGGAACCATCTAGCAGGATTGAAGCGTTCTGTGTCTTGAATGGTGGATGCACATTTGTGAAAAGGAACCGAGGCGTGCTTCTAATATCTTACGGCATCTCAATGATGTCTCAGTTTGAACCCCAGCCCTGCCCCTGGTTTCTTTCAAAAGACTTTCTTTTGATGTGGATCATTTTTTAAAAGCATTTATTGATTTGTTGCCATCTTGCCTCTGCTTTATGTTTTGGTTTTTTGGCCGAGAGGCACGTGGGATCTCAGCTCCCCAGCCAGGGATGGAAGCCCCACCCCTGCTCTGGAAGGCGGAGTCTTCTAGACCACCAGAAGAATCCATGGCCTGATTGTTCTCGTCACTGGGGCTGAGTCCCCACCCACCTCAGCTTCCCTGGCCCCCTCGGTGATACAGAGGAGTAGATGGTACCTGCCTTCCGGGTGCTTGTCAGCCACATGGTACACAGGAGAGCTTGAGGCGCAGGGAATGAAGGAAGACGGGAAGGTCTTTGAAGTTCTTGAAAGCATGAGGGCCCCGTGGAATGATTCCACCTGGTTCTTTCCATCCCAATTTGAGGATGAGGTGGGGTTTCATGTCTATCAGATGCCTGGGCCCTGCCCTCCCATCCGGAAGCTGAACTTGAGGCTTGCAGATTCCACACATCTCTCTGCTACTCTCCAGAAGGAAAACCCGCGGGTGCGTGTGTATTTGCAGACAGCCATGCCAGTAGCCAGTCGGTAAGACGTGGAGCTTGCACACTGTCCTGGGTCCTGGGTCTTGGGCGCCTCGCCTCATGGCAGGCTGCCTGGGAGGCAGGACCCAGCGCTCCTTTCTGTCCTGTCTGGTGAAGGTAGACAGCTGTCTTAGCCGGGGCAGGGTCAGCAAAGAGCACGGCAGTCGTGGTGGCTTTTTCCAGTGGTTCCACGTTGAACGAGACAGGATGGTAAACTTGCCTTCTTTCCCTTGCTGGCATCTCTGGACCTGACTTAGCTGGATGGATTTCTCACCTCTCACGCCCTGCGTCTGTGTGTGTCATCTCTGAATGAAGGGTGTGACCACCTGATTCTCCCCGTCATCATTAACACACACGATTCATTGATTGGGCATCCAATTACTGCCTGCATGTCTGTCTGCTGGGGGCCGTAGGGGCATGGGGGGCCCGTTGGAAAATTTGCTAAGTGCTGAATGTGTTACTCAAAGCGCAATCTGTACCTTTTCAAAGAAGGTCTTTCCTATAGGTAGTGCAAGCCGCCAGATGCAAAGTCCATCCAGCTTCAGCTCCTCTTGGCGTTTCCTGCAGCCCCAACACACAGGGGCTTATGAGAGCGGAGGGGTGGAGGGGAGGGGCGGGACCCCGGGAACCCCCTCCCTCCCGCTTCTCCCCACCCTCTTGCTGCACGTGTGGGCCGCCAGGTTGTGGCAGCTTCACACTGTTGCCATGGCAACAGACTGTGATGTCTCAAACCCAGGGCCCGGGCCTCTCACCACCTCGGGGTGTGAGCAGTGGGTCTGTCGCTTCAGACAGGGGTGGACCGCGGCTCTGGGGCCCAGCCCTCGGCCCGAGGGGCGGCCGGTCTGCCGGCCGGATCCTGGCTCCTCCGAGCGCCCCGCTCACGCAGCCCCTCCCCCTCCAGAGGACAGACGCCTCCTGGAGCTTCCTGAGCTGGCTTTCTATTTTGGTCATTCTATTCTGCTTCCTGAAAATTCCACCAGCTTGTCGTCCTCGGTGGAGAGATGTTCTCTCGCTGTTCCTTTTTTCAAAAGCGATCTGTTGGCCGGTGGGTTGGCGCTGGCGGCGGTCTCAGACTTGGCCGTGTGTCCTTGAGGGTGAGCAACAGGAGGGCAGGAGCTGGCAGAGAGCGCCGTGTGGCCTGAGTGAGGCTTTTAAATAATCGTTGACTCAATCCTGGGGCAAATGGAGGGATTATGAGTATTCCAGAAGAAAGGAATCTGTGTCTTCCGTTGTCTAAAGCAGCCTACCTCCTCATGGGGCTCTGGAGCAGTTCCTGTCCTGGGGACACTCAGTTTTCTGTGTTGGGGTGAAGGCGTCATGATCCAGGAAATATTCCCTTTTGTGAGTTATGGGGCTGGAGGAGCTGGGCTGCCTGAGACCGAATCCGGTTTTGCTACTTAGCAGCTGTGTGATCTTGGGCAAAGTAATCACCCTCTCTTGAGCCTCCCTTTCCCCATTTAGACAATGAGGACACTATCCCTTGCTTCGAAGGGTTCTTGTGAGACAAATGCTAGTGGATGTTAAATCCATGCAGAGTGCTCCTTGGTATAAAATGGAGGGTAGAGATGCTTTACAGAGAATTGTTTTTGTTGTTGGCAGTTGCCTTTGCTGTTCACTCAGTTATGTCCGACTCTTTGCAACCCCACGGACTGCAGCACACCAGGCCTCCTTGTCCTTCACCATCTCCTGGAGCTTGCTCAGACTCATGTCCATTGAACTTGGTGTGTCACTAACACTTTAGTAAGAGTTAGTTGCTCAGCTCCCAGGTAGCCCAGAAGAAGGACAAAGCGTGGGACGGACGGCATGTCGGAGGCATTCTTTACCTACTCCACATATTTTCTGAAGGCTAGCAGAAAAAGAGAATTCAAAGTGCTGACCGATCCATTTTAGTTTTATAAAGATTTCTTCCCTTTTTCTTTTTTAAAAGAAGTCCCTGGGGAGGCCGGTGTGTGTCACACTTTAAGTTGTAAAATAAGGGAATGAAAACAGAAAGTGTTAGTCACTCAGTCCTGTCTGACTCGTTGTGACCCCAGGGACTAGAGCCCACGAGGCTCCTCTGTCCATGGAATTCGCCAGGATACAGGAGTGGGTTGCAATTCCCTTCTCCAGAGGATCTTCCTGACCCAGGGATCAAACCAGGTCTCCTGCATTGCGGGCAGATTCTTTACCATCTGAGTCAGCAGGGAAGCCAGATGAAAGCAGAGAAAGGGTAGAATCTTCAACTTAAGTGATAGTTCTTTCCACAATAATAATACTAATGTACCCAAAGGCCTGATTTATTGAGCGTTTATTTTGTGTGTTTTGGGTTTCTGTGCATGAGATGAACGTCAGGTGGGCATGGTCACCACCCTCCGCCCCGTATTACACAGGAGGACTCAGGACCCCAGGTCACACAGCGGGGTGCAAGGCTGTGGAATGGGGGCCTCTAACACCGTGTATTGACCGAGACCCGGATCTCCATGCAGACGCCCTGCTGCGGTGGGGCTGGAGTGGCCGCCTCAGCCTTGTCTTCCGGTTCCAGAGAGTGGCCAGAGGTCTCCCCAGACGTTCTTGGGGCCTGGATGTGGGGTGAGCCCCTGAGAGCCTGATGAGAAAGGGCGGGCGGTGGTGACGTGGACTCGCAGATGTCTGTTGCAGAAGTAGTCTACCTGCCAGGGCTCACAGGGAGCCGACGTCTCATTCCTGAGTCAGTTCAGGTGTGACTCATGGGCGGATGCTCCCAGCAGTGTTTGGGGCCTTGGCTGTGTGCAGGCCCCAGGGGGAGGCCCCAGAGCAGTCGGGCCTGGAGCAGGGGTTCCCAGCTGGAGGTGATTCTGCCTGGCAGGAGAAGTTTGGCAAGCCTGGGATGCTTCTGCCTGTTCAAACTGGGTGAGGACTGGGGCTGCTACAGACGTCTAGTGGGAGGAGGCCAGCATGCTGCTAAACATCCTAGAGCCTCCACAGCAAGGAATTTTCTAGCCCCAAATGTCAGTATTCTAGCCTGGAGAAGTCCATGGGATTGCAGAGTCGGACACGACTGAGCGACTTTCACTTCACTTAAATGTCAGTAGTCCTGAGGTTGAGAATCCCTGGTCTCAGGTCTGCTGGGTTCAAGTTGCAAGACCTCAGGCAAGTTAATTCACCCGTTTGACCCAGTTATCTTATCTGTAAAAGGGGAGTAAACAGCGCCCATCTCACAGGTTGTGAGAATTAAGGAATGGACTACTTGTAATGTACTTATGTCAGAGCCTGCCATATAAATTCTCAATAAATGTTAGCTGCTGCCGCTTTTGTTATTACGGTTATGATTATCATTGACCTTAACCTGTCTTCAGAAAGCTCACAGTCTAGTAGGAGACAGAGAAGTGAATCTGTACTTGATAGACTTCTCTACATGACTGTAAGTTCTGGCAACACTGCAGAGTCTGTAATGTCTGAGCCAGCCTAGGGAAAATCAGGGAGGGCTTTCAGGAGGAGGTGGCCCAAGTGAAATCTTAATGAACAGAGTGGCTTCCTAGGAGAAGTGAGGACAGAAGGTATGGAAGGGTGTTCAGAGCTACAGGAATAGCATGTGCAAAGGCATGGAGGCACAGAGGACCTAGAGCAACAACCTCTGAATCCCCCATCTCTGCTCCATCCTCTGTCTCTTTCTGAACACGGACGCATGGAGTGTGGGCCAGGTGCTTCCCACGGCACATGGGGTGGTTTTATGCTCTCCTGTGGGCACATTACATAAGAGGGCCATCCTCTTGGCAAAGCTGCTTCCCTCTAATCTTAGGAGTGAGGCCTCCATCAGGTGTCATTGTAACTGTAACGCCTTTCTTTCCTGACGTTTGCCATTTCCTCCTCCCACTTCCAGCTTTGAAAAAAATGTAGACTTTCTGGGGTTCTGGAAATGTCCTACATCTTGATTGTGGTGATGGCTACCAGGGCATGGAACATTGGGCAAAACTCACTGAACTCTACACTAAAATCTGTATGTAGAAATGATGCCTGACTTATGAAAAATGAGCATCGAGGAGGAAGAAAAAGTGGGCCTGAGGCTGGGAGCCTTGGGCTAGCAATGGTGTCTCGCTTGAATTTAGTAACTTTTATTTTGATTGTATTTTTACCCTCCCTTCTATTTATGGAGGTGACACTGATTTTCCATTTGGGGCAGCAGTGTAAAGTTTCCTTAAAAAAAAAGTCATATGTGAATGAATTTAAATAGAAATATTAAGTAAATAATATTCACTGGTGGTACATGAATATAACAAAGGTCATGCAAGTGGTAAGAACAGCAAGCTCTTGGAAACCCTTCTGAGAGAATCGGGTGCTTCTGACATGAAACAAACTTGGCCCAGGGCTGCGTGGGCATGGTGCGGGCTGCGAGGGACTGTCTGCAAGGGTGGCAGCTGTTTACAGAGACACAGCGAAGAACCCAGCTCCCTAAAGAAACAGCTGAATGATGAGCCTTTCGTCTGTGAGAACTGCTGTCAAATGCCCAGGAGACTGAGAATTAAATAATTATAAATTACCTCCATATTCCTTGCTTGCGGGTAAACTTTCAAAATTCTGGGGAGAGAAAAGAGACACTTCACTGCTTGGATTAATTAAAACCAATGTAAATGCTTTAAATGCTTTTGCTCAGCAGAAACTGGCCTTTATGTTCTTCATTGCTGCCCAGGAGTGTGAGTGATGTGTGTTTTTAAGTTTTCTGGGACTTTCACATCAGCCCGAGGAGGGTGTTTCTCCTAAGATGTAGCTCGGTTTTTCTGATAAGGCTGGAATTTTTGCTAAGAGGCTTTCTGTGTTTTCTTTTACCGACTGTTGTCAAACGTGGATTTGACCTGGATCTCTTCCTAGATTAAAAATCTATCCTCTCTTACCCCTCAGGAAGGGGGTGTGTGTGTGTGTGTGTGTGTCTGTCTGTCTGTCTGTTTGCAGGCCCAAAAGCAAGTTGATGATGAACTGCAGCTTTACGAGAAGCTTTACGAGAATCTTAGACCCTACAGATTCTAGCTAGAAAAATGAAAAGATTTCAGAGCCAGAAGCAGCCAAGGAGACAGGCTGGGTTTAATATTGTCCTGTTCCAGATGAGGAGGTCGAGACCTAGAGAGAGTGGGGGACTTTTCCAAGGTCACATGGCTAGTTAGTGGCAGAGAAGGACTGGAACTCAATTCCCTGCTTTGCAAACCAGGGGTCACTACTCGAGATCATCTCATTCACCCTGCTCCCCTTGGAATGAAATAAAATGTGTCTTTTGAAAATTGTATTTCTACTCTCAGCATAATGCAGAAATCAGAGTCTTCTTTCTGCCTCTGCCCCTCATTATTAATATTTAGTTCTTCTCCTTGGAGGAGGAGGTCCCTGTTGCCTGCAAGTTCCAGAGAAAAGCCTCTGTAGCCATCGGCACTGGTACACACTCTCCCCCTCCGTTTCTATCTTACACATACTGTGCGCATGTTTAACACTATCTGGTGGTCATTATATATCAATAAGATATATTGGAAAGAACCTATATAAAAGGAAAGAACCTTTTCTGCACTTTTATAGCTGCATTATATCTCACTGTATGAATGACAGAATTTAACCCATCCCCAGCCAACGGACAGAAGGTTACTTCCAGTTCGGGGAGATTAAGAACAGGGCTGGACTAATTGGACTTATGAACGCGTCACGTGGCACAAGGAGAGTACCTGCAGGAGAGATTTCTGAAAGTGCCGTCGCGTGGTTTCAAGTGTACATGTGTTTGGAATTTTGATGCTACCAAATCACCCCCTCTTGAGGTTCTGTCTGTCTACCTTTTGGTTTGGGTGTTAGCTTCTTTGAGTAGCAGTTTAAATATTTCATGCTTTATTCATTTATTCAGCCGACTGACAATATTTTTGGAGGGCCTGCCTTGTGGGCGATCCTGTCCAGGCGTTAGGGGTCCAGTGGGGGCTGGGAGCTGGGGGAGAGGCTGACATTATAAACAAGTACCTGGAGAATTACTGAATTAGAATCGTGAGGAGTGCAGTGGAGCAGAGCAGGGAAGTGTGCGTGGGGTCTGATCTCGTGAAGAAGGTCAGAAAGACTTTCGGGAGTGTGTGACACTTTAGCAAAACTCCAGTGAAGGCGCGGCCTTAGTTACCGAGAGAAAGAGGGCTGGATGGAGTTGGGGAAGCTGGGCTGAGCCAGGGGAACAGCAAGTGCAAAGGTCCTGAGGCAGAAAAGAGCTTGGCACTTTTTGAGAAGAACAGCCAGCTTGGTCAGAGTCCGGAGAGAGAGGAGAGGCTGGAGAGGCAGGCAGAAGCTCCGGCTAGCTGAGGTTATCCTTGCCCCAGGAGCTGGGGAAAGTCATTTCTGGGCTCCCACCTGAGGAGGGGCACCACCCGAACCCTGCAAGACGAGCTCAGCTAAACCAGATAGCACTTCCTCCAGGGTGGGCGGCCCAGAAGGCACAGAGGAGGAGGGGCATCCCCGTCACAGCCACCAATCCTGCTGTGACAGCGCAAAAGCCAGCCACGGGCTCCGCGTGAACAAAAGGGGTGGCTTTGTTCCAATAAAGCTTTATGGACACGCAACCAGCTTCGGTCCATGGGCTGGAGTTCGCCTGCCCCTTAGCAGGATGTGATTCTCTAAACAGATAAGATCTGATGTGACATGAGCTTCTAACAGGGGTTAGTGGAGAAAAAGTGGCTGGGAAACGAGATTGGGAATGATCTTTTTGATAGGCTGGTCACAGGAGCTGTGGACTGAGCAGGCGGGTGAAGGGCAGCAGCCAGGTGGAGGTCGGGGAGAGTTTCCAGGGAGAGGGAACTCCACAGCAGGAGCTGCTTGAGGAATGGGGGACGAAGTTAGCAGGGCTGGTGCTGGGTCAGCCTGGGGAGAGTGGGGAGAGCAGGGTGGGGAGACAGGCTGGGGCCAGCTCCTGCTGAGGGCTGGCCTGGGGACATCTCGGGGACAGCCTTTAAGCTGGATTTCACTTTACAGTGGACCTTTCAATAGATGGCTGCATGGAGAGCAGACCAGAGAGGGCGAGTGTAGAAATGGGGAGACCAGGGAGAGGGCAACTGGCTCAGTGGGAGAGGGTGGCGGGAGGGAGCGGGGCATGAATTAATTTGTTTCTGTTTTAATAGAGGAGTCAGACTTAGCTGACGGATTGGACCTAAGGGCATGAGAGACTAGAGGCTGACCAGAGAAGAAAGGGGGTGGAGTAGGGGTGTGTGTGTCTGTCTGTCTGTGTGTGTGTGTGTGTGCTGGGAGGGGGGTTCTCTGTTGAAGGAGGGGCAGGATGGGGTGATGGAAACAAACAGCACTTCCCTCGCTAATTTCACCCTCCAGCCCTGGGTTCTGAGGTGGCAGCAGAAACCTGAGTTAGGCAGCCATGATTAAAGAAAACATCTGATCACTTTGTATCCACTGATTTTTACTAGTTTGGGAGCTCTGTAGTTATGGCTGTCTTTTGGAGGCCATGTAGTCATCTGTAGAATTTCCAGTCCTGTTCGTTCTGTATTTGAGTGACTCCCTTCCCCTTCCTGGACCTCAGTTTCCTCATCTGTAAAATGGCATGAGATGAGACAGCTCAGGAGTCTGGGCTGGAAATGAAGCTGCTTTTTACACGTGGGCACAAACATCTAGGTTTTGAGCCCGGAGAGGGCTCCACAGCCTCCAGAGCTGGTGTGGCCACCCCCTTGCATTCCTGCCACTGTATCCCAAGGGTAGGATGATCAGACAGGCCTCAGTCAGTGTTTTTCAAACTGTGGGTCACGACCCACCCGTGGGACAGGAAATCTGTTTAATGAGTTACGACCAGCATTTAAACAAAGTAACCCCAGACAGGAGGATAGATAAGAGGGCATCGGGTAAGTATTGTTTGGGGAAGCTTTTGTTTCAGTGGCCAGTGAGTATGCTGGTGTGAGCCCAATTGTGAAATGAAAGGGCAGCTCCTCTGAGGGGCAGAAGTTGGGAAGCCTCCGGGCGGCCAGCCTTCCTGGTCTCTGGCTGAGGCTGCATGGCCCGGGCCAGCTCTGCTGCTGCGCTAAACCCTCCCGGCTTTGGGCTCTGTTCAGGGAATCTGGGATCAAGTCGCCTCAATTTCCTTCTGCGAGAGAAGGTTCTAGCTTTGGGGTTTGGCGCGATGGGGATTTAAAAAAAAAAGAAAACAGGAGGCAGAACCCAAGCTGTGATTGCTGTGCATTGGGAGTTGTGTTTTAGAGGCTTAAAAAGACCCCTCCTTCCCTCCTTCTCTTTCCAGAAGAACCGAGTGCACATGAGGTGGCCAGCCCACCCTCCGGACTCTGCCCCGATGATGTCCTGGACTATGGCCTCAAGCCATACAGCCCCCTGGCCAGTCTCTCTGGCGAGCCCCCCGGCCGGCTGCGAGAGCCCGATAGGGTGGGGCCCCAGAACTTTCTGAGCCCGGCCAAGCCACCGGGGGCCTCGGGCCTGAGCCCTCGGATCGAGATCACTCCATCCCACGAACTGATACAGGCAGGGGGG
>SJXQ01008060.1:453466-473990 GCA_006408695.1 Aepyceros melampus | reverse complement strand
CTGGTGCCCGCCATTCCTGTCTGCAGGTGAGCCCGGCTTTGGAAGGGATTTACTCCACGGTCTGGTTTTAAGAGGAGGTTTTTTTGGTGATGAGCATGGGACTGGGGGGTGGGCTGGGCTGGGCTGATTTTCAATCCTAGATCTTGAAATTCTCTGGGGGAAAGAATCTCTGAGCGGCAGTTTTCCCGTCTGTAAAGTGGGTATAAGGGTACTTGACTTCCTGGATGGCTGTTATGAGGGTGCAGTCCTAGGGTGCCTGTGATTGCTCGTAAGGCGCCTGGCAATCACTTACTTAACAAGTGTTTATCAAACACCCCCTGTGTGCTGGGCACTGTTAACAGGTGTTGGGGAGAAAATGGTGGACAGAATGGGAAAGATATTCTGCCTTCGTGGAGCTGACATGCTAGTAAGCACAAAGGTAGCCTCAGCACACGAAATTTACTATCTTTTTATAAGAAGAATTGATGTTGGTAGGCATCTGCTCTGTGTTTCGATGTTGCAGTCAGTGATACGGAGGCCTTCTGGAAATGTGGCAGCCAGAATCTTCAAGGAGCTTCAAATCTTGGCAAACTGAAGTGTGCAGACTTGGGGTCTCCCAGTCTGGATCTGAGTCCTGGCTCTGCCCCTCACAGGCTGTGTGATCCTGGGCACAAGTGTCACTGCCATCCTGCTATGCCCAGATCAGGCATCACTAGTCATGCAGGGCTCTCTCTCCTTGAGCACCTTTTTGATGCTATGCCCAAGGCAGACATTGCTAATCAATCAGAATCTTCATTCTCACTGAGCACCTCTCTGGGCCTGGGTTCATTACCTGTGAGGTGAGGATAACAATACTGACCTTATTTTATTTTTGTTAAGGATTAGGTGAGAGAATATATATCAAAGTCAACATAGAACCTACATACGTAGGAGCTCATGAAAGAGACAGCTGTTACTGTTATCAGGGGAATCTTATCATTGTAGAGGAAAACACTTTGTTGCTTCCTTGTTGATGAGCTGGCTGCTAGGAGACTGAGCTCCCAGTGGCTGTTAGAGTGATGATACTGGTGATCATAGCCACCAGCATGCCAGGACGCTTGCTGTGTGCCAGGCACGCTTCTGATACGTCTCTCTCTGGATTATGTCAGGTAACTCTCCCTCAAACCTGGTTTGTTTATATATTTGTCTCCATTTCAATGATAAGGAAGATGAGGTGCACAGCACTTGGGAGCAGATACTACTTTATCAAGTGAAGAATCGAAGCCTTATGCTGTTACCATTACTCCAGTGGTTTTTAAAGGGTTATTTGCTTTTAGCAAATGCAAGTCTTTTTTTTTTTTTTTTCCCCAAATAAAATGTTGGATGTCAAAATCCCCCTACTCCCCTGCATCCCAGACCGAAATGGACTGCACTGAGCTTCTGGTCTGATGTGTCCTCCAGGGCAGGTTCTGAGAACGCTAGCACCATTGTAGGTCAGTGTCCCATGAGAAGAGGAGTTTTTGGGTTTCATAGGGTTCAATGCCTGCCTCTGTGGAGGGGCTACTCCCAGCTGTGGGCAGAACGTGCGGTCATTTCAAAGGCCATCTGGCCACAGAGCTCTGAGGCTCAAGTTTCCTGGAACCAATCAAGAACAGCTGGTGCAGGTTGAGAAACCGGGGCTCAGAGGGGTGAAGTGACACGCCCGTCAGTACTCAGCTAGATCGTGACCAAGTTGGAAACCAGAATCTGAGGTTCCTGACCCCTTGTTCTTTCTAATCAACTCCTGGATTGATCTCCAAAACATCACTTGGGTCATGATTGGGAGTGAGGAGGAACATTAACGTAAGACATGATAGTGAGGCATTTATCTAAGACTTTATTGTATATGAAACCCTTTCCTCTCTATTATGTGGCTTGATCTGAGAGGTTCTGATGGGTTGGAGTCCTTCCGCCCCTACCAAATGCCCAATCTGTGCCAGCCCATGAGGTAGTTCCAGGAGTTTTCTATTAGATTGAGAGGATGGGTCATTTAGAGAAGTCTCGTGGTGGTGTTTATTTCAGGGAGTGTGGATAACTCCACAGGGGCTGAAGTTCACGCGCAGAATGTCAGATTCACTCCAGGGTATCCCAGTTGTTCCAGAAGCAAACAGAGTTAGAAGTTGGTACTTAGAATATTGCATTGAATCTTCTACTCACTATATTTTTTGGTTAATACAGGGGTGAAGTGATTTTTCAATAAGCCTAATTTTGCTAACTTTAAACAATTTTAAATTGAGAATGTGAGACTAAGAATATATAACACAGAGGGCACCCTGGTTGTAGGCAGAAGCTTGAAGGCATTTGGGAACTGTAGCCAAGGTAGAAATTAAGGCACTTTGGACACCTTGAGATTTCAGGGTTAGAGGGACTTAAGGGGGCAATGTCATTATAAAGAACGGCTAGAGATGTGCTTGCATGGTGAGGATGTGAGTATAAGTTGAGTTGTATGTTCAGGTTAAGCTGTAGCACTGATGGAGTTTGTGAGGTTCCCCCCCTCTCCCCCTTGGAATTGCTCTAATAGAGAAGGAATAGAATTGGCCTTATTGCAAATGCTTAATTAAGTCCAGTTGATAATGTTAGCAGTTCTGGACTTAGCAGGAAAGACTATCCTGATTAATGTTTCCTCCTGCATGTGAAAAATCAGGACACAGTGACCCAAATTCATGCGTTGGCAGCTTCAAAGCTACTTTGAACACGCGAGGGTTCTGTGAAATAAAACTGTTCGTTCAGTCTTTTATTTATCCTTCCATTTGTTCATCCGCCCACCCACTGAATATTCATGGAAGACCAGACATTGCTCTAGACTCATTCCATGAATTAAATATTTTCTTGGACCTATTTTAAATAAATTAGTAAGATAAGACATAAGGTAGAGGTGTAGAAGGAGCAAGAGGCTTAAATTGGAGCTTTGACTGTGTCTTCCTCTGTGATCTTGGGAAGATGTTTTTAGATTCTCTGGGGCTCCGAGTGCATGCTCAGATTGTCAAGGCTTCAGGCATCTCTTCAATGACATAATTCCAAGCTCATATCAAGTACCTGTTGTGTGTGCTAGGTAGGGTTGAGATTTTATAGTAAAATTAAACTTAATGGCTTGACCTCAACGATCTTACAACTTTCAATATCATTAATAAGACAGATTGTCTGACACTACCATACCATTAATACAGATTGTCAGCAGGAAGTAACCTTTATTTGAAATCTACATTACATGACAAGTAATTATAGCTGACATTTATTGAGCATTTATTGGGCTTAAGCTCCTTCTGTGATCTCAATGTCCCCACTTCATAGTTGAGGAAGCTGAGGCCTAGGGAGATGGAGGTATTTCCTCAAAGTCACACAGGTATTTGGAGATGGAGCTGGGACTTGAGCTTGGGTGTGTAACTCCAGCCATGCTCTTGACCTTTATTTCTCATTTAACGGTAGGGAATCTGAGTGGTTTGGCTCATCCATGCCAAAACCGGACACCTCCCTGTGGTTAGATGTTCTACAGGCCACCCGAGAGTAATGACTATGACTGGGAAAGGCCTCTTCCTAAATTTATTTTTAATTGAGATAATCAGACATAGAAATAAGAGCTGGAGGAGCACTTTGGATGCCGCCTAGCCCATTTGTGGTTATAAGAGACTGAGAGTGAAAGAGTCGAAGCTGCTCATTTAAAGTCACGGGCAGGCTAGTGACCCATTGGGGCCCCTGATTTCTCTGACAGAGTTCCTCGTCCCACACTTACTCCTTTGGGAAAAAAAAAAAAAGCCCATCCTGTAAGGGCTATCTGTTAGAGGTGGGAGGTGATATTTTTCAAAATTCCCAGAGGAAAAGAAGTTGCAGCCGTTAGAAACATGCTGGAACTAAGATGTCATGAAATGAGCTTCAGAAATTGAGATGTCAGTCGTTCCGTCTTCCCCAAGATGGAAGAGAAAACAGAGGAGGAGAAAGATCTCGACCTCGCCAAGAGCCCCGCCGATCCTGTCTCAGGAGCGTGTGCCGCCCCGCCGCCAGCGTCTCACCGGCTGCGCGTGGATGGTTTTCGGGACGGGCCGGTTGCGGTTACTGTGCAGGGGCACCGGCGAGGCTCCCTGCCGGTTGCGGTTACTGTGCAGGGGCACCGGCGAGGCTCCCTGCCGGTTGCGGTTACTGTGCAGGGGCACCGGCGAGGCTCCCTGCGCTCGTGACCGTCTGTCTGCTCTTCCTTCCAGCCTCCCCGTGACCGCCTCCCTCCCTCCGCTCGAGTGGCCGCTCTCCCACCAGTCAGGCGCCTACGAGCTGCGGATCGAGGTACAGCCCAAGCCACACCACCGCGCGCACTACGAGACGGAGGGCAGCCGCGGGGCGGTCAAGGCCCCGACGGGCGGCCACCCTGTCGTTCAGGTATGGACGCGCGCGCTTCCCCCGTGTCCTCTGGGCCACTGGGCCGCTCCGGCTGCGGAGCTGCCGTCTGGTGCTCATGAGGCTGCGGTGCGTGTCTCAGCTTCCTATTCCTCGGAGGGACGGGAAATCTCAGATTGAGGGCGGGAAGCTAATAAAGCCACTCAGAAGCCAGGGAAAAAAGTCTTCCTGAGCTGGGTAGGGATCGAAATGATATTCATGCTCCGTCGTCGTCTTCCTTCCCTTTCTGATTGAAAAACTATTGTAGTGTAGTGGAGGTGTTTGGATTGAAGGCTTCTGAAGCCATCATTTTGTGTTTAAATTTTAGGTGAGAGTCCATTAAGGAAAATCAGCATATTGAAAAGTGGGAAAAAGTTAAAACTATGCACAGTCCAACTACCTAGAATAATTTTTTTTTTTTACCATTTTGATATGTTTCCTATTGCTTGTTTTCTATTCACAAATATGGCAATGTCTATCACTGTACGTTTATATACTTGATGTTACAGTAGCTTGTACTTTGATTTTTTTTCTCTTTACATTATACCCAGAGTATTTCCTACTGTTTTTTCCTTAATCATTATCTTTTATGTCTGTGGCTTTTGATTTAACCTCAGATATTTTTTTCAAATAAGTAGAGAATTTTTTTTTTTTAATTTCCCTCCAAAATGATCAGAGTTCAACTATTCTTAATTGTATAGTCTGGTTAACCAGGAACTGCTGACTGGTGCCTACCTGCCAACTCAATTAACCAGCCCTTTAATACACTTAAATTAATTTAACTCTTTTTTAAAAATTTGCCTTAAAGTGAAGGCAAAGTATTTAAAAGTATAAGTGAGGGCAAAGTAAAAAGTGAAGGCAAAATACTTATCAACGTATTCTGTGATAAGAATCTGATGGTGCATCAGAACCTTTGAGAGTAGTTGTTAAAAATGCATTTCTTGAGCATCTCCTGAAGCTGTATGCAATGAGTACAATTCAGACAGAAAACAAACTTACAGACCGAAAACAAACTTACAGACCTTAAACCCTAAAATTTCCACAGGTAGCTTCGAGTGTGTACACCTGGTTAAGAACTTTAGTGATACTAGTTGGAACTTCTAAATCCTGGTAACTGTTTTTTCTAAATCTAGCATCACAATTTTGGGTGGATTCGTTTCTATTCATTGCTTTTCATTTACCGCATGGTGCGTTTTCCTTTCTTTGCTCGTCTAGTGATTGCTGGCTGTGTGGTGATATGGGGCGGTAATGTGTGCTGGGCGTTGTAGAGACTCTTGATTTTGCTGTCTTCCCCTGAAGGTAGTTCAGTTGCTGGCTAGTCACTGTGAACGTTCATAGGTCTCATTTCACTCTTTGTTACGGGGGACCTGTGCAAAGCCCGAGGTGTTCCCCATGCCCTTCAACTTCGTAGGGTTAGCCAGTGAAGTCCTTCTTTTGTGGATCTGGTTGAGGCTTGGTTTAAAATTTTTACTTAAAATTTTTGTTCATTTATCTATTTTTGGCTACACTGGGCCTTCGTTGCCGCGTGCGGGCTTTTTTCTCCAGTTGCAGAGAGCGGGGGCTACTCTCCAGGTGCGGTGCTCAGGGGTCTCCTTGCTGTGGCTTCCCCTGTGGCGGAGCGTGGGTTCCCTGGCATGTGGGTTGCGTTAGGTGAGGCGTGCGGGCCCAGAAGTTGGGCCTCCAGGGTTCTCGAGTGTGTGCTCAGCAGCTGTGGGATGGGCTCGTTGCCCCGAGGCATGTGGGGTCTGCCCAGACCAGGGGTCAAGCCTGTGTCCTCTTCGTTGAAAGGCAGATTCTCCACCTCTGGACAGCCAGAGAAGTCGCAGACTTGGTTTTAGACTGTGTAGGAGTGGGCCAGAGTAGGCTTTACTCTAAGGCATGACCTCATTCTTAAGGCCTAGTCTTTTCGGATGCTTTTTGGGGAGGTCACTCTCTGATGGCCTAGAATTCTGATATTCCAGCTCCGCTGAACCTCCAGCTTCTCTGTTTCCCCTTTTACCCTATAGCTGCCTCTTTATGATAAACCCTGCACATTTCCCCTGTGATTACCCAGCCCAGCCCTTGGTCATGGACTTGGGGAACCACCCCCCCAACCCCTTCCACCGCTCTGATGCTTTACCCACAGATTCTAGCTGGTTCCACAGCCTGGGACTCTGAACCCTGTCCCCAACCCTTGCTCAGCAGGACCACTGTGTTCTGTTTGAACTCCACGCTCTGCATGTGGGAGGGAAAGTGTCCCCAGGCAGAGAGCTGCAGGGAACATGGGTTCACCTCACGTGTCTCCTTTCCCTCATGGACCATGGTCATATGCTGCCTGCTGTCTAATGCCTGAAAGCAGTTGGCTTATTTTTTCCTGGGTTGAAACAGCACATCCATCTTTATCCTTTCATGACCTTCGATCTCAAATATATTCAGCATTGTTTTAACTTTTTATTTTATATTGGAATGTGGCCGATTAACAATGTTGTGATAGTTTCCGGTGGACATCGAAGGGACTCAGCCACACATATCCGTGTGCCCTTTCTCTTCTAACCAACCCCGCCCCGCCCCCCACCCCGAAGGCAGTTGACTTATAAACTTTTGTCATATTTTATAATTGTTTATGATGGTAGGACTGGGCTCATATTATTTGCTCCATCATGTTTGAAAATTGATTTTTGGAAAAGAAAATCTTCATATCGTTATCAAGTCAGGCTTATCTACTCTAGGATGAGAACCTCCTGGCCTAGAGGTGGTGGCAGGGTATGTTGGAGTCAAAGCCTTTGGTTGTAACGGAGAGAGAAACTCATTGAAAGGCAGTGAGCAAAGGGGGAGTGTATGAGGAGCCTACTGGAGTCTCATATAATCAGGTCAGGAGATTGGGCTCAAGAAGAACCGGGCTGGTGGTCACAAGTTCCAGATTTCTTTCTCTGCCCAGTCAATCCAGTCAACAGGTGGACATGTCCTGCAGGAATCTGCTGAGCACCTGCCCTTTGCCATCTGCTCAGTGCTGAGGTTCAGTAAAGACTGAGAGAGAAGCTATGGTCGTCTTCTCTATGGAGCTCATTATCTGGGGGTATAAAGTTGCTGACTTAAATAATCATGCAAATAATAACATTGCAAACTGTGGCAAGTGGCAGGAAGGAAGCGTGCATGAGGCTTTGGGCGCGTAAGATGGAGAAGTGAGTGTAGACAGGGGAAGGTTTCCCTGGTAAGATTTCCTCAAAGACAAGACCAGGGCTGAGGATGCGTGGTGGGAACAGTAGGTGCAAATACCCGGGGGCAGAAGGAAGCACACTGTGGCAGAGGAACTTGAGGAAGCCCACGTAACTGGGCTGTGAGGGGCTGGGGGGAGGGAGCGTGGGTGGCCTGGTCAACCAGTGGGGAGGATTTGGCTCTCATCCTGGCGCAGGCAAAGCAGGGAAGAAGCAAGAAGAGTTGGGGGGCTGTGCCCACGGTGTCTGTCCTTGAGGGGCTACGTGGTGTCTTTGCTCTCTGATTATTCAGCAAGCCTGTGTGGAGCACTGCTCTGTTCCAGGCATGCTTCTAGATTCTGGGGTATGGTATGAACGAAACAGCCAGAAACCCTCACTCCCATGAACTCACAGTTTAGCAAGATGATGCAAATAATAGTTAACACTTAGCGAGCACTTATCTCATGTCAGACCCTTTCCAAGTGAGAATCTGTGTTAAGTTAAATTTATTTAATCCTCAGAAAAGCCCTAGGAAGCAGTTACAGTTAGGTCAAGGAGATGTCAAGGACCTTACTCAAGGTCATAGCCCTCGAATGGTGGACTTAGAATTTGGACTCTGGTGTCTGGCTTTGCCTGCTAGACAGCTTTTCTCACCTTCCACATCTCTCTGCAGACCAACTTTCCCTGCCTCCTCGTTCTCACCAGACAGAGAAGACCTGGTGGAAGGTGCCCACACCTCCTGCCTGTCAAATTTTCTATGCTGTCTTAATTCTAGTCCCTCACCAGCTCATTGGAGTCCAAATCCTGACCTTTAGGGAGATCCTAATTGGCTCTGATTAGGAAGAGTGCCACCCACTGTCCAGGTAGCTTGGCTAGAGAGGTCAGACCATGTGCAGTGCAAGGCCCTGCTCACCCATTCATCAAGGGCTGCAGCCGTGGAAAGTTCTAGAACAGGAAGTAGACTGTAGGTGCAGTTCTGAAGATGTCCTCTACACTGTGCCTGGCATTCCCACTTCTTCCAGCAGCTCCCTGGGATCCATCTTTTTTCTTCTTTTTTCTTTGGCTGCACGAGTAACACGCAGGATCATAAGTTCCCCGACCAGGGATCACACCTGCACCCCGTCTCCCCTCCCACAGCGAAGCCACGGCACCACCAGGGAAGGCCTGCTGCCCCTCTTCTGGTCTGTTACTTTGAAAACTCAGTGTATGACTTAAAAATTTATAGCCACATCCTCAAAAGACACAAAGTGAAGCGTTGTTTTTTTTTATTAAATCATTTGAATAGATTGGGTTTTCTTCAAAATGAAATGTGCTAACCCCTGATTTGTTTTAGCATAGGAAGTCATTAAAAAAAAAAAAAAAACCCTCTTTGAAAAATGACAAGAAGAGGGGGCTTTAAGAAGACAAGGACTCTCAACCTTTAAGGAGGTGTGAAAACCTTTGTCAAAGCCTGGAGGATTGCCCTTCCAATCCCGGAATAGCCCTGCTTCCTCCCCTGCCTAGGAGCTCCTGCCGGTTTGCTCCTGATCTCTGTCTCTCTCTCCATCTGTGTCTATTTCTGTACTCTGCCCTGGCTCTCTCCTGCCTCTCAGAAGAGGCTCCCACCCTTCTCTATTTGCCACACTATAAACCTGCACTTTTTCTGTATGCCTAGTGGTTTTATGCATCTCTTTATATGAAAATAGATGAGTACACGACCATTTCTTTCACTTTGTTTAAATATAAAATTGCAAATCTTAAGCATATGCGTGTTCAGCTGTTTTGTTTTTTTTTTTCTTTTGTCTTTTCTTTCTCTTGAATGTCAGTTGGTCTGGGAAGAAAGTCTGCTCCAAACTTTAAATGCTTTTCAGATCTCATGACTCATTCGCTCGGTGACTATTTTGTCGAGGACCTGCTGTGTGCCAGGCAGTGCGCCAGGCACTGGTAAAGTACTGATGGGTGTGAGATGGATGAGGTCTGTGCCCTGGTGGAACTTGAGGGAGGGCGTGCCAAGCAGACCAGGATGGTGTGGTGTGACTGTCGCTGAGATGCGGGTAGGTCAGGCAGGCCAGATGAGGCCATCTGGGATTATACCTGGACGCCAAGGTGGACTGACAGCTGATTGAGAGTTCATCTGCTGGATGTGCATTTGGGGGTGACTGCTGAGACAGAATGAGCTGTGCCAAGCAGCCACTACTCAGATGATCTGCGTTAGACGGGGGATCTCTCCATGGAGGTGACTTGTCACCTGGGGCCTGGAGCAGGTGATTGAGCCAGCAAGGAGAGGAGTATTGCCCATCCTCTGTCTCTTTTGGTGTGGTGGGCGGGGGGAGTGTTTCGTGTACAGGACACAGCACACGCAAAGGTCCTGAGGCAGGGAAGAACTTCTGAGGACCCGAAGGAAGGCCAGTGTCACTTGACTAGCCTGCAGGGTGATGGTTGGCGGGACTCATAAGCCAAGATGAGGAACTAGGGCTTTATTTCAGGGCAAGGGGAAGGGAGTCGCAAGTTTTGAGCAGGGAAGGAAGGTGATTCTGATTGAATACTTGGGGATCGCTCGGGCTTACCTCTAAGGAGTGGGTTCCTCTAAGGGAGGAAGCAGGGAGGTGAGTTTGACAGGCTGTGGCAGTGCCAGCTGGAAGGCCAAGGTGGTGAGGATGGGGAGGTGGCATTGGGAGGGGAGAGAATGGGTTCCATGGTGTGAGTGAGGTTCAGGACTCAGTGCCGGCTTAGCTGTGGGTGGAGGGGAAGTATCATCTGCCACTCCGGAAGACTTGGGGTGAAAGTCATTTCTTAGGGGAAGATTACAAGTTCATTGTGGGGTGAGGGAATTAGGAAGGGCTTGCAAGGCATCCAGGCAATGATGGCAAGTCTGTGGTTGGGTGTATGAACCTGGAAGTTTCACCTGCTGCTGCTGCTAAGTCACTTCAGTCGTGTCCAACTCTGTGTGACCGCATAGACGGCAGCCCACCAGGCTCCCCTGTCCCTGGGATTCTCCAGGCAAGAACACTGGAGTGGGCTGCCATTTCCTTCTCCAATGCAGGAAAGTGAAAAGTGAAAGTGAATTCGCTCAGTCGTGTCCAACTCTTCACGACCCCAAGGACTGCAGCCCACCAGGCTCCTCTGTTCATGGGATTTTCCAGGCAAGAGCATTGGAGTGGGGTGCCATTGCCTTCTCTGGGAAGTTTCACCTAGAAATCACTAAATCCCATGGAACTAGAGCCGGTTTATGGTTCCTTCTGAGGAGTCTGGGTATCTTAGCTCTTTGACCTGACTTTGACCTGTAGGGATCAGAGAAAGGGAACCATTCAATTCACCTCGAAAGAGCCACGAAAGAGCCACATGCTTTTTGGTGGAACCTGGTCATCATTTCCTCGTTCTATTTCAGGGCAGGAAGCAGTGGTCCTTGGGTGGACAAAACTGGCATTCAAAGGCGGCTTTGTAAGGCTGGGCTTTAAGTGTTTCCCTGGCTCTTTAGCTGATGGGAGCTCATAATACCCCAGTTGAGAGCTGCCATTGTCACTTAACCCTTTCCCTGCCTGCTTCCAGACCCTTTCACCATAATCCTGCATTAGAAAGTCCCCATAGAGGACACTCGGTTAGTTTCTTCATCCATCCTTGTGTGGGGGCTTTTGATAAATGTTATTTTCACCACTCTCTGGGATGTGTTTTCAACTGAAAGAAGGATTGGAAAGCCATCCTTTTTGTGAGAAAGTAATCAAAATCCGAGGCTGTTTAAGCACACTACACACCTCCAAAGACAATACTCCTGATTCTTTCCAACAGATGTTCAGACATATGGAAACAACATGGCAGTTCCTTTAGGAGAAATTCCTTGCAGATGCAGAAACCTGATCTCAGTTTCGTCCTGGGTAGCAGGACCGAGCTTCGCAGGGAGAAACCCGGGAGGCCGGGCCGCACCTGTCCCAGTTGCCGCCTTCCCAGACCAGAGGAGGCCAGTCAAGTCTCCGAGCTTTCCTCTCGTAAAACAGACTACAGGACAGTGATTTTCATCCTGTTGGATTTAGGCTTTTGTCCTTGCTGCGACCCACTTTAAATTACATCTGAGACAGGGGAGAAAGAAGCCAGATGGGGTTTCCTTCTTACCAGGCGGAACTGGAGTCGTGACAGGGAGGCTCACTTCTCTGGCAATGGGCTGGGCGTGTTGGCTTCTGCCGACTCATAAAACTCTGTGCTCGGTGAGGCTGGCTGGGGAAACGGAAGCCAGACTTGCTGAGGCTAATTTGTCTCGATCAGGGCTGCTGCGTTGGCTTGACAGAGGTTCCCTCAGACCTTCTGGGGAAGGAAAGGAGAGGGAAACGACGCCCCAGCTTCAGGGGAGGGGCGTGTGCGCTGATCAGCCGGGGCTCACCTTGCTCCTTCTTTGGCTCGGAATTCATCACTACGCACCTTCCAGGTGCCCGGCCCCGTTCCAGGCGCTGGGAACACGGCTGTGGCTGTGACCGAAACAGAGGCAAATTCCTGCCCCCCGTGGCGTTGACTGTCTGGCTGCCGCGAGATAAACAATACATCTAATAAATAGGAAAATTCAACAGTGTGTTGGAAGGTGATAAGTGCTGTGGGAAAACCTGCCGGGTGGGGGAGGGGCAGTGGGGATGGTCGGATAGGCCTTCCCGAGAAGCTGGCCTCTGAGCCCGGAGACGGAAGGTGCAGTTCTGGGGCTGAGCGCTCGGGCGGCCAGGGCCACGCTGGGGCGGCCTGGGGGCCGAGAGGAGGCCTGCGTGCGGAGGGGAGGCTGAGTCAGGGCCCGCGGGGAGGGGCGCGGCGCAGAGGGCGCCGACTCGGCCTTGGGCTCTGCAGACTCGCGCAGGAAGTGGGGGCCGGCAAGAGCGGGTCGGACGGGAAGAGCGGGAAGAGCGGGAAGAGCGGGATCCCTCTGGCTGCGTCTGAGGACTGCCTTGGGGGCTGCAGCCGGAGACGCGGGAGGCTCGTGGTCCAGCGGCGCAGCGGCGGACTGGCGCTGAGGGGTGCGACACCTGAGAGGTGGTCGGGCTCTCGGTGTGTTCAGGCGAATCAGAGTTTTGAGTCTTTTTTTGTTTGTTTGTTTGAGGCACGGGTCGCAGGCCGGAGGCCCGGTGCGGCCGCAGTCCTGGGCAAGGCTGGAGTCGCGAGGGCGGAGCAGGCCTGCCCCCGGCCCTGCGTGCTCCTGCTTTCAGAGGGGAGCGGCCTTTGCCTTCAGAGGGCAGGGTCGGGTGGGGATGCCAGGTCAGCTGTAGGAGGAGCCGTCCTCACTGCCCTGCCTTTGTCTACATACCACTCTTTCGGTTGTGACACTGGCCACTAATTAAAAACATTTTTTAATAAGAGTACAGACCAAACCAAGTGTATCTGGGGGCCAGATGTAGCCCTCCTGGGTGACCTTGGCTGGGGCTGGAGCGCTCACTAGGCCTTGTAATCGCGGGGAGGCCGGTGCTGGCCTTCACGCTGAGCCGTGGGGGCGGCGCGGGGCGGCGCGGGGCGGCGCGGGGCTGGAGGGCGCAGCGGCTCGCCGACTGCACGCCGGAAGCACCGAGACAAGCACGAGGTGCTCAGGGGACAGTAGAAATGACCGTGGGTGAGCCCCAGACCTCGCACACCCCTCGCCCCCAGTGTAAGCAGAGAACGGAGGCTTCTGGGATCTTGAAGGAATAGCTGTTCCAGAAAGAGCACAGTGCTTGCAGTGCACCAGGCAACCAGTGGGAACATAGAGAGGAAGCTTCACTTGTTCATAAATCTGTGGGTCCCTGTTAAGGGCCAGGCGGGGGGATAGAACACTAGCGGCTACGTGTGCTGAGCGTCTTCTGGGGACTCTCCTTCGAGTGAGCCGCTTAAATCTTTGCAGCCACGCTGTGGAGTTGGGTGGTAGGATGACTCGTTTTACAGACAAGGACATTGGGACACAGAGAGGGTAGGCAACTTGGCTGATGTCACCCAGCCAGTGAGTGGTGGCTCTGATTTGGACACAGGAGGTGTCCAGGCAGAACCTGCACTGAACCACTGGTCTGTGCTGCCTTTTGGAAGAAGAACCATCCTCTGAATCCTGGGAGACAGTGTGGAGGTTAGGGCTGCCTGTTCTGAGCCTCCCAGAACCATGGGCTTGTTCTGCCCATAACTGTGTCTGCTTATTGAGCACTTACTGTGTGACAGGCGCGTTGCACAGAGAGGCTCAGGCAGCCATGCTGACCCTGCCCTGTGAGCAAAGCTCAGGGGCGCTGAGTGCCTTCCCCAGGGAGCAGACGGTCACTAGTGACTCTGACCAAGCTTCCCCTGTGTGCCACCTGCAGGAGGCACTATTAACCCCATTTACAGATGGGGAAACTGAGGCTCAAGGTCACAGCACTGAGCAGAGAGGGCGATACCAATGCCTACTTCCTAGGGTTTTTGCAGAGATAAATGACTTAAGATGGGAAATGCGTAGCACGGGGCCTGGCGTGCACCAGGCACTCCCGTGTGCACAGCATGCCTCTTTCCTGTGGTTGTTTGCCTTCCTCTGGACCATCCTGTGAGGATGAAGAAGGAGCCTTTTTTTCTCGCGTGGACGTTTGGTTTCAGGCTGTCACCCTGGCGCTGGGATGGACACGAACGCAATGCTGATGATCTGATGACATGCGTGCCCGTCATCTGCTGGCGGTGCCCTGGGTGAGGTCAGAGGACTCGCTCAGCGTTGCGTCGCTGAGATATGGCGGGGCTGAATTTATATTAGTTTATCTGTGGCTGTGCTGGGTCTCCATTGCGGTGTGTGGGCTTTCTCCGGCTGCAGTGATGGGGGCTCCTGTCCTGTTGTGGGGTGTGGGTTTCTCACTAAGAGGGTGACTCTCTTTGCTGAGCACAGGTTCTAGAGCACGCGGGCTCAGTAGTTGTGGCACAGGCTTGGTTGCCCGCGGCATGTGGCATCTGACTAGACCAGGCATCGAACCTGTGTCCCCTGCACTGGGAGGTGGGTTAACCGCTGGGCAACCAGGGAAGTCTTGGAGCTGAATTTAAAAGTATACCTCTAGGGCTCCTTGGCCAAACTGTCTCCCCTGTTCTGTATGGTCCTCAGGCTCACTGCTTTTGGCTGATTCTGAACATTCTGACTCAGGTTTGGATGTGTGTGTGTGTGTGTGTGTGTGTGTGTGTGTGTACATACATGTAATATTTTGATATAAATGTATAAACACATACTATACACACTATATGTGTGTGTGTGTTTATGTGCATCAGGTATGTGTAATGTGTGATCATATATGTAACCTTTGTTCTCTTATTTTTCTTATCTTAGTATGTATTCAGCATTTGAAAAATATATAAAACAGGAAGCAGACAGCCCCCTTGTCACGTGGAGAGAACTAATCTTGCTTTGGTGTTTTCCCCACGCTTGCACACTTAAGCTCATGGCACCTAGCTCCTGCCCTGCCCCCTTCCTTTACTGAGTCTGTGTTTATTTTCATGATATCCAGGGAAAATAACTAAGATCCAAGGTAGTTGGGAGCTGCTTTGCGTGCCTCCCGTGTGTGAGTGGATGCGGTGCTGCCATGATTTTCAGGAACACCCGAGGGCGTGGAGAGGTTAGGAAGTGGGTCAGCCTCGACCTGAGCCTAGAGCCTCCAGCTCCAAAGCCTGCACCCTTAGGAGTCATCGATGATCCTGAGATAATTTTCCAGCTTGCTCCTAGGGGCTTCTGTTGTTGCCTAGGTATTTGGGGAAAAAAGAATCAGGAAATAAATTAGTTTATTTGAACATCAAGACACATTTCCCCCTGCTAGGGCGCTCAGCCTCGTGCTGCCCATCATCCTTACCTGCACCTGGCTTCCTGCCCACCCTGACTTGTTCTCATCACAGTAGTTGCCGTGTCTATGAACAAGGACCAGCTGACCCCTGGGGCCTCCGGGTCCCTCACGGCGTGTTGGACAGCATGTTATTCTCTTTTAGGATCTAGAGGGGATGAGCGTGTGTGTGAGAGTGCTGAGCACAGCCAGCTCTGGTTTCCTGTACACTTACTTTTGGGGAAGGAAGTGCGTTCCCATGATGCAGAATTCGAAAGATACAAGAGATGCTCAGGAAAAGACTGACCTCCCTCCTCAGACCCTCAGGCGGCGGGGGCACCTCATCTCCTTGAAGCTCCAGTGGCACCAGTTTCTTGAGTCCTTCAAGAGGCGGTTTGTGTCTGTCCTTGTGGTTGATGCATTATTGTCATCGCCTTCATCACTGGTGGTGTAATTTATAAAGGCTTGGCAGAATGCCCTGCATATTTAAAATTGCCAATAAACGATGAAGGCCATTATTACTGTGGAGCTTAAAAAGGCATCACATTTTGATTTTCCAAGTAGTAAGTAAAGCTGAGTAGATATTTACTTAACCAAATAGAACTCTCTCATTCAAACTGAGGTTGCTGTTAAGGGAATTCCATCTCCCTAATTTGACATTTATTGTAAAACTATAACTACTGCCCTAATGAATAGTTATGGAAGCTGCCTCAAGTAAATGTTTGTTAAGCCTTGGCTTTACCTGTCCGTAGCAGAATCCCAGGGACGGAGGAGCCTGGTGGGCTGCCATCTATGGGGTCGCACAGAGTCGGACACGACTGAAGCGACTTAGAAGCAGCAGGTATAGTGATGTAAAGGAATCCATCAGCCTCCACTGGCTGTATCCCACATCTGTGCCTGTATCCTTTCTCTCTCCATCCAAAAATGATACATTGACAATAAAAGCCACAGATGGTATCAGTGTGGGCAGGATGGTGTGGTTAAAAAGTAGCGAGAAAAGCCTGGAGTAGGATTGAGTGGTTTTCCTTCTTCTCTCTTATTTATTCAACAAACATTGATGGGGCTTTCACCACAGGCCAGGCTCCATGCTGGATTCTCACAGTTCAGTCCATGGACCAATAGCACAGACTTATTCGAAAGCAGAGACATCACTTTACCAACAAAGGTCCATCTAGTCAGGCTATGGTTTTTCCAGTGGTCACATATGGATGTGAGAGTTGGACTGTGAAGAAAGCTAAGCGCTGAAGAATTGATGCTTTTGAACTGTGGTGTTGGAGAAGACTCTTGAGAGTCCCTTGGACTGCAAGGAGATCCAACCAGTCCATTCTAAAGGAGATCAGTCCTGGGTGTTCTTTGGAAAGAATGATGCTAAAGCTGAAACTCCGGTACTTTGGCCACCTCATTTGAAGAGCTGACTCATTGGAAAAGACTCTGATGCTGGGAGGGATTGGGGGCAGGAGGAGAAGGGGACAACAGAGGATGAGATGGCTGGATGCCATCACTGACTCGATGGACTTGAGTCTGAGTGAACTCCGGGAGTTGGTGATGGATAGGGAGGCCTAGTGTGCTGTGATTCATGGGGTCGCAAAGAGTCAGACACAACTGAGCGACTGAACTGAACCGAACCTGGGGGCTTGTTCAAAATGCAGAGTCCCAGGTTTCTCCACAGTCTGCCAAGTTGGGACCTCCCTTGTATAAGATCCCCTGGTGATTCGTGTCCTTTCAGGAAGTTTGCTGACTGGAAATGGCGATAGATTAGTGAACAGAACAGACAAATCCTGTATTCTTACAGAGTCGGTATTCTGATGACATGAGACGCACAGCAAAACAATAAATCTAGTGATGAAAAAAAAAGCAATAAGAAAAATGAGGCAGGGTGGGGGATGGAAGATGGTTGTGAGTTGGTAAGGATGTTATCTAGGGAAGAACTTTCTGAAGAGGTGAGATTTAACCAGATTTTCGAGTCAGTGAAAGAATAAGCTGTGTCACTGTTTTGAGGGAAAGTGCTGTAGGAAGGGAACGGTGAGTGTAAAGGCCCTGAGGCAGGAGCCTTCTTGGTGTCCACTTTGGACATTAGTTCAGAGGTGGGTTCTGATTAGCAATTAAGTATTAATAGTGAACATGTCCCCCCCCCCACCCATATGACCTTGGCTGTGGCATTTGAGTGCCTTTTATATGTCCATGGAGTGTAGACAAAGGCCCCCAGTCACAGCCCAGGGAGTCTTCTGTGTGTCCTTGAGTGCAGTTGTATAGGCTGGGCACTGCATGAGGGCACTGCCTATCACAAGAGCACCTATAGTGTCCTGACACGCGCCTTTTAAGGGTGCAAAGGGAGAGGTGTCTTTTCCTAATTTGTACAAAAATGCCAGGCAACTTAGCCATGGCTCTGGTGATATAATTCTTAAAAAGAGGAAACATCTGAGTGTGAGTAGCTTTAGGGACATTCATCAGCCTTTGCACCAGCTGCTCAGCTCATTGATAAAATTACCTGGTCCTTTAAGGCATTTGGCTTTACCTCTTGGTGGCAAGAAGGGCATTTCTGCTGTCTGCAAGGCCTCCCTTCTCCAGGCCTTTCTTTCTCGCCCCCGGGGTGGGGGGGGGGTTTCTATTGCTTTCTCCTTCCTGCTCTCTCACCAGCCGGCGCGGAGCCTCGTCAACTTCCACCTCTGCCCGAGCCTGACTGTGCAGCCCGGCCCTCACACTTCTCCTCTCTGAGCGGTGGGGCCTTGGCTCTGAAACAGGAGGTGCTGCTCTGTAAGCACCTTCCCACCCCCTACGCTTACATGAGGCTGTGACTCAGATCAGTAGGTGTCACCTGAGCAGAAGCACCTGCGTTTGGTTCTGTTCACTTTGAGGTGGGAGTTCCAGCTTCTCGTCGCCTTGGCCTGCGTCACCCGCGTCATTTCCTACCTCCAGGGTTGACTCATTCATGGACTTGAAGCTGACTGGTTTAGAGTTTGGGGATCCTTGAGCTAGAAGGAGACTTAGAAATCATCTAGCTGAATGACTGGTGTGTTGGCTTCATGCCATTTTACTGAGAGGTTTAGTTACTATCTCACTGAGGGCCTCAGGTACCATTTTACTGAGGGCCTCAGTGGCTGTTTTACCAAGGGCCAGACTTTTTGCTCAGCTAATGTCTCATTCCATCTCACACCAAGTTCTTGAGGAGGGTACAATCATCATTGGTTTACATTTATCAGATGGAGGCTCAGAGAGATGATTGAATTATAAAGTTTATTCAGTGACTAAATAGACAGAGCCACCACTCGGAGTGTTAAAAGCAGAAGTTGGGAATGTATTTTGTATCAAGCATGTACAACACGCCAGGCACTAAGTATCACCTTGCCTTACCCATAGTTCCCCTATGAATTGGGTACTATAATGAGAAAGCTGAGCCCCCAAGAAATGTGTGGCTTGCCCAGAGTAAGCCTTATGCCGAGAGCACATGGAACTGTTTCAGATTTCCGATCTTTCTCTCCTTCTCGTGCGCTTCTCTTGGCACCCTGCTTGCCTGTCGGCATCCATCACAGGCCTGTATGTTTGTGCCAGGGAGGGTGACGCTGGTACTTCAGTGCCCCTGGCCCCGCCACACTCATCACCTCCCCTCTGCCCCATGGGGCTCTCATCCCCTCTTGTCTGGGTGGCACTATGGCTTCCTAACTGGTGTCCCTCCCCCTGCGTGTGCCCCTCACCCAGTCTGCTCCCCCACACAGCGGCCAGAGGGTCTGTCTGAGACGTGGATGGGTCCGCAGCCCTCCCTGGTTCTGAATCCAGCTGCGTCCCCTTCCGCCCCAATCACACAGACTCCTTACCCTGGACTGCGGGGCCCTGTGTCCTCGGGTCCCTGCCTGCCTCTCTGTTCGTCCTGACGCCTGCCACGTGCACCGTCCTGGCAGCCCTCTGCATCCTGCCTCAGGGCCTGTGCACTTGCTCTTCACATTCCCAGATGTCCACACGGCCCTTGTCTCTGCTTCACTCAAGTCTCACTTTAACGGGCACCACAAAGAAGCTTTCCCTGATTTCTCTGTCAAGATAACTACCCTTGTCCTCTGCCACCCCTGGTGGCTCAGAGGGTAAAGCCTCTGCCTGCCAGGTGGGAGACCTCAGTTCATTCTCTGGGTAGGGAAGATCCTCTGGAGAAGGCAATGGCAACCCACTCCAGTAATCTTGCCTGGAGAATCCCATGGATGGAGGAGCCTGGTAGGCTACAGTCCATGGGATCGCAAAGAGTTGGACACGACTGGCGACTTCACTTTCTTTTTTTCCTCTGCTGTCCACTCCCTTTCTCTTTGGGTGTTTTTTCGTAGCCCGAGACAGTCTCCCTTCCTCCTCTCCTTCCACCCCTCCCTCCAGCTTGCCCACCCTCCGTCCCGGCTCCATCCCAGGCCTGGGCACTGTGCCTGTCACTCGGAGGCACATAGTGCACGGCATCAGTTGAGGGACCGTCCCGCTGGCCCTCGGAAGCCTTGGGGAGCCCCAGTTCACCTCGGCCCCGTGGACAGATGGGGGTGCTGGCCTGGGCGGCCCCTCGGTGGCTCTGCTGTACCGAAGGAAGCGGAGGAAGGAAGTGACAACAATGAAGAAGGGCCAATTCGGAGCCCTGGGACATGCCCAGGCTTCCGCCGCCCCCGTCTCTCTGCCCAGCGTGACTCGGGCTCCCCGCAGGCTAACAGAAGTGCGGACTTGATGGAATGGGTACAAGATAGTTTTATAATGAAGAAGAAGAAGAACCTTATTTTTCACTTTCCTTTTTTAATCGAGAAGTACGCCGTGGGTGTTTCCTTGTGGTTTTTAGTCAAAGGGAGGATTGTTGTGGAGCCCAAGTTCCCCTAGGGGCTGCAGCTTTGCGTGAGTCTAACTTTAACTTTGAACGCGTGCTTTCAGGGCTGTGCTAGGCTCAGGCCTCCTGGGCTCCGGCTCGGAACAAGGCAGCAGGCTTGTTCACTGTGCCTCGAGGGTCCTGTCCATGCAGGCCGCCTCCCAGCTCTCACCCCCTCATCTTCCTGTTCCGATGACCCCTCCTCAGCCCGCTCTGCAGGGGGAGGGGTCCAGGCGGCTGGAAGGACCTGCGGGAAACGGCGTGGATGCCCGTTGCGGGCGGCGTCGGGCTCCTGGGCTCGGGGTAGCAGCGGTTTTGGGCTCAGCCTGGCGTCTCTACTGAGGACTGGTTGTACAGAAAGGGGATCAGACAGGGAGCTGCCGGGTGTGTCCAGAGAGTCCGTGTACCCTTCTCGTTGGGCCTGCACCCCCGTGTCCTGCTCCCAT
>SJXQ01008060.1:422306-450404 GCA_006408695.1 Aepyceros melampus | reverse complement strand
AGGCCGGGGGTAGGGGGCCTGGGGGGCCTCTCCGCTGGCAGCCAAGTTCCAGCCCCTCACCCCTCATGGTCCCCAGTCTCTGAATGCAGACGGAGCTGTGTTCAGCTCTCGGCTAGGGCGGGCTGCTGCCGGAACGAGCAGAGGTCTGAAAATGGTAGCAAAGGAAAGGGCTCTGGGGCCTGAAATAACAAATCTCTTCAGAGTGAAGTGGAAGGGAATCACTGGTGTGTGCTGCGTTTCCACTTGAAAGTAAAAGGACGATTTTTCAACAAAGAGGAAATGGGAGGAGCCGCTGTAGCAGCAGCGCAGCTGGCTGGGGAAGCCTCTGGACTGGCCTTTGGTTCCCAGCTGTAACCCTTTCGAGCTGGTGCCTTGGGCGGCTCACTTCACCTCTCTGAGCTACCGTCTGGGGCCGTCACAGTGCCTGGTGCCAGGCTTGGCCTGGGTGGCTGCGTGGGCCCCACCCCTTCCTCTCTGTTCTAAGGACTCCTGAGCCGAATGAATGAAGGATGACCCTGGGCTGCCTTTCAAGCCTGAAAGGCTTGAACTGGGTGATGGTAACACAGACGTCTATGGAGCACGCACTGTGTGCCGGGTGCTGTTCTGAAGCTCTTTGCGTGTATTATTTAATCCCCGAGGCAGTGAGCACACCCGAGGTGGGTGTCTGTTTCTACCCTTGTACAGATCGGGCTGTGCTGTGTAGCCCCAGTGAATCTCAGACCTGAGGCACAGGTGGGGCCTGAGAAAGCTTACGGTCAGAGCCGCCAGGTTCCACGCCAGGCTCTCTGCTGGGTCTTTCTGCCCATCCTGGTAGGAGAGCATCCCGGTGCCAGTGTCAGCACGGACGAAGGGGCTGTGCGGGGACTGAGCTGGACTCAGTGCTGCCTCCGCACATTGACCTCTTGGGGTGTTGGCTCAGCTGGGTCTTCTTGGGGTGTTGGACCAGCGGCTCTTTCTGCAGAGCTGCCTGGGATGGAGGAGCTGGCTTGCGTCCAGAGCCATAGTGGGAGGCTCTCTCCTCCTGTGAGAGAGGAGTTACTGTGTCCATCTGGGGCGTCACTCCCAAGTGGGAAGGTGACTGGAATGGTCTGCGAGACTGAAGCGATTTCTCTGGTACATCATTAATTTCCCATTATTCAGACGTGACATGATGCCACTAAACCTCATGCCGTGTCCACAACAGCCCCGTGAAAACACAGTGAAGAGGATGGCTAATGTGCATTGAGCACTTACTATGTGCCGACACGGTTGTAAGTTGCCTGTGTGTAACAACTCATTTCCTCATGGGTCTGTGGAATAGGCAGGCGCTGTTTCCATTTTACACACGCAGACGCGTTTTTAGAGGGTCTGAGTGGCTTGTCCCAGGTTACCAGCCAGTGATTTCAGCAGCCAAGACTCGAGCTTGGGTCTGCCAGCTCCCAACCCCACCCCCGGTCTACACCGCTGGCTTCCACTGCTTTTTAATCTCTTCTTCTGGTTTCCTGATGACAAATCCAGGGCCCAGAGGTGTTGGGTGACTTTGCAAATGCCACACGGTCCACTAGACGCCCAGGCTTGCAGGCTCAGCACCCCAGCCTCTCGGAGATGCTGGCCCCAATCTAAGGATGCCAGCACGCAATGCTCCGACTCCGTGGGCCTGCGGACACAGCGGTGACCGGAGGACACGGGGAGACATGAAAGGAAGGTGCTCGGCCTTGACAGGGGCCCAGCCCCGGCGCTGGCTGGATGCAGTTAAAAGGAAAGTTCCCGATACGGAGATGCTTTATCACGTCTCTTGACAGGCCGTGCTTCCTCCCTTTTGCAGCGTGAGCCTTAAACCGCTTCCAAGCCCCTGGCGTGAGGCCTCAGCCGCCTCCCCCGTCCCCCCCCAACCAGGGCTCCGGTGGGCGGGGGAGGCCATTAGCCATGGGAGTAGGCCTGGGGGTGGGTGGGTGCCAACCCTTTGAAACCATCCAGGGGGCGGCCACACGCCCTTATCTTGGCCTGTTGGTGTTTCTGGGCCGGAAAAGGGAAGCGCAAAGAGGAAAACCTTTCTCCTGTGGCTTTTGTATTTGGTTCACATTAAATGAGGCGGGGTCGGGGTTTTGTTGTTTGTTTTCCCACTTTTCAGCGCGAGGATGACGGATGGCTCTTGGCGGTGCCGGCGCCCGGTTCACCGGGGGTGGCACGCCACCCGACCGGCCGCGCTCACGCGATCCCGCCCCTGGCTGCGGCCAGAGTCTCCGCTGCGGCTCCTGGACGAGCCCTGGGGGCTGTGCCGCCCGAGCGGGGGTCCTTGGGCTCCCAGGCTTAGCCCCGCGGAGCTCCGCCAGCACCCGGCAGTGCCAGGGTGCGGAGGGCTGTGAATTCATTCACTCCAGGCCCTGGCAGCCAGCGGCCTTGTCTAGACAGGAAGATGTGTGTGATTGGATTGAAAGACCAGGCTCCTGCTGGGTGAGAAGGAGCCCGGAGCATCGGGGGCCGGGATCCGGCCTGGGGAGCCTAGCTTGGAGTAGCCGGGTGTTCGCAGAGCTGCGTGTGGAGGGCGGGCCACGGGGAGGTGGGGCGAGACCTAGAGAGATCCTTAGGTCTTTCCTGGAGAGAGGGGTGGGGCCTGTGTGCGTGCTCCCCATCGGTGGGACAAGAGTGAGAAGTGGCTAGATGGATGCAGGAGCAGGCATGCGTGTGCGCAGATGGGTGTAGAGACCCGTGTCTACCCAGGGGGTGCCCCTGCTGGTTTGTACTGGTTTATGGGAGTCTACTGTGAAGTTTTCAGGATTCTGCTATGTTTTCCTATAATCTATGCCTCTGAGGTTATTTACGTCCAGCGTCTCCCTACCATGGAAAACCATCTGTAGTGTCTACCACTGAACATCCCTTCCCAAACCCAGTAACTTTCCATAAGTGAGAGTCACTCAGTCGCGCAGTTGCTCAGTTGCGCGTTGGACTCTCTGCAATTTCATGGAATTCTCCAGGTCAGAATACTGGAGTGGGTAGCCTTTCCCTTCTCCGGGGATCTTCCCAACCCAGGGATTGAACCCAGGTCTCCCACATTGCAGGCAGATTCTTTACCAGCTGAGCCACAGGGAAGCCCCAGAATACTGGAGTGGGTAGCCTATCCCTTCTCCAGGGGATCTTCCCGGCCCAGGAATTGAAGTGGGGTCTCCTGTATTGCAGGCGGATTATTTGCCAACTGAAATCAACCATGGTGGGAACATTTACAACATGAAAGTCGACAAACCCTACAAACTGAGCTTTTTCCCATGGAGAACGGGTTGTCAAACACTTAGCCCACCCCTGGGGACCCCACAGGTGCACACACAGAATGAGGAAGACGGGCAGGCTGGCACAGGCTTCTCGGGAAATGGCCGCTCTTGGTCATAGGAACGTGCATCAGCTTTACACCTCAGTGGGTTTTCTTTTTCCACTTCCCCCTCTGCACACAGGACCCCTCTGCTAGCACACAGGCAGGGCAGTGGTCCCTTTTCTTCTTGCAGACCTTCTCAGCTCCTTGGCAGAAGGTTTGCTGAGCTGCTCCTGTGTCTGGTGCTGATCGAGGTAGGTGTTTAGCCAGCCCCCTGATGATCGCCTGGTTCCTGAGTCTGTGCTTTCCCCTAGCACTGCCACTGAGTCCGTCAGTGATCCCTGGGGCTTCCTAGGCAATGAATTCTGTGGTACTTAATCGGCATTTCAAAAAACGTTTATAATTGTTTTCTTGGCACCTTTATTTTTCTGTGCATTTATGTGTACATTTGATTGCTGACTGATGATCCTGACTGATTAATTAAATAAAAACTTAATTTTTGTTCTTTAAAAAAATTTAATTATGGAAAAATTTAAACATATTAAATTAGAATGGTACAATGAACCCCCTGTATACTCATCACTTGACAACTATCAACATTTTGTCAGCATTTTCTACTGAAGAGATTTGAAGAGCGTTATTGTATATCCAAATATTTCTAGCAGCTTTAACTTGAGTTTACTAATTTTTTAAGTTTAAAATTGAGATATATTTCAGGTACAATATTATTACTTTATAGGTATACAGCATAGTGATTCATAATTTTTAAAGATTATATTCCACTTATAGTTATTATAAAATATTGGCTCTATTCTCTGTATTGTACAATATAACCTCTTGGTTTATTTATTCTTATACATACTGGTTTGTATAACTATTTATGGTGTACATATGGGCTTCCCTGGTGTCTCAGAGGTTAAAGCCTCTGCCTGGAATATGGGAGACCTGGGTTCTGTCCCTGGGACAGGAAGATCCCCTGGAGAAGGAAATGGCAACCCACTCCAGTACTCTTGCCTGGAGAATCCCATGGAGGGAGGAGCCTGGTAGGCTACAGTCCATGGGGTCGCAAAGAGTCGGACACGACTGAGCAACTTCACTTCACAAAGTATGAGCAAACTCCAGGAGATGCTGAAGGACAGGGCACCCTGGCGTGCTGCAGTCCATGGGGTGGCAGAGTCGGACACAGCTTAGGGCCTGAGCAACAGCAGCCTTCTATACATATTTGTACGGCTACATATTGTGCAAAAAATGTAAAATGTATTTTAAAATGTTTCTACAAGTAAAAATACAAGTTACATTGAAAAAGAGAAAGACTCGGTAACTAGCAGCCCAGTAACAGCTTAGGAATGCCGCCAGAGAGTGAGTGAGGTCTGGGGACATTGTGTGGCCCCCTCTGGGTCTCCCCTGCTCTGAGGCAGCAGGAGCAGAGCATCATACTAGGGTCAGGAGGATGGACCTTGGACACAGACCTGTCTGCTTGGAACCCTGGCTTCTCCCTTCCTGACTGTGTGACTTTGAAAAAATTGCCTAACCTCTCTGTGCCTCAGTTCCCTCGTAAAATAATAGTGTTTGCCCCTCAGGGTTGCCATGAGGACTGGATGGGTTGATAGCTGTTGAACCATGCCCAGTATTTAGCAAGCACTCAGGACGTCATTAGGTGGTTCTGTTGTTATTAAGATGATGAATAATTATAGCATCCCTCATTATACAAATTTTCCCTAGCGTGGCTTTTTTTGTGTGTGTGAATAGAGGTGCTCAACAAATATTTGTTGACTTGAGTTTTAAATTTTTAGACAACTGCCAGGCCTGGCACCTTTCAACCAGGAAAAAGCAATTCGGAAACCAGACAGAAAGTAAGCAGCGATTTTATTTCTAGCGCACAGCATCGTCACCCCCGCGTGTGTCAGACAGACAGCCTCTCTAGACACTCATTGCAGTTGTGCCTAAGAGGGCGAGCAGACTGGGGTGTCATTGCCTAAAACGTTTCTGAGCAGCTGGATCTTGTGACTCTCTGTCTGTGGCACTTGCTTTCAGACTGACTTCAGTACTGGCTCTTAAGAGAAATCAATTTTTATGAAGCCTTGTGCACCAAAATGTCTACTCTTTGAACCTTGAGTATTTTTTAAATTGAGGTTCACGTAAGCATGGCCATCTTATTCCCATTGAAAGGCAGTCGAGGGGACGTGAAGGTGTGGAGGAAATGGTAGGATGGTGGGATGATGGGTCTTTCAGTTAGGCTTAGGTTACATCTGCCGGAAACCCCAAATAGCTGCTTCAAACACTCAGAAGCTTATTTTCTTAGGGGGACAGTCTAGAGATGGGTCCTCCAAAATACTACGAAGTTATCAGCCACCCAGGCTCCTCTTCTTTTCCTGTTCCTGGTCGCCTCACAGTCCAAAATGATTATCGGAGCTGCTGCCATCGCATCCATATCCCAAGCAGTATAATTCCAAGAAGAAAGAAGGCAGGACAAAAGGGGCCCTCTCCCCAGTTAGCTTCCTCTCAGGAACCATTGTGCAAGTCTTCTCCACTTTTGTCTGCTGCTGCTGCTAAGTCACTTCGGTCGTGTCCGACTCTCTGTGACCCCATAGACGGCGGCCCACCAGGCTCCCCCGTCCCTGGGATTCTCCAGGCAAGAACACAGGAGTGGGTTGCCATTTCCATCTCCAATGCATGAAAGAGAAAAGTGAAAAGGAAGTCGCTCAGTCGTGTCTGACCCTCAGTGACCCCATGGATTGCAGCCTACCAGGCTCCTCCGTCCATGGGATTTGCCGGCAAGAGTACTGGGGTGGGGTGCCACTTTTGTTTACATCTCGTTAACTCACACCTAGTAATGTGGCTGCATTCATCTGCGAAGGGGCTGGGAGGTGTGGGTCTCAGATGGGCTTGTTGCCATGTGAGGTAACAGAGATTCTGTTACTGAGGAAGGGGAAAGGGATAATGGGTGGAGAGCAAGTGGTCTCTGCCCCAACAGATAATCTTGAAGAAACACATTATAACACTGTCTTTGTAATACAAGTTAAAATTTTTGAGAGATGTGAGTCCTTCCTGTATTATCTGATTTTCCATAGCCTGTGGCCTAGAGAGTGCTACTGGATGTCACTTCATTGTGTCTGACTCTTTGCGACCCTGTGGACTGTAGCCCGTCAGGCTCCTCTATCTGTGATATTCTCCAGACGAGTACTGGAATAGGTTGCCATTTCCTAGTCCAGGGGATCTTCCCAACCGAGGGATTGAACCTGTGTCTCTTACATCTCCTGTACTGCCAGACGGGTTCCTTACCACTAGCGCTGTCCTAGGACGCCTCAGTTCAGTTCAGTCGCGCAGTCGTGTCCGACTCTTTGCGACCCCATGAATCGCAGCACGCCAGGCCTCCCTGTCCATCACCAACTCCCGGAGTTCACTCAGACTCACGTCCATTGAGTCTGTGATGCCATGCAGCCTAGGACGCCTAGAGAGGTAAATATTAACCTTGTGCTGCAGTCCATGGGGTCACAAAGAGTCGGACACGACTGAGTGACCTTACTTACTTACTTACTTACTTAGCTGTAACAGGGCTTTGGGAGGGGTCCATGGAGGATGCTTCCTGATGAGAGGGCAGGAAAGGTCTAGGATGGATGATCCCAGGGGCGTGATTTTGTTCTCAGAGGGCATTTGAGTGTCCAGAGGCTATTTTTGGTCATCACAACTGAGTTGGGCCAGGGAGCATCTTATGGGCGGAGCCAGAGATGCTGCTAAACTTTCCTAATGCACAGGACAGTTCCACCCCCGTCCCCACCCTCCCCCCCCCCCAGCATGGTGGACTATAGCTGCCAGGCTCTGTCCATGGGATTCTCCAGGCCAGAATGCTAGAGTGGGTACCTGTTCCCTTCTCCAGGGGGTCTGCCCAACCCAGGAGTCGAACCCAGGTCTCCCACATTTCAGGCAAATTGTTTACCAGCTGAGTCACCAGGGAAGCCCAAGAATACTGGAATGGGTAGCCTATCTCTTCTCCAGCGGCTCTTCCCGACCCAGGAATCGAACTGGGGTCTCCTGTATTGCAGGCGGATTTTTTACCAAGCTGAGCTGCCAGGGAAGCCCCACAGAGAATAAGCTGGCCCCTAAACCAACCCCAGTCAATTGTGCTAAGGCTGAAAAATCCCAATTCACCAGTTTTTCGAAACCCCACATCTTCAGTAAATTGTGGGACAGTGATAATCTTGGATGTCACCGTCCATCCGGAGAGGTACCTGATTCTCCACGCAGGGCGTGTGTGGTCAGTCTTCTGAGAACAACGTTCAGCTTCGCAGCCCTGCTCCAGAGGCTGTCTGCTGAATGAACGAATAAATGAATGAGGGAATGAGCACGGGGCTGCCTCCAGAAAGAGGTGAGTCAGGCCGGATCGGCCCACACGCTTCCATCATGTCGTGAAAGCCGGCCCCAAGTGGCTCCGCAGAAGAACGGGCTCCTTGTTCCTGGATGATGCGATCTGTTGATCTGCCAGAGGGGCCCTGCCTCTCCCCAGGTCACCGACAGAGGCCCGTCTCCGCGCCGTCTCGCCATGCGCACCGCGCAAGGGTCATGCAGAGCCCTCCAAAAACCCACCCTTTGAAACGAAAGAAATTGGATCTTTAAAATCCCAAAATAGAGTGCGGAAAGGTGCACATCACGTCTGCCTTCTCCTTTTTTCCCCTTTGTGGCAAAAGTGACTCAGAGTTTTTGGTCTGGATCCAGAGACCTGCGTGGCCTTTGGGGTGGGAGTGGGGGGTGGGGGTGTCATTTGATTGGGAGGAACTCACCGTTTCAGTGCCTTGACTGGCTCAGCTGCCTGTCTTGCATTTCACTAGTTCTGCTTTTCCCACCCCACCATCTCTGGGTTCTTTTTCAGCTTTTGGCCCAAGGGGAAGAGGAGGGGCCAGAGTTTATGCCTCGCTCAGATGGCACTGTTTTTAGTGGAACATTTATGTGAGCTGAGCTGCATTTTCTCTGGGATGTTTCACCAAAGTGTTCAGAGGGGCTGCCCTGGGAGCTGGCTGCGGCTTCTCGTCTCAGCACCCTCGGGTGTTCACGCAGCTGTATTGGGTACCACTGGTCAGGGTCAGACAGGTGCACAAGGGTTTCATGAGCTACTGTCAGCCCTCCATTGCCCCTTTCAGGGAGCACTCAATTTCTCCCCCTTCCCTGCTTCTCCCAGAGCCCAGGTACCCTGCAGACATCAGACACTTCGTTCCTCAATATCAGGCAGATGCCCTGGGCCAGAGGCTCATGGAGAAATGTTTTTGAAGCTTGCTCTTGCTTGTTGTCTGCTCTCTGGGTGAACACAAAGGCCCGTGTCTCACCTTTCCTCACCATCTCCAAGAGGTTGCCAAGTCAATGCCCTTTCAACTCAGTTTCTCCCTATGTTCATCTCTAAATGCTGCTGGAAAAGAGATTGTACACTTAATTTTTCCAGCCTGAGTTTGTCTCCTCTTTGACTTCCAATGGAATTGGCCTGGTATAATATGTCTCTTTCATGGTGAGACACATTCCTGCAGACTGGCTCAAGTGGCAGTGAATTCAGGCAGACTCCAAACATGGGGATTCTCTTCTAGACATGAATAAGTCTCCTTTCTCAGGGTCACTGGAGGATGAATCACTTGGCAGTGTGTGGAGCCACATAGGAACCTAAGAATTAACCTGTTCATTTATTTACTCAGCAAATATTTATTGAACATCTGCTATATGCCAGGTACTGTTCAAGATGTTGGGACATAGCAATGAATAAGCTTTCATTCTAGCAGACAGACAATCAGCAATGAGCCAATGCGTAAGATAACAGTTGTTGAAGGAAACCAGCAGGAGTGATGGAGTGACAGTGAGGAGGCTCTGCTTTAGAAGGCTGTTCGGAGAAGGCCCTGGATTTAGGCTGAGACCTAAAGGCTCAGTTGCCAGCCATGGGAGGACCTGGGGGAAGAGCGTTCTAGGTTGGGGGAGTGTAAGTGCAAGGGCCCTGGGGTAGGAGTGAGCTCAGCGTGTTTTAGGAGCAGCATGGAGGCCCCTGTGGCTGGGCCAGAGTGGGGGATGGGGTTGGTGACATGGGCAAGGGCCAGATGATATGGGGTTTTATAGACCGTGATGAAGCGTTTGGATTTTCTAAATGCACCTGAGGGTTATTAGGGGTTAGAGACCAAAGAAGACTTTCCAGGTGGTTTCTGCCAAGTCCTTAGACTAGAAGGAAGAATTTCACCATCAAAAGTTACCCAGCCGCAGGTGAAGGGTACTCATGAAAGCTGGCAGTTACTGAGTGCTTGCAGTCACCCAGCCGCAGGTGAAGGGTACTCACGAAAGCTGGCAGTTACTGAGTGCTTGCAGTCACCCAGCCACAGGTGAAGGGGTACTCACGAAAGCTGATGTTTACTGAGTGCTTGCAGCATGCCTCCTGTGTCAGTCACTGAAATCCCCCAGCAGCCCAGTGAGGCTGTGATACCATTAGTCCCATCAGCAGATGAGGAAGCTGAGGCCCTGAGATGTAAATGTCCTCTGCTGTGATGGAGTCAGGGACCCATGCCAGGATGTAACCCTAGACAGCCTGGCTTTTCCAGGGTTCCTGCTCTTCGTCTCAGGGTTACGTTGGTTCTACGCAGGGAGGAGAAGAGAGAGATGTGACAAGTACTCGCTTGGCTTCTTAAAGCAGCAAAAACAGAAAAACCCCAAACCCAAAGCTCCTTCCAAAGGTCGACTCTGAAAAGGCTTGCATGTTTCAGTCCAGCACTTCCAGACTCATCTCCTGGGTGACTCAATTGCTCCTTGGCCAGGAAAGAGAGTTGCTCAGGATGGGGGTGCCGGTGGGGAGCTGTGGCTGAGCGGACGTTTCTGTTGGGTGGACCAGAAGCTGGGGGCTGAGCACACAGAGGGGTACTGGGTGGGCGGGGAGGGGCACAGTGATCCGGTTTCTTTGTTCAAAGACCCCTGGGGGGCTCCGGGGAGAGGGCTGTGGGGTGGAGCACTGGATCCTGAACCCCGTTGGGCTCACGTGCCTGCCTCTGATCTCGCCACGCTATGCTCCCCAGCTTCCTCGGGGTTTCAAATGTGGACATGGTAATTGGAAACAAATTTAGCATGTGCCAGGCCATCGAGCCTCTTTCTTTAGTCAGCATGCTTGCTGTGTGGTAGATATGTCTGTTTTTAATTTCCAGTGATGCGAGAAATATAGAATGACTTGATTCTTAATTTAGAATACCGAGAGAGACTGGCTTGTTTTGTTTTCAAGCCCATGCAAAGTGTCTCATTCTCTTTTTATGGTTCACAGTGCGATTTTTTAAAAACGTGGCCCTGTGGAAGTGGGGAGGGGCCAGATAGGGATCGGGGGATTAAGAGGCACAAACTACTACATATAAAATAAATAAGCTGCACGGAGAGACTACAGCCCAGGGAACAGAGCCAATGTTTTAAACTATGAACAGAATATAACCTTTAAAAATTGTGAATCACTACAGCGCACACCTCAGACTTATGTAACATGGTACATCAATGATGCCTCTATTGAAATAAAATAGAATGTGGCTCTGGCAGAGAGGCCTCTGGCCCCAGAAGTCTCCTGCCAGGCTGAAGACCGCCCTGGCCGGGGGCATCCCCTGCTTGGCTGAGAAAGCAGACAGAGGGCTTGTCCCCCGTCACACCCTGGAGATACTGCCACCTCTTTTTGGAGCAGGGGGAGTCCAGGTGCCAGTTGTCCAACCAGCCGAGTCCTGCCCACACTGAGCGGGACACAGTGGTCTCTGCGGGCCGGGAAGATAATTGTGGTGCCCGCTTGGGCAGCGGAACTGCCCTGTGTCGTGGAGGAGGAGGGCAGGTCTGGAAGGATGACAGCCGCTCAAACTCCTCGCGTGGGGCTCCCCTCCCTGCTGGGGACCTGCACGTGCCCAGCACCTGCCTACCGCTCTAGGCACTGCAGAGGCCTCGGTGAGCAACCCAGGGAAGTTGCTGATGCCCTAGTAGGGGAGGGGAGAAAATCACATAAATACATCTCGGAGCGTCTGGCGATGATGAATCTCTGTTGCAACACAGAGCCATGGGTGGATGGGTGAACTGTGAGATGGGCATGGGCTGCCGTGTTGGGACGAGCAGTCAGGCAGAGCCTCTCTGATGGGAGGTCACCTGGGGAGAGGCTTGAGAGAGCACAGGGATGAGCCCTGTGGGCATGGGGGATGAGCGCCCCAGGCAGAGGGAGCACTACGTGCCCAGACCCAGAGGCCAGAGTGTGCCCACGCTGCCCGGCTTGTTGGAGGGCAGCGAGACCCCTTGGTTGCAGCGGAGGGACCTGGGAGGGTGGGCTGGAAGTGCAGGGTCTTCTGAGCCACGTTAAAGACGTGGGCTTTGTGATCTGAACAAGATGTTTGCTCTGGGTGGGGGTAGGGGCGGGTTGAGCAGAGGAGCGACAGGATAGAAGGTACAATGGTGTTTTTTTTCCCCATATTTATTTACTTGTCTGCGTCGGGCCTTCGTTGCGTCCTGCAGCATTTTTCGTTCCGGTGCATGGACTCTAGTTCGGTGCAGGGGCTTGATATGGGCGGAGTGTGGGCTTCGTTGCTTCACAGCTTGTGGGATCTTAGCTCCCCAGTCGGGGATCGAGCCCTTGTCCCCCGCTTTTCAAGGTGAAGTCTTAACCACTGGGCCACCAGGGAAGTCTCTCGTGTACAGCTTTAAAGTACATTCTAGCTGCTTTGTGCAGGAGATCACGTGGAAAGGGGAAGAGACGGGCAAGATGGAAGCAGAGAGACCAGGAGGGAGGTTAAGATAACAGTCTAAGCAGGAGATGGGCCCAGTGAAGAGTCTACTGCAACGGTCCGGGCAAAAGTTGGTGGTAGCTTGGACCCTAGCGGTGGCAGCCGGACTTGCGAGTCACTGGGCTTCCAGCGTTGAGCCACCAAGACTTGCCGCGCGCCTGGAGGTGGGGTGTCGTTGCTTCTCTGCTGGTGTGGGCCCCTCCCCTGGGCTCCAGGGGGCCTGCTGGCACCTCTGCCTGCCTCCTCCTTGGCTGGGGGGCTCCCCCTTGGACTCCTGCTCCTGAGGTTGCTGTGGGTGGCTGCTGAGTCTTCACTTGTCTTATGGGATGGGATGAGACGGGGCATATGCTTTTATGCCTTTATCGCTTTTGTTTTCCTTCTTTGTGGCTTTTAAAAGAAATGTCAGGGTTTACAAAGGGAAATGCTGAGCGGGCTCACTTTGTCTGAATGGATTTTTGGCTTTACTCTTCTTATGTTACACCTTCTTTTGTGTTGAACGGTAACCCACGTATTGGGTTCAGGGGAGCTAAAACCATGGGGTTTGGGAGCAACAGAGCTCCTTCCTGGGAGCGATTGAAGCCTAGTAGACATTGTAAAGTAAGGCCTGATTTCTTTTCTACTTTTATTTTGGATGTACACTTACACACCACACATACACATAAACACACGTCCCTTCTCCACCCTAGAAACACAACAGATACATTCGTTCCACAGTGATGTTTATTTTGGAGAGCATTCTGTATCAGTATATAAAAAGCTTCCTGAAGGCGCCTCGTATGGTTGCCCAGATTGTGCACTGCACAACCCCAGGGGTCGCCATTCATGCTCACTGTGGTGCTGGTCCTCAGCACACTCATTCTCTCTTTTTAATAACAGTATTATAGACCATGACGCGCTGCTACTGATGTAACTAGTGCTCTTTTGACGGACCTTTCGGTTGCTTCCAATATTTTGCTGGTTTAAAGAGCGCCGCGTCGAATGACCTTGTCCTTAGTTTTTGTTGCACATCCATGGGGTAACCCACTCACTAGGAGCGGAATTACTGCAGCCAAGGGAGTGTAGTAATTTGTAATTTTGACAGATACCTGCAAAATTGTCTGCCACAGATTCGGGCACACCCTGTTTCTGTGGACTCTGCTCTTGGGTTCATGTATTTCCACCAGGTCAACTTTTACCTGGGGGACGCCCTTGTTCCATCTTTTGCATCAGTCGGACATAGAGCAGATGAAGGAAATATCCTTCCTGCCATAGACATGGGTTCAAATCTCTGCACTGCAGCTTGCTCAGTTGGGCATCTTTGAGCCTCCGTTTCTTCTTTAGTAAAAGGGCAGTTAGTTGTTCATGGAACTTCAGGAGGATGGAAAGGGACCGGATAGGCAACAATTAATTGGGCACCTAATTATATCCTGCAATTATGAGAAACACGGCAAAGAAAACTATCACTGGGGACCCCCACCTCATCCAGGGAGCAAGGAAAGACTTTCTTGGGAAATAATATTTGAGCCACACTGCAGTATGACTAGGAATTAACTTGGGGGGAGGGTGTTTCTGAAAGGTCAGATGCAGGGAGCCCATGGTAAGGGCTGGGGGCATGATGTTGGGTGGTGCAGCCAGTGGGAGCTGGGAGTTTAGAAAAAGTCATTCTGTCCTCAGGACAGAAGATGATGTGTGAGGACCAGGAGGGATGCAGGGAAACTCCTTAGGAGAGAAACAGTGGTGTTTTGGGTGGAATGATGGATGGGGAAATGGTGATGGATTTGAGTGCCCTTCAGGAAATCACACTGATAGGACTTCGAGATGGAGCCACTATGGAGGTAAGGCGCAGGGAGGATTAGGGAGGAGGGATGAGTTAGGAATTTTAATGATGTTTTTAACATGTGCTCATTAGGTGGCTATGTAATGCTTGTTGGGACCACGGAGACCAGAGTACACTCAGGGACTAGTTTTCCTGGGGGGGGTGTGTATGTGTGTGTGTGTGTGAGTGATGGGAGTGCAGTTGGGGTAGCAGCTATGTTCTGTAATCTTTTGCATCTAAAAATAAAGGCAGAATTTGGGTTCCATGTGCGCTTGTAACAGACCTTCGCCCCACGTGCTATGTGGCAGTTGGAATTACAGTGAAATGTCCCCATGGGCTTTTTCCTTCTTTCACAATGTAATCTTTGAGGATGATACCAGTTTCCTAATATTCCAAATTCGACAAAAAAAATGCTACTTAACATTGTTAAAATTTGATGTTAGTGAAATTCAAAACAGTTTCCTTGGCCAGTTGCCATTTTGAAAATCAATCCCACATTTTAGATTTGATGGCAGCCTCATGCATCTGAGAGTATTTAAAAACTCTGAACACAGTTGATAGAAGAATGGTTTTCAGGGAAGTGTCATTTCTGAGTTCTCATTGCAACATTATATAAGAGGGAATGCTTGAGCAACCTAAATGCCCAACTGCAGGGGCCGAAGCTGTGGTCTAAACATATGATGAACACAGGAGTGCAGGGAAGGGCAAAATTTAAGGTAGCAAGCACTCACTCTCAGGTACCCAGTTTGCATTTGCACAGCCCTGAGAGCCAGTGCCTCCTTAAATCATATGCCTGGGCACCTCACTAGCCTTGTGCCAATCTAAGCCCAAGGAGACCCTATACAGTCATTTGAGATTGTCCCATTAAACAGCATTTAGCGACAAAGGGCAATAGTCACAACCATATCTAAAGTAGAATCCTAGCTGTGCTTCCCTAAGTGCATAGAAGAAGAGTGTAAAATATGTATACCAAAATGTGTATTTATTTTGCAGGAGTATTTTCTCTGTGTTGTTCTATTACTAAGTCACATACAACTCTTTGTGACCCCATGGACTGCAGCACGCCAGGTTCCCCTTTCCTTCACTATCTCACGGAGCTTACTCAAACCCATGACCATCAAGTCGGTGATGCCATCCAATCATCTCATCCTCTGTCGTCCCCTTCTCCTCTCGCCTTCAGTCTTTCCCAGCATCAGGGTCCTTTCCAGTGACTCAGTTCTTCACATCAGGTGGCCAAAGTACTGGAGCTGGAGCTTCAGCTTCAGCATCAGACCTCCCAGTGAGTATTCAGGACTGATTTCCTTTAGGATGGACTGGTTAGATTTCCTTGCAGTCCAAGTGACTCTCAAGCATCTTCTATAATTCATATATTTTTATATTGTCCATTTTTCTTACAGTTTATATGAGCCCTTATTACTTTCATAACAAGACAAAGGGAAAGCAAATATCATCATGTACCAAGGCCCTTTGGTCTGTGCATCAGGAAAGTTAAGTTGCCCCTAAGAGTGGGCAGAGCTTGAATTTGGGGGTGAGGGTGGGTCTTACGAGCTTTCTCTGGGAAACTGGGGGTCTCTGAGATGCAGACACCATTCCTTGTATTCCTTGTTCCTTTGGCTGAGTAGGTGGGATGGACCTGCCTGTCTTAATAGACACAGTCTGAGATCTGAGAGCATCTGGAGGCAGCTGACAGAGAGGAGGCAGGTCTGGCTGCATCCCTGCGGTTCCACCGATGGCTTTGGAGCTGTAGGGTCACGAGCAAGTGGCTTAATCCCACTAAGCCTCAGCCCTCTCATCCCAAAAGGGATGGCCCTGCCCTTCCCGCTGGACGCTGCTGTGCGGGTGCAATCAGCTCTGACACCCGCCTGCCTCTGCAGCAGACCCTTGTGGTCAGAAGCACCCCCTTCTTCCTGGAATCTTGTCGACTGCCTGGGAAATTACAAGACGTGGAACACATTTGCTCTCACCTCAGTTGCAGCAAGTGAGCCTCTTCTGCCTTGGAAGCTCGCTGACTTTGAGCTTCTAGGTTGCCACAGGTGGGCAGGTGGGCAGGTGGGCATCTGCTATGGCTGGGAGGCCACCCTGCTTGCCAAGTGCCCCTGAGATGACCTTATCTTTGGGGAAGCCTGAAAAGAGGCCTCAAGACCCTGGTCTTCCTCTAATGGGGGACCACAGGGTGTTTGGGACCTCAGGGGTAGGTCATGCCTTCCCAAGACATCAGCTCTGTTTGCAAGACCCACTCACTCAGTTTTTGGAGAAGCAAGTAAATCGCTATATGCTCTTATCAAACCTCCAGAGAACTGGCAAGGCTCCCCCAGAATGCGCATGCTCTGGGTACCTTCTGCCACCTTCTGGGGAGGGGGAGGGTGGAGAGGGGAGGGGAGCTGTCTTTCCAGGTTAGGTGGTCTGGTCGTCCAAGACCTCCACAGCAGGGGCTTTTCAGCTGCCCGCAGAGACGAGGGCTGAGTGCCTGGGTTTTACCACGCACGAGTGTTTTGGGCTGTTTTTCACGTGTTGAGTTTTTCACATTCATTCTTTGCTCCTCCAGTCAGTTCTGTCATATCGCCTCTGTGTTTTGAGTTGCATCATCCTCTGATGACAAGAAGTCTTGTTTTGTGGGTACCTCCTGTGTGCTGGGCTTCGGGGCCCTACAGAGGTCGTTTTATTTAGCCTTCAAAGAGCCCTGGGAAGTGGGAGGTGATGTCCCTGTTTCACAGGAGCAAACGGACGCTCAGCGAGGTGGGGTCATTGCTCGGAGGTCACACAGCTGTTCGTAAGAAGCAGGGCCTAGATGAAGAGCTGTGTGTATCTGACCAAAAGTGAAATCCCTGCTCCCACCCTCTCTGGGAGGGGGAGCTCATGCGGGTGAGGTGGGCTCCGTCTGTGCACGTGGCGTCAGCTAGTCCAGATTAACCAGGGGCTGCTCCAAGACCCAGAGAGTTCCTGCTGAAAGCAGCAGGTTCCTCTCTCAAGAAGCAGCATTATTTGTTTTGGTTGCTGTTGCTGTTTCTCTGCTTCCCTCGCACCACCCGCCTCCCCCTGCTTCTTGTTCAGCAGGAAGAACACTCTGGATCTTATCATTTAGCACTGGCTCGTGTCTCCTTTGAGAACCCAGTCTGCTCTTTCTGACCCATAGCTGTAGATGATAAAGCAGCTGTGAACCCACCAGATGGCAAGGACACGGACGACACACTGTGGAAATGGACTCAGAGCCTGGAGGTCTGGAGCACCCTGCCCTAACAATGTCCACCGAGGCGTGCTGCCAGGACCTCGCCAGCCTCGGCGTCCTCATGTATAGAATGGGCCCATCCCACCTAGAATTGTTGCCACGTGTGTGAAACGTGGAGTGTGGTCCTTGGCAGTGAGGGCAGCGTATGCTTAGTCACCGCAGTGCTGTGGATGGTGGCCATTGACTCTCAGTGATCACGCTGAGCAAAACAAGCACACTTCCTTCTACCAAGCACTTCCTGTTCAAGTGGGAAGGAGAGATAGTGAGCAAATTAACAACGAGCAAGACAATGTCAGGTGGTAACGAAGGGACTATTCCAATGGTGTGTTAGGGAATCTTGAAGATCCACTTTTCTGGAAAAAAGAACCCCGGCTTTTAGCATTTGCTGATCTCTGTGGTGTGGACGTCCTCACCGTGCTTGGTTTCAGGCTGTTAAAATGATGCCTGATGGCTCTTCAGAATTCCTGGAAGTTTGACCAGCTGACTCTTGCTAGTCTGAAAGAGCTGGCTCCAGCACTGGCCATATGTAAATAGTGGTGGTTTGGGAGAGACCTGAAGATCTGAGAGCTAAAAGTGCCAGTGGAAGAAGCGTATGCGAGCAGAGAAGATGGCTATGCAAAGGCCCTGAGGTTGGAGAGAGCTTGGTGTGCGCAGGGAACAGAAGCTTGGCTGGTGTCGGCAGGAGCGTAATGGGGGGCAGATGGGAAGACAGAGGCTGGGCTGTTGGCAGCCTCACAGATACACTGTGGCATCAAGTTTGAATTTTATTCTCCAGCCACAGGAAGTCTTTGGAGGGTTTCAGCGGGGGACTGTCTGAGTCCGATTTGCATCTTTTTAGGGCTTGGTGGGCGGTTCTGTTACACACCAGCAGGTCAGCAAGAGAGCACCAGCAGTCACTCGGGGAAGCGGTGGTGAGCTGCTTAGCATGCCACTGGGGAGGGCATCCGGAGGTGGCTGGACTCAGGCAGAGCGGTGGGGCTGTGACAGATTCTGTTCTCTGTTCACCCTGAATGCACGCAGCCTGCGATTTCTGCTCTTAGGGCACGGGGAGGCGGATGGAGCCTCAGACCATTAGAGGCACTATGCCACCTACTTTCCTCCTTGATTCTGACCGATTCTGTAATTACCGCCTCCTGAGAAATCCAGAGCAGCAGGTGGGGAGAGATGTTTATCTCGGGTCCAAATGCAAGGCAAGATCAACAAAAGCAAAATCTCTTCTGGACGCTGCCCTTCCTCCTGTGATTTTTGTCTCCGTCAGAACCTTGTTCTGCAATTTGCGTGGGGGTAGGTGGAAAGATAAGACTGACTGCATTTCCACCTTTGCCCAAGGGTGCTTCTCGGATGTATATCTGACACGTATGTAAATGTTGTGGGTGTCAGCTTGTCAGGTTATGAAGAAGGTTGCCATCTGGCCCTGCCCCACCCTGAGCTTGCCTCTTGGTTTAGGGCTTAGAGGGGCACGAGAGATGCCATCTTTCTGGACTGGCATCGTCTGGTAGAACTTTCTCGAGGATGAAAACGTCCTGTTATCTTGCCGTCCATCATGGTAGCCGCCAGCCGCTTGTGGCTGGCTCCTGGGTGCTTGTCACGCGTGGCTCATGTGACTGAGAAACTGACTTCTCAGTTCAATTTTTATATTATCTGCTGTCTTGAGCAGCAAAATTCTAGACCATGTGTGATCCTCTATTGCCCTGGAGCCTTGGGTTTATAGTCGACTAGACAGCCAGCTGAGCCCTTGCAGAACTCTGCGGAAGGGTGGGATCTCAAGCGAGTTGTCACTTGTCTAACCCCGCTTCCTCCCAGTTGCAGAGAAAGGAGTGAGGCACAGAAAGAGTACGGGATTTTCCCCGCGCCTCTCAGCTGCGGAGTGGCCAGATAGGAACCCAGCTACTAACTCTTAGCTCAGCATCCTTTTCTCGTTTCTGATGTATAATTTTAAAAAACCAGTGTTAAATCTCACAGGTTTCCAGGCAGCTCTTCTGCCTGTAACTTTGTGGATCAAGTTCAAGTCCTCTTTGACCTTGACCTCAGCCTTGATCTTCTCCTCCCTGGAAGTGATCACGGTGTGGTCAGTTTGGAGCACACCCGTCCACACCTTCTGTTCTTGTATTTACATGAGTATGAATGAATGGATCAAAAGCAGGCTGCATTAAAAATAAATTGTATTCTGCTATCCATATAAAAAAATTTTTTTTTACAAGTTGCTTTTCTCTTTCAGTAGTATGTCTTCGATCTTCCTGGGCAAGGTCATAGATTTCTACCATACTGTCTTTTTAAACTGTTGCAGTCTTTCGTAGCCAGGACATGTTACATTATTCATAAGCCTAATTGGTGAAACTAGGTTCATCTACTCTGTTCGTGTTAGTAACCATTTTTGTGCCTACCTCATATGCAGATTTCATCTAGGGTACATCCTGAGAAGTGGATTTCTTCGGTCATAGGGAATATGTGTTTTTTAATTTTAATGGCTGCTACTCGAAAAATAGTTAAACCATTTACGTTCTTATCAGCTTCGGGAGATTGTGTTCTCACAGCCTCCAGAATACCTGATATTATCAAATATCTACATGGGTGCTTCTGTAGTGGGTGAAACATGATATCCCATAGTTGTTTAATTTGTATTTTCCTGTTTACAAGGCAAGTTGAACATCTTTTCTGTGCTAATGGCCATTCGTTTTTCTGTGAATTACCTGTTCAAACCCTTCGTCTGGTTTGCTTTTGGATTGTTTTTATTAACTTATTTAGCAAATTGTCTTAGAATGCCTGCCATGTGCCAAGCATTATTCCAGGTGCTAGGGATTCCGTGGCAAGTTAAATCAATAGACATCCCTGCCTGCAAGGAGTGATAGTCTAGTTGTAGGAGAAAGACCTAAGCAAAAGGAACTGAGAAAATACATAGGATGTTTTATGGGATAAAAAGAAGGGGAAGGAGTTAGGGAGAGCCAGTGGGGTAGGACTCGATTTTAAATAGGATGGCCAGGAATCTTGTCCTTTACTTATTCATTTGTAGTCATTCTTTTTTAAAAAAATATTCATTTATTTGTTTATGGCTCTGTTGGGTCTCCGTTGCTTCTCACGGGTTTCTTTGATTGTGGCGGGCGGGGGCTGCCGTCTAGCTGTGGTGCGTGGGGCTCCTCCCCGTGGGGCTCCTCACTGTGGCAGCCTCTCTTGTTGCAGAGCCCGTGGGCTCAGCTGCTCCACGGCACACGAGATTGTCCAGGACCAGGGACTGAACTGGTTTCCTCTGCATTGCAAGGCAGCCTCTTAACTGCTGGACCGCCAGTGAACCCCCTACAGAGGCGACCTCTGGTGAGAAGGTCACCAGAGGTGAACTACCCCACGCCCCTTTTTTCCCCTAGCAGTAAGAACACTGAGCATCTGTGGTAGGTGTTAGGGATAAAACAAGGAACATAAACCTGGTCCCTGTGTTTTGGAACTTAGAACTTTTTTTGTTTGTTTGGTGCGAAGCTTTCCTGGAGGGGCGTTCTGTAGCATCCCGAGGTTGCTATGGAAACTCACGGATGGCTGTGATCGTGCCTTTTGGCGCGTTTGTAAAACTTCACCTCTGTACGAGCTATTGGTGTTTCGCAAGTGTCCAGGACCCGCTTCTTAGAACAGTTTGCAGTTTAATCTTCTACATTCCTCTGTGGAACCACTGCCGCCCCTGAGCCGAATTAATCTAGGGGGAATATTTGTTGCCATCTAATCAGTGTTTAATGATTTCATTTATTTACTTGTTTTAGGTTTTCTTCTTTCTTCTCCTGTCCCCCACTCCACACTAGATTCTCAGTTCCAAAACACAGGGACCAGTTCTCTATTCCTTGTTTTATCCCTAACAACTACCATAGATGTTCAGTGTTCTTATACTGGGAAAAAAGGAAGGGGGGAGGGGTTTACCTCTGGTGACCTTCTCACCAGAGAAGTCCCCTCTGTAGGCATACTTTACGTATTCTATGTATTAATCCTTTGCCTGTTATACGTTACACATATTTTCTTCCAGTCTTTAATTCTCTTTTAACCTCGATGACAGTCCTTTTGCCGTGCTCTTTTTTAAAATTATGAAATTTGACTTGTTAATTGAAATATAGTCATATAAAAATTGAAAGTTCCTTCTGATCTTTCCAGGCAACCGCTGTCAAGAGCTCTGGTTTATCTTTTCCAATTATTTTCTGTTCTCACTGCCATCTCCGTGACCCCAGTCACTGTGAAGCATAGTTTCTGGCTGTTTCTCCATGAATGCAGCTCTGCTCTATCAGAGTCTTTCTCAAGCTGCTTAATACTCATTTTTAGAGAGGATCCCTGTAATCTATGCCAGCGTTCCCCTCCGACTGGCATCCGGGTGGTTTCCAGTTCTCCGTCCTCCATGCTCTGCACAGTCCTGTGTCCTTTCTGCCACACAGGCGCTCCTCTGGTCTTGGTTGTTTGCTGGGACTCCAGCCACCACTGTTGTTGTTTTGTTGCTAAGTCATGTCTGACTCTTTGGACCCCACGGACTGTAGCCCACCAGGCTCCTCTGTCCAGGGGATTCTCCAGGGAGAGTCAGAGTGGCTGGCCATTTCCTTCTCTGGGGGATCGTCCCAGCCCAGGGACCGAACCTGCATGTCCTGCACTGGCTGGCGGATTCTTGACCCTGGGAAGCCCGATACCCCATGTGTTAATGGTGCTGTAACAATTTGTTTTGTTTTCTCACCCTCAGCTCCATGGCTACATGGAAAACAAGCCCCTGGGGCTTCAGATCTTCATTGGGACAGCCGACGAGAGGATCCTTAAGCCCCATGCCTTCTACCAGGTACATCGAATCACAGGGAAAACCGTCACCACCACCAGCTACGAGAAGATTGTGGGCAACACCAAAGTCTTGGAGATTCCGCTGGAGCCGAAAAACACATGAGGGCAACGTAAGGCCGGGGGCCGCCGCGGCGGGTCCTCACAGGCAGGGGGTGGGCCGCAGCAGGGGTGAGGCGGGTCCTCACAGGCAGGGGTGAGGCGGGTCCTCACAGGGAGGGAGTGGGTCGCGCCCCAGAGGTGCAAACTTGACTCCGTGGAATTGATGGGAGCAGCTTGATGGGGTCCCCAGTCTGCGATGGACCCACCGAGATTGTTGCTGTTTTAAAAGTTTCCACCTGAAAAGTTCTAGACCCTGATAATTTTCAGGTGTGTTGAGAGGAAGGCTGCTTACGCACTTTAGATGATGATGTTTGGAATGAGGTTAAACTTATTTTTATGAAAATTATTTATTTGACTTAAAAATCATTAAGTAATAATGAAGGTAGGTCTAACCTCACAGGGCTAATATGCGTGTGCCTAAAAGTGGGGAACATTGCACCCGTGTGGAGTGTAAACAACTTTATTCGAGACTAATCTCAAACTTGAGAACTGCAAGCGGCATACAAAGAACTCCTGTTACGCTCTCTGCTCAGGTGTCCCAATTGTTAACCTTTTCCACGTGTGCTTTATGACTCTTTCTCCCCATGCTTCCGTTTTTTCCGGAACTGGCTGAGAGTTAGTTGCAAACATAATGCCTTTTTTACACCAAGGTACATGTATCAGATTCAAGGTGTTTGCTGTCGATACACTATTCTTACTATCGCATAGTCCATAACCAATTTTCCCCAGTTGCGTGCTTGAGTTTTTTTCAGATACTTTTGAGTGTAGAACGGCTGGCATGCAGAATCTCCCTAGAGAAGTAACGTCCCCTGGGGAGTTTCCCTAAGCGCTTTGTGTTTTACCCCCTATTGTGGCCTTAATTCCTGGCTGAACACTTTATCCGCATATTGCAGTCGCCCAGTGTGGGTGACCTCCAGCCCCCTGAGATGGTCGGTGGTCATTGGGTTCTCTCCTCTCCGGCAGCATCGACTGCGCAGGGATCCTGAAGCTAAGGAACGCGGACATTGAGCTGCGGAAAGGCAGACGGACATCGGGAGGAAGAACACGCGCGTGCGGCTGGTGTTCCGGGTGCACATTCCCGAGGCCAGCGGAAGGATCGTCTCCTTGCAGACGGCGTCCAACCCCATCGAGTGCTGTAAGCTGGGTTCTGGGCAGGGCGGGTCTGTGGCAAGTGCGGTGGACACGGCCTTCCACCCCGGGCCTTATCACCTGGGCAGGGTGCCCTGCAAGACTGTGCAGGACCCACAGGGATGAACGGCAGCCCAAGCTGGCCAAAGGGCCCAGAGACCCAGCCCATTTCAGGGTTTCTCTCTGCCTTACTTGTGGAGGGTTTCATGCGAAAAATAATAATATGGCTGAGAAGCAGCCCACAGCTTGGTTGAGAAGATTTGAAGTGTGCACATGTTGGGCTGGTCTCAAAATGGGCAGATGCAGTTGGAGTGAGTTGGCTGTGCTGAGGGTCCTCCGTTGCTGGTCCTCTCCTCCTCTTTCAGTGGAATAATGATGACATCACAGTGGCTCTCGCTTACAGAATGGTGACTCCACCAGTCACTAGGCTGAGTGCTCAGTGGGCAGTATTCATGTCATCATGCCCTTTTAGAGAAGGACAGAGATGAGGGGCTGGGTGACTGGTCCCAGCAGAGTGGGCTTTGAGCAGGAGCTTTGGTATACAGGATCCAGGCATCGCCATCACCCTTAGTCCATCCATGTGTTTCCTGAGAACATGCTCACTGTCTGGTGCTGTGCAGAGGACCTGCAGATGAGCATGATGTTTTCTCTGTCTTTCATGAGGCTGTGGTCTGGTAGAGATAAAGGTACCCAAACAAAGATGCAGAAGATTTTCAGAATCCTGTATGGGGACAGGTGCCAAGATCTGCCATTTGACAAGGCTCTGAGCAGAGGCCTGGCCCAGCTCCCCCAGGCTTCAAAAAACGAAACCGTTCTGAGCTCATTCTTAGGTACTTTGGGCAAGTTTGTTGTTGGATTTTGTAGTTAGACCTGACAAAACTTACTGTCAGCTCAGCTTTTGAGAGTTTAGAAATCTTTTAAAAAGCATAAAGAGGGAAAGAAGTAAACATTGTTCTAGAAACAAAAGCAGCTTATATAACTTTTGAAGTCTTGTTCCTCTGATAATTTGTTTTTTTATGTTCGAGTAATGTTCCATATTCAGTTATGTTTCAGGGTTTTCTCCCCCTTTTTACTGAACATTTTACCATGATTATTGTGTCACAAAATCAGCTACCTGCAGAGACCAGGGAGGTGATGGACATGAGTGTGGTGGGTTGTAGGGTCAACAGTAGGTGTGGTGGAGACTGGGGGCCAGGATGGCACATCCCCCGTCTCAGTCGGCTGCTGTTAACTCAAACCCAGCCGGCGTTTTCATGTGGGAGTGTCGACTCAGTGTGGCCAAATCTTCTGATTTTTTTTAAAAAAAAGATAAACCAATAATCTCATGATTTTTATTACTGGAGTATAATTGTTTTACAGTGTGTTAATTTCTGATGAGCAGCAAAGGGAATCAGTGGTAGGTACACATATGGCCCTCCTCTTGAACCTCCCTCCCACCCTCTACTTCCTCCCAATCACGGAGCATGGGGCTGAGCTCCCTGTGTTACACGGCATCTTCCCTCGAGCCATCTTTGTTACACACAGTACTGTATATACACCAATTCTACACTCCCAATTCATCCCTGATTTTTTAAAAGCAGCAACAAATTCAAAACACTCTGGGTCAGCTGAGGACTGCATATATCTTAGACTCATCAGAAGTAGTTTTAATCAGACACCCATGAGCAAAGGGAAAGTATGAATATTTTATGCAGAACGCCTTGAGGAAGACTGGCCTTCAGCCAGCAAGGGGACCTGGTGGACCCGCTTTGAGAAGCCGGGACTTGGTCTTGATCGGTCCTCAGAAGAAGAGGAAGGAGGCCTGTGGTCTTTCCCCAGGCCGGTGAGTCAGGGTGGGGGTCAGGCTGGATTTGGTGGTGAGTCTGTGCTCTGATGTTACAGAAGACAGACCCAAAGGCAGACAACAAGGGAAAACAAGTGTTTGAAAAACATCATGTAGAAGCCCTGGAATTCCCCTCCTCTCCCCAGCAGAGCCTGCCCCGGGCCCCCAAGCACTGGTCACGGTGGCTGCCCCGCCCTGCTCTTGGTTTTGAACATCTCAAGATGTTTGGGGAAGGAAACTCAGGCTCTTCCTCGGTGACTGGGGATTTTGAGAAGATAAGGTCTCCCCTTTCTGGCAGATGACTCAGTGTTCAGGATGGGGCTGTGGTTTGCAGCAAGGTGGGGGGCTGGAGGGACCACTGACAGGAGCCCCATCCCTCTCCATCTTTGTGTCCTTCCAGTCCCTTTATCTCTCATCAGCCTGAGATTTTTAAGGATCGTCAGTGACTGCACACACCTCCCCAGGGTGTTAAAAAGTACTTTGAACTTTGAGCAGAGCATTTTTTTTTTCCTCATAAAAATACATTTGACCGATTCAACTACTGTGCTGTGGCAGATACGGAAACCGAGAGTTTCTTGCTAAGGCGGCGCGCTCGTTTCTGCTTGGTCTCCACCTTTCTAGTTCTATGAAATGCCTGCTTTGGGTTTCTGTAACACCCGCCCTTCTGGCAAGACCAAGCAGAGCTACTGGTGGACCACTTTCCCCTCTCTCAGAGGGAAGACAGAATCCTCTGCCGCCTCCTCTGCTCTGTTCTCCTGGATCGGCACCTGGCAGTTTCACAAACGTTTATGGGCTAACTGGCTCCCCATTCATTTGGTTCTTAGGGATGCATGCAAAATTTGTCGACAGAACAGTCCACGCTGTGTATCAACACCGTGCGTCCATGCCAGTTCTCTTTGGTCGCGTCCGACTCTTGCCGACCCCATGACTGTAGCCCCCCAGGCTCCTCTGTCCATGGGATTGTCCAGGCAGGATTGCTGGAGTGGGTTGCCGTACCTTCCTCCAGGGGATCGTCCTGCTCCGGGGATCCAACCCACATCTCTCACGTCCCCTGCATTGGCAGGCAAGTTCTTCACATCTGGCACCACCTGCAAAACCCCGTATCGACACAGTCTGTGTCCTGTAAATATCAGTTCATAATTGATTTCATGTACACCCCTCGGGGAAGGCGAGCTGGTAAGAAACACTTATTGGGCTGCTGCTGCATTGCAGGGTTAACTTTACTGACTTTGGAGGAATCTTTACTGTGGGATGTCTCAGGGATCGAGGGTGACTTCTCAGAATCTGGTCGAAAAGTCTCGAGCAGGACCCTGGAGGCCACTCTTTGGAAAGCGGAGTTACTTGCTGGAAAGGCAGGTTCTCCCATCTCTTTTTCTGGCTGGCACGGCTGAGGCCACGGCTCACCTATGCCCGACAGATGCCCGTGTCGTTTCCTAGTCTCATTTCCACCTGCTCTTCGGTGCTGCCAAGGAGGTCTTTTGGGTTTCCTCCCCTCTTTGCAGCAGAGAGACTGTTTTGAACCTTCTTGGGTCTCCCGAGCTCTGGAGGCCACCCCTACCCTCTCCAGGCAGATAACCCTCCTCCCACTCGCAGGAGAACGTGGAAGAGGTCAGAAGGGAACGCCCTGCCTTGCCCAACAGTACGCCTCCACACGGTCGCAGCTGTGGGCAGCCTTCCCACGTCGGGCCCCTTGACGTGGGACAGTTCTCCTTCCCCCCAGGTTGCTCCGAGCTCTCAGCTTCAGCTGCAAGTTCCCTGTGACGGAGGAACCCGTGCCGTCCCTCTTGTGCGACTTCCCAGGACAGGTGAAGCCAGATACCACCGCCGGGGAGTCTTCCATCAACAGACATCGATTCTCAGAGATCCAGAATCAGCCTGGAATCAGCGTGTCGGCAGGGGTGGTCCCTTCTTGGGGGCTCTGTGGAGACTTTCTAGGCCCCTCTCCTGGTTTCCGGTGGGGGCCAGTGGTCACCCTGGTTCCTCGGGTTGGAGAGGCGTCACTGCAGTCTCTGCCGCCATCTTCACAGGACCCCTCTCTGCGCCTTTGTGACTCCTGTGAGGTCACTGTCACTGGGTGTCTGCACCCCCATCTGCATCCTCGTTCACACCATCGAAGGCTCTGTTTCAAATGAGGGCGCCTTCTGACTTCTGGGTGGACGGCAGCCCTGCTGGCGACCCGGTTCAACCCGCTGCGCCTGCTCAGTGGAATTTCATGGCTTCCCTCACTCTCTGCTCTGCAGTTCCCAGATCCCCTGGGATCTTCCTCTGGCTCCTGGACTTCTGCCTGCACTGTCCCCTCCATTCAGAACGCTAGTTCTCGGCCTTATCTGCGTGTTGGAATCACCTGGGAACTTGTAAGAAAAAATACAATGCCCACATCTGAATCAAAAACTCTGATTCAGTTGGTCTGCAGGGAGGTCTGGGCCTGGAGACTTACAGAGGGGCCTGGAGATTCTGACTCCCTCCACCTCGCACCCCCATGAAGTTAGACACCCACCGCCGTGGCCCTCCCCCATCCTTCCATTACTCAGTTAACCCCTGTGTATCCAAAGCCCCTGTTTAGACGGGCCCCCATAAGGGGGAATCTTGCCCACACCCCACAGAGTTCCAGGTCCCCCTCTCTCTTTGCTGACACCTAATTTACCTGTCAGTCTCTCAGTTAGGATCAGGGACCAGGGGGGTGTCAGTCAGGGCCTGGCACACAGCAGCTGACTCTAGAATGTTGAAAAACTGAAAGCATGATGACAGGCATCCCCAGGCTGCCCGGCGGGATGGAAAGGCAGCGAGGCGCCCCGCGTCCCGTGTCCCGTGCGAGCCTCCCCGCGTCTCCTCCCCGCCTGGCCGAGGGCCCTCTCTGGCCACTGCAGTGACCCCCACCAGGCCATGCCCGCCCCGTGCGGAGTGCAGGCTCCCTTTGCTCATTCTGCAGAAGTCAGGGGTGTGGGTACGAGCTGTGGACTAGAAAATGGCTTTTCTCACATGCTGTTTCCAGGGTCTCTTGTGGCACAAATCTCTCTCTCCGAGGTGTAATTCAGATGCATGAGATGGCGCAGACGTGGTGGGTTCTGACAGGTGTGCACACCCACGTGATCGCCACAAGATCAAGGGTGTTTCCCTCCGCCCCTGCAGGTTGCGTCCTCCCCCGCAGCCACCCCCCCCCCCCCCGCCCCCCCCCCCCGCGCCCACACCAACCACACAGAGAGCAAGGGAGAC
>SJXQ01008060.1:404642-422154 GCA_006408695.1 Aepyceros melampus | reverse complement strand
AGGTAACCACTCTTGTGGTTTCTGTCACCTCAGTGAGCTTTCCTTCTCCCGGAACTTCGTGTCACGGACTAGTCACGGACGCTTCTGTCTGGTTGGCTTTACTGAGCAGGGTGTTTCTTGAGATCCAGTGCTGTTATGCGTGACTTGGTGGTTCTCTCTCTCTCTTTTTTAATTGCTGAACAGTATTCAACTGCATGAATATAACAATCATTTATTTAACACTGATAGACATTTGGGTTCTTTCCGGGGTTTGAGGATCATGAATAAGGCAGCTATGCACATTCTTCTTCAAAGCCCTTGTGGACAAACGCTTTCTTTTCTTTTGGGTGAATACCAAGAAGTGGAATTACTGGGTCACGGGGGAAAGTGTGTGTTTCAATGTATGTGTTTTCCAAATCATTTTACACTCCGTACCAGGGTCTCTGGGAATTCCACTTGCCCCACATGCTCCCCAATACTTGGCTCTGTCAGTCTTTCAAATTACAGTCTTGCCAGTGAGTGTAAGACGGTGTCTCATTGTGCATAACCCATCATTTGCATCTCCCTGAAGGCTAATGTTGCTGACCCCTAATCTGTGTACTTATTGGTTATATGTCTTCTTCGCTAAAGTGTTAGTTCAAAGATTTTGTTCATTTTTCTATGAGGTCACTCATGTTTTTACCTTTTAAATTTTTGTGCCACAATGTGTGGCTTGCGGGATCTTTGTTCCCTGCCCAGGGACTGGACCCACGCCCCCTGCATTGGAAATGGAGTCTTAACCACTGGACAAGAGAAGTCCCTTGCATTTTTATTGTTAATATACAGCAGTCATTTATGCATTGTCAGATTTATGTATTATGAATATTTTCCCCCAGTCTGTAGCTCACCCATTTGTTTTCTCAATTGTGCCATATTGAAAGGATCAATATTTTATTTTTATGAAGTCTAATTTATTCTCTTCTTTAGGGATTATTATTCTTTACATTCCCCTGGGAAATCTCCGCCCATTTGATGACAGTAGACACATTCTCTTCTGGTTTCTTCTAAAAGTTTTTTGATTCTGGCTTTTTCAGGGATACAAACCGTCTCTGATCTATTTTTGTGTGTGGTGTGAAGTAGGGTCCAGACCCGTCATTTTCCATGTGGAAATGCAATTATTTCATATGCTGTTTTCTGAAAGTAGAGCATAGAAAACCTGCCTGTTCTTCCCTCACCACCTCTCCCTTACCCCTCCACTTCACTCCTGAAGTCTGATGTGGGAGGTGGGTGATCGCACGGCAGCGCTTTGTGGAAATCCTTAGAATGAGGGACACTAGACAGGCAAACTGGTCGCACTTTGCTTCATAAATCAGAGATGCTCTCTTGTCTGTCTGCCCCTGCCAGAAGCCAGAATGACCCACATGATTCTTCAGTTCAGTCGCTCAGTCCTGTCCAACTCTTTGCGACCCCATGAATCACAGCACACCAGGCCTCCCTGGCCATCACCAACTCCCGGAGTTCACTCAGACTCACGTCCCTTGAGTCAGGGATGCCATCCTGCCATCTCATCCTCTGTTCGTCCCCTTCTCCTCCTGCCCCCAATCCCTCCCAGCATCAGAGTCTTTTCCAATGAGTCAACTCTTCGCATGAGGTGGCCAAAGTACTGGAGCTTCAGCTTTAGCATCATTCCTTCCAAAGAAATCCTGGGGCTGATCTCCTTCAGAATGGACTTGGCTGGATCTCCTTGCAGTCCAAGGGCCTCTCGAGTCTTCCCCAACACCACAGTTCACAAGCATCCCTAGTGTTTTTCTTGCAATTTAAAAACATATTTTGCTGTTTCTGTTGTTCAGTCGCTAAGTCATATCTGACTCTTTGTGGCCCCATGGACTGCAGCGCGCCAGGCTGCCCTGTCCTTCACCATCTCCTGGAGTTTGCTCAGATTCATGTCCTTTGAGTCAGTGATGCTATTGAAGCATCTCTTCCTCTGCTGCCCCCTTCTCCTTTGGGAGTATATCCGTAGTACTAGGAACTAGGGATCCAGCAATGAACAAAACAAAGTTCTGGATATCCCGCAGGTCACATTCTAGTGGGGAATCCGCAGTCAACAAGCTGGCAAAGACCTCAGACAGAGCTGAATGTCATGACGGGCTTCCCTGGTGGCCCAGTGGTAAAGAGTCTGGCCACTGATGTGGGAGATGTGGGTTTGCTCCATGGCGTCACAGGTCAGACCTGACTGAGTGCCTGAGCGCACGCACACACATTTATCTGTGGCAGCACAGTGCAGCATGTGGGATCTTAGTCCCCCGACCAGGAATCGAGCCCTCACCCCTTGCAGGGAGCGTGGAGTCCTGACCGCTGGACCACCGGGGAGAATTGGTTTAGCACTGTGCCTAGCACGGAGCAGATGCTGAAAAATACTTGAAGACCAAAGGGAGAAAGGAGATGAGGGAGGCAGGGAAGAGGTGAGGGACAGGCAGTAATTATTAGTCACCCTGTGTGTCGAGCACTTTCTCTGTTGCTCCTGAATCCTTGTGAGAGCTCTAGGAACTCAGCGTCCATTCCCATTTTACAGATGGGAAGACTGACGCACAGAGAGGTCAAGCTAATTGCTTGTGGTCACACCGCTAGTAAGGGGCCAAGCCAACTGTGACATCCATGTCCTGCTGAATCCCAGGACACCCAGGCTGAGCTCCATCAGGAGTGACTGATTGATTAATCATCTCACAGAAACTGGAGACCAGCTCGGCGACCCTCGGGGGGCTGTGGGCGCCCTCCCATTGCATCGCCTCTTCGAGATGGTGTAGCCACAGATCTGGGAGGACATCAGGGCATGGAGCAGAGGGCAGGCAGGCCAGGCCTCCTCCCTGAGGTGGCTTTTAAGCAATGACCAGGAGCCATGTTTCAGAAACATCAGAAACCAGCATGATGGGAAGAAGCAGCAGGGTGCTGGTTAGCACAGCAGACCTGGGTTCACATCCTGCCTCTGCCACTTACTGTTTAGTCCCAGGGAAGTTACTTAGCGCCCTGTGCCTCAGTCTTCTCATCTGTAAAGTGGGACTGGTAAGAACAGTAATATCTGTATCAGTACAGCAGAATAACCCCAGTATCTCTCTTGTGGTATGGCTCGTCCCGCCCCTACGGCAGCCGTCCCCAACGCCATGCAAAGCACATGTTACCTGCCTCTCTCTGCCCGCTTGTCATTGCCGAGAGCGCACAGCCCAGACAGCAGCAGGCATGGGGCTCAGCGGCGCTCTGGGGAGCCGGCAGCGAGCTGCTCAGCGGGGCCCAGAAGGCTGTCTATCTGCTGTGGGCTGGCCGGCTGGCGGTGACAGGAAAGCTAGGGCGACCCTGCTGCTCAGCAGGGCTCAGATGGTTATCTGCTGTGGGCTGGCTGGGTGGCGCTTACAGAAAAGCTAGGTTTTGGGAGCCCAGGATTGGGGTGACTTCTCCGTCGATTGACAGGGTTACCTGACCCTGAGATTGTGGCCTTTTACCGAGCTCATTTTGCAGGGGTGGGGCAGGTGAAACTCCTCTTTATTGAAGAGTTGCTCTGTGCCCCCAGCTGCCATGTATGTTAACTCATTTCCATCCTCAGCCTCAGAACACTTTTTTTTTTTTTTTGCCTGATTCAAGGTCACAAAGATTTTCTCCTATGCTTCTAGTTTTTTAAAGTTTTATCATTAAAAAAAAAATTTGGCCACACCGTGCAGCATATCGCTCCTGGTTCCTTGACCAGGGATCAGACCCACACCCCTGCGTTGGAAGCATGGAGTCTTAATCACTTAGCCACCAGGGAAGTCCCCCAGCCTTGGTAGACTCATCCTAAAGACTGAGCTTGTATCTAGCGAGCTGAGGTTCAGAAGGCCTAACTGATTTGCTCATCACATGGCTGGCAAGGGAGGAGCTAGGGGTTAAAGCCCTTGTCCAGTTCTCTGCCGGGGCTGCCCGGGTCCCCCAGTGCCAGGGAGCTCATTAGTCATGTGGGGATTCACAGAGCCCCCCGGAAGGGTCTTGGTTACTGGAGACCCGTGGGAGTATTCTTCGGGGCTCCTTGTGAGGACAGTGGAGCGGGTCCCCTGCCATGGACCCAGTGGCCGGGGTTCGTGTTCCATTTTCCGTATGAGGAAGCTGAGACCCCCCCGAGGTCCAGAGCTGGAAGGCGGTCTTCAGTGCCATGGACTCCACCCCTGTACCGTGGGTGCTCACAGGCCCCTTGCAGAGGTGAACCCCGCACTCAGGGAGAATTGGGCTCCCCTGTCTCCGTCTCCACTTCCCAGGAAAGAGCCAGCAGCGCCAGAGTGGGGGCCTGAGGGGCCGTCTGCCAGGCCTGCTCCCCGCCCGTCCCGGGCGAGGCTGGAGCATCGCGTTCCGGGCCAGGCCAGGCTCGCGGCCAAGGCCAGGGGCCCGAAGTACAGGCGAGAAGGGCTCTGCGGCTGGGGGATGGTCAGTGCTGGAGCCCGGGTGAGACTGACGTGGCGGGTGGGGGGCCTCCCGGTTCAGGCTGGCTGGCCGCTTTCCCGCTGAGTCTTCCCCATTTTACTAAAAAAGAGTCCCTCTGGGTGGGGGAATCCCACAGTCTGGGGTCAAGCTCTGCTGGCCTGCCTTCCGTAGCTGTGAGCTCCCAGGCATGGAGCTCCTCCTCCAGGAGGCTCAACGCCCTCAGCTCCATAATGGGAATCGTTCCTGCTCTGTGGTCTCATGAAGTTCAGCCATAAAAATAAACAGAACTGACGCTCATGGAGCTCTGACGAGGTACCACACACTTCCCGTGCGCCAGCTCATTTAATCTGCAAACAGCCCTCTGAGGTCATCACTGTGTGATACATTCCCATTTTGTAGATGAGAAAACAGAGGTACGGAGAGGTGAAAGGACTCACCCAAGGTTCCCCAAGCTAAGATATCAGCAAGCTGGGCTTTAGACTGAGGCAGTCACCTGTCAGCATCCTTCCTTTGATCCATGACCATGAATTGCCTCATTATGTGTGTGCTTTATAATGTAAAGAAAAACGTGTATGCGAGGTCTCTGGGATCCAAGGCCCTCTCTACGGCAGCTGTAACCATTTGCAGTTGTTAACAGAACCCACCTACCCTGCGTACCTGATCTCCCTGGCCAGCCTCTCCTCTCCCCTGCGGTTCTCCGGCATTCTTGGCCAGGCAACCCCATGACAGAGAATGACAGACAGACAGCAGTGTCCCCTGTCCAGGCCGACCTGGAAGACCCGCCTGGGGTGAATTTCCTTCACTTAGTTTTTGCTGCCGCGGCTCGACTCCACATCAGCCACTGTTGCTATGAAAGTAAACGCCCAAATGGGCTAAACCAACAGTGCCCTGTTGATTCAGAGCTCGTAAAACCCAGGAGCCCCAAGCCACTTTATGACGTGCCAGAATCCAGGGGCAGGAGGAAAGCCTGGGGAAATCTCCCGGCTTCGAGGGCCACCGCAATGCTTCAGCAGGAGCAGAGGGGCTGGCCTCCGCCCACGGGTGAGACGTGGCCCGTGGGCTTAGCTTTAAGCTGCTGAGCCGTGGTGGCTTGCTTAGACCACTCTAGGGCTTGGGGGCTTGGAGGGCTGGCCCCACTAATGGTCGAAGAGCCCAGCGGGACTTGGTGGGGGCCGTCGGGGGTGGTGGTGCAGGCCTGGGAGGCCCAGGGGGTTTCGGGGAGCCCTGCCTCCGTGACGGTGGCACCCCAGTGAGTAGCCCTCAGAGAGGGAGAAGGAAGTGGACCCGGAGCGCACTTGTGGTTGCTGTTTGCCTCTCCTCAGTTCCTCTCTCAGAGGCTGATTGGATTCGTTTGCTTTGCCTCTGGGCTCTGAGGGTGCAGGGCCGCCCCTGGAGGAGGTCCCTGGTCCTCAGGTGGCCTTTTAAGTGTGGGGCTTGGTTCTCAAGGAGAATGTGTGCAACAAGTCACCTGGAAAGACCGTAAAAATGCAAATTCTCAGCCTCCTCCAAGAGCCGCTGGGGCCCAGGATTAGCGGCGTGGCCTGAGTGGCTGCATTTTTATTAAGCGCCTCCCCCAACCAGGTGACCTGGGAACCCCACTTTGAAAAGTGCTGGGGCTCAGGGCCAAGACACCTGGGTTTGGGGTCGGGATCCAGCAGGAACCACGCCGACGAGCGCGGTACTGTGTGTAAACACGCGGACGCAGTTCGCAGGTATCGGTTGGCGCGGGGCAGCCGCTCCAGGAACCGCAGCGCAACATGTTGTTTGCTTCACCGGCCGGGATTTATTAACTCAAATATGCTTTCTGTGAATTCGCCCATTTAACCCTCAAACAGCCTGTGGGATGGGTCTGCTGATGGCCCCATTTTTCCTTTTGGCAAAGTGAGGTTTCGAGCCGGGAAGCCCCCTAAAGGGTCACCTGGTGGGGACTTGAGCTGAGACCAGGGACGGTCCCACGCGGCAGCCTCACCCGGGCAGGGGCTGCCCCTCCGTGGAGCCGAGTTTGGAGCACGTCTGTCTGTCTGTCTGTCTGTAGAATGGTAGCGCTAGGGCTGGGATGTCAGGTTTGTTTCTACCACCCCCAGGTGACGCTCGTGCAGCCAGGGTTAAGCAGTACTCCTCCCCCTTGACAGCTCATAAGAGTCAGCTGGGTTCCTCGTTAAGCTGCAGAGTCTTAACAAGATTCCGTAGGTCTGGGGCGGGGCCCAAGGTTCTACTTCTCTGATATCACCGGCCACCCCCCACCTCGTCCCTGGGATGCAGCCCACACTTTAAGTTGCAAGACCACAGTCCGGATAAAAGCTTACAGGAAGCGAGACTGGACTCTTGTCTTTACATTTTCATTAGAAAAGATGGTTTTCGTTCAGGTAAGAAGAAGCAGAGGTTTCCTTGGTGGCTCAGATGGTAAAGAATCTGCCCGCAATGTGGGAGACCTGAGTTCGACCCCTGGGTCGGGAAGATCCTCGTGGAGAAGGGATTGGCTCCCACTCCAGTATTCTTGCCTGGAGAATCCCATGGACAGAGGAGCCTGGTGGGCTACAGTCCACGGGGTTACGAAGAGTCTGACACGACTGAGGACTAAGCATCAAGGAGAAGGGGTGGGAAATGAAGATTTGGTCAAGGGAGGATCAGTTGGTTACCTGAATCTATGAGGCTTTGGAGGGAGAAGCAATGAGGTTGCTTCAGGAAATAGCCGAGCTGTGTTCGCAGCAGTGCTGGGTGATTCACAGAGCAGCTGGCCGGGCCAGCCTCCTGCCCAGTGCTGAGAGCTCATGGCCACGTCCAGTCCCCGGCCTGGCTGGACACGAGCCCTTGGCCAGCTCGCCCAAGCATGGTGACTCAGGCGTTCCACCTGCAGAATGGGCGGCATGGGTCTTGTGGCCTTCCCACCCATCATCCCTGGGACCAAAGCCCCTCCTCGCCCCCGAAACACATCCCAGGCAGATCCGAAAAGCCGGGACCTGCTCTTCTAGGCAGTGTGACTGCTGTTTTCACTGCTAATAAATCTCCATTGATGGCAGCTCAATTAGGAAGTCACACAAAACTCCTCTATTGAAAGAAAGGATTAATAACCCAGCCCATGTGGGAGAAATTAGCAGCTCCTGCCGAGAGGCCTTTTTAATATGTGCCCGTAACTGGGAGCCCCTTAGAACCACGCTGGCTGGCTGGGCCCTGGGAACAGAGAGCCTGGGCTGAGCCTGGGATGGGGAGATACTGGCCGGGAGGTCACAGAGAGTCTCCGGGCTGTGTTTTCAACGTACAGTGTCTGGGAGTGTCTTGTCCACAGCAGACTCCTTAAAGGTTGCCGCGTGCACGGTTGCTGCTGAAGGCATGGGTTTCAACGTGACTCCAGGGCAGAAGGGACAGGCTGCTGGACCTGGAGGCCCAGGCCGGCCGGGAGGGCAGGGTTAGGCCTGCGCCTCGGGCCTCACGCGGCTGTGTCCCAGGCTCCTGGAGGGGGCGGTCTGCCGGCCCCTGGCACAGAGAGGGCTGGCCCTCTGCCCAGTCCTCGGGCTCTGGGAGGGATGCCAGGAGCTCAGGCTGACTCACCCAGGGGGCGGGCCGGCCTCCGCGGCCCACGCTGCTGAGGCGAAGCCCAGGGGGTGGTCCCTCGTGTCGGCTGGACCCGTTTCCCACCCTGCCCGGGGCAGGCATCTGGAGAGGGTCTTCACTCTTTCCTGCAGCCTGTCCTCCAGAAGAACTGGCTGGACGGAGGGGCTAAAGGAGGGGCCTCTGGAGCTGGAGGGCTCAGGTCAAATCTCAGCATCACCATAGCTGACTTCTAGGGTTCCGTTTTCTCCCTTAAAGGCATATAATTTCATTATACTTTTTTCCTTAGAAGGTTACAGTGAGCATTCAAGTATATCATTGTAGTTAAACAGTCAGCCTGTCCCATTTCTCACTGCAGATACGGATGAGATATCGAGATATTGAGATAAATATGTGTCAAGATATATTGAGATACATGTGTATCCATACCTGTCTCCATCCATCCATCCATCCCTATATCCTTCTTAAGCACCCCCTGCTAAGTCCTGGGCCTAGCCCTGGGCTCACAGCACGTGCAAAGCAATGCTCCTCTCTTCTGGGCCTACGTTCTCGTGGGGAAGAGATGAAATGCAGAGGAACCAAGAACACTACAGGTAGCGTTTCTGAAGGTGGAAAGCTCTCTGGGGATGAGCTGAGCAGGATGGAGCAGGATAAAGAGGAGAGGTGGAGGGCACCTCCAGACAGATGGACAGGCGGTCCTGCTGTGTTAGCTGTGAGGGGCAGGGTGCAAGGGTGAGGCTGGGAAGCCTCTCTGAGGAGGTGATAGCTGTGTAGAGACCTGCAAGAAGTGAGGAAGGGAGCCGTGCAGGCAAGCGGGGAGGAGCCTTCCAGAGAGGAGGGCTTGAAAGTGCAAGCATGCAAAGATGGCAGTGTGCTGTGTGTGTTTCAGAGATGGTGAGAACATTCTAGAAGTGTGACTGAAGGGGAGTGAGTGAGAGGGAGTGCTAGAAAATGTGGTCAGAGATGTGATGGGGGCGAATTATGTTCAGACTGGCGAGTGAGTTCAGAGGCCAAGGCGTCTACGCTCTCAGGAATTAGGTCCTCAGGTTTGAGCGCGTGAGCCCTTTGTGTGTGGCTGCCATCACGTGCAAGAGAAGAGCGTGCACTCTAGCAAAGGAAACCTCTTACAAAAAGGTTGATTTGCCTATCCTTTTATTTAAAAAAAAAAAATTCTTATTCTCCTCTCCTTCCTAAAAGGAGAACAGGCATCGGTCCCTTGAGGTCATGAAAGTGAAACTTGTTGTTAGGAGAAAATGAGCCCCAAAGACTTCGGGCACATTGACAAGAACATCACATTTGCAGAGTCACTGGTTGCCAGGGCTGAGGGTTCCACGTTTGCAGCGACAAGTGACAGAGGTGGCCAGGGTGCATCGTGCCCCATGAAGTCTCGGACGGCTCCGAGTGGGTGTCTGCCGTCATCACAGCGACGTTCTTTTCTCTCGCCCACAGCCCAGCGGTCCGCCCACGAGCTGCCCATGGTGGAAAGGCAAGACATCGACAGCTGCCTGGTGTACGGCGGCCAGCAGATGATTCTCACGGGACAGAACTTCACGGCCGAGTCCAAAGTCGTGTTCACCGAGAAGACCACAGGTCAGAGCGCCTTCTGAGCGCCATACGAAAGTGACCATCTTTTTCTTCTTAATTTGGGGGCTTAGATCCCACTGTGTAGCATTTTCCTTACTCACTCGGAGGAATTTCCTTGTCTCCGGTGACCTTGATATCGACGTGGTCCACTGTTGCCTGAATGTACTATGGTGTATTTTAACTCATCCTGGCTTGTTTGGTTGGATGAGAAGGCTTTTCCCACCTCCAAGTCTTTTTTTAAAATTATTTTTTACACATGAGACACCTTTTTTTTTTCTTTCTGATTTTAGACTGTTATCAAACAAGGAATAGTAAGAGCACAGTGATTAATTGTACATGCTTGATATCATGCATCCAGGCCCTGGATATCCTGGGTCCACACCCTGCCTTTGCTACTTGATTGCTCTGTGATCTTAGACAAATTACCTGACTTTTCTGTGCCTCTGTTTCTTTATGAATAGAATGATTATAACAAGAGTTATTACCCCATAGCGTTGTCACGTGGGTTACGAGTTAATACGTGTCAGGTAATTATGACAACACCAGGTATATTGTGAGTCAATAAACATTGGCAGCTTATATTTTTATTGTAACTAATACTGCGGTTTATCTGGTTATACTTGTAGGACTAATTAATTAGTCTTCTTACACATAAAACTCCACATGTATCTTTTTTGTTTATGTTGGGTTTATTCCCATGTGGGATTTTGGGTAGTCATTTTGAGAGCTTTAAATGCGTATTGCTTTGTAGAATTCAAATTACCTTCCAGAAACTTACAAATTGGAAATTTCCACCAATACTGGGCCAGTAGTGGTTTCAACCCATCCAAAAATGCCCTGTTTTTTAGTTTAAAAGATTGTGCTGAATTAGTACTTGATTTTTGCACGCCTTTGCTATGAGAGGTTTAATGGACATACGCATCCTGTCTTAATATGGGCCGTCTGTGAAGTGTTCACCAATGCTGCTGCTGCTGCTAAGTCACTTCAGTCGTGTCCGACTCTGTGCGTCCCCATAGACGGCAGCCCACCAGGCTCCCCCGTCCCTGGGATTCTCCAGGCAAGAACACTGGAGTGGGTGAGGACGTGTTTAAAAGACCATGGTCTGAAGTAGGAAAAATATCAGGTTATATAATTTGTTTAGTTATACGGGTGCTAGGCTGAGCTTTTTTCTTTTCTTTTCTTTCCTATGGAGATGATTTCAGGTCAGATCAAAGGCGAGCTGATGTCTGTCTGTTGCCCTGAGGATGGCCCATAGGCAGGCTGTCCACTGGGGGGGGTTTGCCTGAGGGCGCCTCCTCTGGGCGCCACCATTCACGCGGGGTCATCGTGGGTCTGAGCGTCACTGAAAGGGGGGGCTGCTTCCCACGTTCACTGGGCTTGTGTTCAAAGCCCAGTCCTCCTCCTTCCTAGCTGGGGGACCTTCGGCAAGCTACTGAGCCTCTCTGGGCAGCAGTTTCCTTCTCTGTATAATGAGGATGGTGACAGTCATACCTTATAGGATGGTCATGAGATGAAGACTTGGTAAATGCTCGGTTCACTTGTCCCTCAGAGTGCAATGGATTGGTGCCAGGACCCTGATAGACATCAGACTCGGAGAGTGTACAAGTCCTTTGTGTACAGTGGTGGTGTATGTACCTTTGTGTACTTAGGTAGAACCTATGTACATCCTCTCATGTACTTTAAATCACTAGATTACTGAGAAGACTTAATACGAGATAAATGCTATGTTAATAGTTGCCAGTGAGTGGCATGTTCACGTTTTGCTTTTGGGAACTTTCTTAAATTTTTTTTTGTTTTGAATATTTTTGTCTGTGGTTGGTTGAATCCATGGATGTGGATCCTGCGGATAAGAAAGCCAACTGTTTATAGCAGGTGCTCAGTATGTATTAGCCCATGCTGTTTGTTACTGTTATTTCCTAAGGTTGAGGCCGACATGCGGTATCTTGGGTTTAAAGGCGTTGCACATCGTGACACATTTTGGAGAAGGCTTTATTTTTCAGTGTACAGTATTCTCAATGGCAAGAAGTTACTGGGCTCTCATGAGACAGAGAGCAGACCTGTGTGGCTGGAGTAGAGGCTGGTTATCACCAGGAAGTGTTTTGATGAGCAGAGCCCAGAGAGATCTCGTGATGCCAAGTAGAGACACGGCCTTGACTTAGTCTGTGCGTGAGTAAAGCATGAGAACCGTGGTGGGCTCTCAAGCAGGAAAGTGGCATGAAATGTAAACAGCCAAGGTAGCATTGGCCTCCTCAGCTGGGACGGGTCTCTAGGACCAGGAAATCATCCCGCTGGTCTTGTGCTGACTTCACAAGAAGTGTATGGCTTCGAGGCACCTTACTGGCAGAGCAGAAAATGCTGAGAATACATAGACGTCTTGTTCTCCATGTCCAGGTGAGCCGTCTCCTTGGGGGGCTGCTGGAAGTATGGAGGGATGGCTTGCAGACCAGGTGCTACCAAGTTCCTTGTGGAGCTAGGAGCCAGACAGCTTTCAACTGTCCTGGGAGCGCACGTGCTTGTGAGGCTATTCAAGGGCCTCAGATAGGTATTTGCTGGATGGATGGATGGAAGGATGGAAGGCAGGCAGACATGTACTCTCCAGCTTTCCTTCTCTTGGTTTCAGAAGAAATTTGTTTACTGCTTGAAGGGAGAAAGACCCAGAATCTCTTTCGACTTTGAAAAGCTGCATGTTAATAAGAGGAGTGAAGCTTCCTCTCTGTGGGTGTGCCTTGTCTGATCTAACAGACGGGCAGGTGGCTAAGCCTGGAGAAGTTGGGGAGCTCGCCTGCAGAGAATATCCAGCATCATCTTGTTATTCAGCTTCCCTGGACTTCCGTTTTCAGTCGATGAGTTAATGGTTTTCCCTCCCAGAGTTAACGCGTCAGCAGGCAGTGGGCACTCAGCGTATCAGGAGAGCTCCTTGTTATTTTCACTGTCTCTCCAGCATTTTCCTTGTTCAGGCCATAGGTCACTTATTGGACACATACTGTCCCAGGCGTAGGCCTCGTGGGCAGACTTTGGGAGGCCTGTCAGCTGCAGTGTCACCAGCATAGCTGAGGTCAGACGGCCTGAGTTTGAGTCTGTGATGTGCATTTCGCAGCTTTGCCATCTTGGGTAAGTCATCTCACCTCTAAGTCAGCATTTCCTCTTTTGTAAAATACAGATGGTTTACTTCACTTGAGAGATGGGAAAGTTAAATGAGAGGATTCAGATTACGCTCCTTGCATGGAGCTTGGCATTTCAGGCTCTATATTAGCATCTTGCAGAGATGCTTGTTAAATATTAGTGGCTGTCATTATATTTAGACTGTGGAAGGACAAGGCTGAGAATGATTTTATCTCGTGGAACCAGGAGACACTTGAAAAACAAGGACGAGTAATAATAAGCTAGGTGCCAGGCCGTATTCTGAGCCCTTGGTAGGTATTAACAGTCTGATTCCTCGTGACAGCTCTATTCTTTTTTTTCCCCTTTTTTGCTGAGAAGCCGAGCACAGAGAGGTTAAATAACTGAGTAAAGATCACACAGCTGGGGCTGGCCCCTAGGAAGCCTGATCATTAGCTAGTCTTGCTTGATCATTAGCTAATCTACTCTGAAAAAGGTCAGAACTAGGTGAGTCTGCCTGAAGGTCCTGTAGCTGCTCTGAGCCACTAACTTGAACCGTTTTGTGGTGAGACAGCCTTTTGAAGTCTGCAGTGGGTCACTGAGGGCAGGGGGGTCCTTTAGGACTGTCCCATGTCTGATTGAAAAGACTCCAGGGTGGATGTGGTCCCTGGACCGATGCCAGTAGACAGGCTGGGGTGTATGATGTGGCCCCGGGCCCTGAGGAGTAGAGGGCTTCCCTGGCGGGATGTCTGGCCCCCAGAGGCTCCGACAGGTGGAGGGGGGATGCCCTTGTATCGCAGGGAGCCGGTCCTGCTCTTTTGACCCCAAGCACTTGCCGCCCAGCCCGGGACCGCCTTCTGCAGGGGGAATCCCTGTTGCTCAACTTCTTTTTTCCAAAACGGCTCCCCGTTCCCATCTCCATGGACAGTTTGGCTGGCTGGGCTGCTGCGGGGTGGGGTGGAGTGGAACAGTTGAAGTTTTCCAAGGAAGGGGAACCCCAGCTGGTTCTCACATTAAGGAAAGGTGACAGCCTCCTGGGCTAATCTTAGCCCCCACGTTGGGTCATCGGCACCACCAGCTCCAGTGTGCTTTTTATAGCTGTCGACTGAAATGGAATTGGCAGTTTCCACTCCAGCAGGATGACAAATTGGAGGATGGTGGAAAAACAGTAGGAGAAGGGGAGCGTGGTGTTTCTTAAGTTAGAAAAGCTCGGTGTTTTGGAAAGTGGCATCTTATTTATAGCAGCAGTAATAATAATGATTATTATATTGTTTTTATTACTATTTTTAATGATTTGCAGGACTTCTAGGGGCCCGCGTGAGCTGGCCCTGGCCCATCTCTCCGATTTCGACCCTTTGGACTTGCCCCCTTGCTCCTGGGGCCTTAGCTATATTGTCTTCACTCTGTCCTCAGACACCCCGCTCTCCTTTCCATCAGAGGAGCTTTGCTTTTGCTGTTTCCTGATGGGTTGCATCCTCCCATTTCTACAAAGCTCACCTCAGAGGTGGTGTCCTTAAGGTGCCTCTCCTTGACCATCTGCTCCGAAGGTGCTCGACCTCCTTGCCCTGCCCTGCCTTCTCTGAAGTTCTTAGCTCTGTGAGAATCACCTTTAAAAAAAAAACCAAACCATTTATTTATTAATATTTTGGCTGCACCAGGTCTTATGAGATCTTTAACCTTTGATGTGGCATCTGAGATCTTATGTACAGCATGTGGGATCTGGTTCCCCGACCAGGGATTGAACTTTTCATTGGCAGTGCAGGGTCTTAGCCCCCAGATCACCAGGGAAGTCCTGTCTACTGAAAAGATCTTGTCTTTTTTTTTTTTTTTTTTTGCTCATTTATTATCTAGTCTCACGTATAGAGTTTCTTGAGGGCTGGAACGTGGTGTTTGCTGCTGTGTCTGCAGCATCTGGAATAACCTTGGCACTTAGTAGGTGCTTGTGGTGGTGGTTTAGTTGCTAAGCAGGTGTTTATGCATATTGCTGAGTGAATGTATTTAGTCGTCGCACCAGCCTGGAGAGGCAGACACGATTACTCCCATCTTACAGATGAGGTCACTGAGGCTCACAGAGGTCAAGCCATGGGCCCCCAGGTCAGCTCCCAGCTCCGGCTCCACAGAGCCGGAATCCTGGGGAACATTTATCATCAACCCTAGAGGGATCTCTCAAGTCACAAGAGGACAAAGAGGAACCCCACAGAATGGTCCACAGCTTTCCTATTGACCATTTTCAGTAATTGCTGAAAAGCCTTTCTATATTCTCTGAAATTTAAGAAATGTGTAACCTCTGCAGGCAAAGTTCACCCTGGGAAGTCCAGGCTGTTCTTGACTTCAGCTGGTAACCCTGGCCCCCGGCCACCCAGGCCTCAGGCGGAGTCGGGGGTCCCAGCAAAATATTGCAAAACAGGAAAAAATCTAAGGACACAAAAATAAAAGTGATGTGGCAGCGGAAACGGGGTTGCCATGGCTCCGAGCGACTCGCCGCGCCTGGGTGGGATCCAATGTTTTGGAAGGTTCCTCCACATGACACAGGGTTTTGGAATTTTTCAGCTGGTAAATCTTTCTTAATTCAGCTCCCCCTCTCCCCTGGCTCCAGCCAAGTGGCTCCCTGGCCCTCTGTGTCCCGCGGGGGCGTTGGTTGGAAATGTGCCTGTGTCGGATTACTCAGCTTTGAAACTTAAATTGTTTGAAGAGAACTTGTGTTTTGTTTTGCTGGATGGTTTCTTGGACCAGTCTGATGGCAGAGGCTCCTATCACCTGTTGAGAGGGCAAATTGATTTTTTAGAAAGAAGGCGTGGGTGGTGGAATTGGAATTCCCTCTTTCCCACTGAGTCATCAATCCTAATATGAGTCATTTTATGACTTGGAGGTTCCCAAAGGTTGTATTTTGAGCTTTGTTTAATAAATATAAATGCATATGCTTAAAATAAAAATTTTTTGCTAAATTAAGTACTTTTCCATGGATTCGTCCCCTGGAAACATTGGAACTCACTTAGAGAAGACACCTCCTCTTCCCACCTGTTTTTCTCCGTGGGTTTGGCCTCACCCCATCTGGTGTCTTCTGAAACAATTAACTTGGTCTGGGATTCTCTCTGCCTTGGACTTGCCTCTGGGAAAGGTCAGCCTTCAAGCTGGGCTTGACCATGACTAAGGCTCTGTAGACCTTTGCCCTCGGTGACTCATGTCCGCGGTGTCACAGGTCCCTTGGGTCGGAGCCCACCGCTTACACACAGCTGGCTGGGGCTTTGCGCGTTCCCCCAACGACAGAAGTCAGATTGCAGCTCAGGAGCCCACCCCCACCCCCGGAGATAGAGAAAATGGTCTTTTCAGAGGGCTTTTTTTTGTCCAAACTCTAGTCCTCTTGTGTGCAAGAACAGACTTTGAAGGATCCTGCTATTTTGATGTCTTAAAAAGAGGACATGAGTTTTCTGATTAACATGGGCCCTGGTGTTTTCACCATCAGAAATTGTTCTTGGCATTAACAGGCTTTCTGTAATTTGCAGTTAGCAGGCTGGAATTTCCACCTCTGTCGAGAAAATCATATCTTTTATTAACGAACTGTCTGACACCCTCTTGTGTTATTATTATTTTTTTCTACAGTTTTGGTTGCATACTTTTTAAACAGTAAGAGTGATATATGTTTAAGGGTAAGCAGGCTGAATTTTGAATCATTCGGCAGATTTAGCTTGAAGCCTGGATAGACCTTGTCTTTTGTGCTTTGGGACTTGGTTTCCCCATCTGTAAAAGGGGGTTCGGTGGTATTTGGGCCGTAAAAGGACATGGAGGATCTGAAAGTGCTGGGCCCTGGTAGGTGCCCAGAAGATGTCAGCTGACTGTCCACGTGTCCCCTGGGAGCTCAGTTACTTACCTGAGTAAGGCCCAGGTTGGTTTCTTGTCTGGGAGAAGGGTGCTTCCTGGCACAGGCGAGCCTTTCCCCTACTCTCAGCTCCCAGCCATCAGACCCTGCTGTCATGCCCGATGAGATGGAGGGAAGCTGAGGAACGGCCCTCCCCCTACCCCCATCTTACAGATGGGAAGCCAGCTTACCGAGGGAGGGAGGTGGGTAGACTTCCTTGAGTTGACAGCACACGTCAGAGGGAGGCTGGGCCCCACACCCCCGCTTCCTGGTTCCCTGCGTGACTGTGGGGGCTGGTGGAAGACATGCAGGGATGACAGCCCCTGGCTGAGAAGAGGTGCCCTGGGCTGGGATGAAAGCTGAGCTGAAATCTGGCCTCTGTGCAGACGACGTGCTGATGCTCTCCTGGTCTCGCTCCTCCATGCACTCAGCCCCCAGGATTTCCGTGGCTGCTCCCTAGGTATGTATTAAAAACCTAGTGTGTGCAGGTTTTGTGCCAAGCCCTGGGAGCATATGACCCAGGAGGTCCCTGCCCTCAGGGCATGGCAAGTTTCAAACTTGGCTACGAGCAGGTCACTCTGAGATGGGATAAGTGCTGTGAGGACAGGGGAACCAGTCCTAGGAGCAAGACCAAAGGGTCTGGAGGTTAGGAGAAAAATACGAGATGCTAACTGGAATCCAGATTTCCTAGTGTGAGTGTCCCCCGCAGTGGCACAGAGCTCGGGACACACCAGTAGTTTAAAAAAGTGTTCCTTGTTTTCTGAGATTCGCATCTAACTCAACAGTCCGTATGTTTCTTTCTTACATCTGGCAACCATGGACTGTGTAGTCAGGGAGGGCTTCCCTGAGGAGGTGCCTCTGCTCGGAGCCCTAAAGGCAGGAAAGAGGGAGCCACATGGGTGGTCAGAAGAGTGTCCAGGCAAGAGGACCTGCCCCAGGCCAGGGCCCCAGCGTGGGGCTGAGCCTGGGGTGTTTGGGGAACTGAAAGCAGACCCAGGCGGCTGGTGTAGGGTGAAGGCGAGTGCG
>SJXQ01008060.1:339950-391406 GCA_006408695.1 Aepyceros melampus | reverse complement strand
ATGAGCCCGTGTGCCCTGATGCCCTGTCTCTTCCACATGGGCTGGAGTAGAGGGGACAGAGCCCCAGGGCTCGGGCTCACAGTTCCCTTCCCGAGCTTCTCTCGGGGGCCACGGGACATCTTCCCACACAAGGGGCTGATGCCCTGGGCCCAGGGCCAGCTGGGAAGCCCTGCTCTGCGTGCCCGGTGGAGTGTGAACGTTGGGCCCAAGTTTTGTTTGCTGTGCCCTTGGCAGAGGGTCCCAGCCTTTTACGCAGAGGCTCAATGTGCCAGAGCATGAGAACCAGGCTGGGACAGAGTGGACGGACAGGCAGGCACACCCTCCAGCGTGTAGGAAGTGGGCAAGCACACTTGCCTGGCACAGCTTTGTCCGGCAGGTCGGGGGGCTTTCACTGGGGCTGCTCAGGGCCCACGGCAAGGCTGTCACAAAGCAGCTCCTGTTTGGAGAGGCGGGCGAAGCCCACGACAGCCTGCCTGCCGCTGATGACGGCCGTGTGTCCGGCCGCCGCATTGGCCCAGGAGGGCTGGGCTTCCAGGCAGCCTCCCTGGGGGCGGCGGCGCTGATGGAGGCTGACATGCAGGGATCCTCTGCTCTGATGAGAACTGAGCAGAGTGGTTGCCTGGCTGATGGCACCATGGAGAGAGATCTGGGTGCTACGTAGCATGGGTTTGGGCAGGGCACCAGAAAGCACCAAGGCCAGGTTGAACTGACGTGCCTTTTGTGGGCACCAACAGAGTCCAGGCTTCTGCTGAAGGCTTTGGTCAGCCGTCTTTTTTAAAGTTCATTAAAAGATACCTGTATTTTTATAAAGGCAGTATGTCCACAGCTTGAAAAAAACAATACAAAAAGATAGCCAGTGATGTCTTCCTCCCATTTTTGCCCTGCTCCTTGACACCAGTTTTCTCAGGCCTTCTAGAGTAGTGTTTCTTGGTTTTGTTTTTTATTTAATCACTAATGCCACCCTTTCCACTTGCTGCTGCTGCTGCTAAGTCACTTCAGTCGTGTCCGACTCTGTGTGACCCCATAGACGGCAGCCCACCAGGCTCCCCCGTCCCTGGGATTCTCCAGGCAAGAACACTGGAGTGGGTTGCCATTTCCTCCTCCAATGCATGAAAGTGAAAAGTGAAAGGGAAGTCGCTGAGTCGTGTCCGACCCTCAGCGACCCCATGGACTGCAGCCTTCCAGGCTCCTCCGTCCATGGGATTTTCCAGGCAGGAATACTGGAGTGGGGTGCCATCGCCTTCTCCGCCCCTTTCCACTTAGGCCCCTTTTAAAATGATTTTTTTCCTACTCACCGCCCCCATGAACTGTCAATCCCAACACCTGTTTTGGTACCAGGCCCTTTGCGGGGCCACAGACCACTGCGATGTCTAAGATCGTCCCCTTGGGGTTATGTCATCCCGATCAGGAACGCGTGCTGCGGTTTCTGTTTACAATCATGAGCACAAGCAGATATATCTTCTTCTTTTCCCCGTTGGTTCTACCAAAGGGAGCAAAACATGCCGCAGGCCCCCGAGGTCGGGAATGAGCGTCTCTCGCTATTGCAAGCGGCACTTACGCACCCGTCACGCAGGGAACGGGCAGGCATGTCGGGGGCCCACTCTGAATGGGATGTCTGCTCTGGGGGTCCAGCTTTGACTCGGGGCCTGATGGCTATAGAGTTTCTGGAATTGTCTTCCCTGGCTTTCAGGCTGGCCTCAGTGCTTCCCTCCTTCGTGACCTCAGGCTGATGACGGTGGCCCCCAACTCTGAGGGTGACTGCAGGCATGGAAACGGGGGCATCCCTGTAAGGAGAGCACTCTGACGCGTACGTGTGCGTGGGGAGCTCCGTGGTTCATGTTCTTTCCGCCACCGTCCTCATCGATTCTGGGCCATAGCTGTGGTCTCCGTGTTTGTGTCCCCTCAGTTTATAAGTTAAAGCGTATCCCCCAGTGTGACGGCTTTAGGCCGTGGGCCCTTTGGGAAGTGCTTAGGTCCCGAGGACGGAGCCCCATGACTGGGGTCGCTGCCCTTAGAGAAGAGACCTCTAGTTCCCTTCTGCCCTGTGAGGCGAGGATGAGAAAGCAGTCGTCTTGGAGGAAGTAGGCTGTATCTGCCGGCACCTTGATCTTGGACTTCTCAACCTCTGGAACTGTGAGAAACAAATATTTGTGTTTATCAGCCCCCATGTGACTGTTTTGTTATAGCTGCCTGACCTGACGAAGACAGACATAGTAGGAGGGCAGAGCTGGCTCTGGAGAAGAGCTCCGAAGCTGACTCTCAGCCTGGGTCCTTGTCACCCCACTGGGATACTTCCAGTTAATTCAGCAGAGGGAATTCAGAGTCTTATTGGAAAGGGCCGAAGTCCAGGAAATTGCTTGCCTAGAGAGAAGCCCTCCCAATGAAAATTCCACCCTGAAGCTCCAATACTTTGGCCACCTGATGCAAAGAGCCAACTCATTAGAAAAGACCCTGTTGCTGGGAAAGATTGAGGGGAGGAGGAGAAGAAGGTGGCAGAGGATGAGACGGTTGGATGGCATCACCGACTCAATGGCACGGGTTTGAACAAACTCCAGGAGACAGTGACAGACAGGGACGCCTGGCTGCAGTCCACGGGGTCACAGAGAGTCGGACCTGGCTTAGGGACTGGACAAAAACAGACGAGCCTGCAGAATTCCTGAGAACTCGTGGTCGACGATCACTGAGCCAGTGGCGCGTCTGCCTCCCTCTCCCCCGGGAGAGGCTTCTGTCCAGGGGCACCTTTCTTTTGCCCCTCCTGATGTTTCCTCACCTTCTGAGAACCTCTAGCTTCTAGCTGTGGCACTTAGTTGTTGTTTCATCCCAAATCACACGTACTTTGTATTGCTGGCTTATGAAAATTTAAGAGGCCCCTTCCAGCTGACTCCAGACCCAGAAGTGCTCAGCCATCTTTCTGAGATTCTGCAAAGCAGATGTTTTCAAAGGAATGTGCTCTTGCATTTTGAGGTCAGATGCTACCAAACCACAAGAAAATCCATTCTCAGACTTGCTGTCCACTCAGCCTGCATTCCAGAGCAGCCTCTGACCCACAAAGAGCAGACAGGGCCCCAGAAAGAGGACCAAGGATATTATTTGGTGTCATCCGAGGGCCCCCCAGTCAGCTTTAACTGTACTACGTTCCGTTTCCCCCTTCAGTATGAGGTTATGGTCTGGTGGTAACAGGTGAACATCCCGGTGGAGGAATAAGGTGATCAGTTAAGCAAGATATAGAAGGAGGTGAGCATCCAGACCTTTCTTTCCGAGGCTCTTCTAGACTTTCCTTCTTACTAGCACAGCTTGCAGAAATTGCTAGGGCTCACTTCCTCCCTCGGTGTAAGTGCCAGGCAGGCTGAGACGTGGCTTGTTTCAGGATCGTGAGCAACTGGGTGATGATTGTAACGTCATTCCTTGCAGGACCGTACTTATGATGGATCTTGCCTCATCCCAGGTAATCACCTAAGCTCGTGCAGGATGTGTGTCTTAAAAAATGCAGAACTCCCCAGTATCAGCTTGAGCTGTAATTCATTTCTCCCTAGCAAAGTTAGAACTTGAAAGGCGATTTAGTTATTTGAGGCTATGAACTATACTGGAGGGGGACAGTCAATCAAATTTTATTTTAATACCAAATTTCTACTTGTACTCCCTACCTTCTCTGGTATCAATAGATATATTTCAGATAAATAGTAAGGTTTACTGTCATAGAAAAAAAAAACACACCTTTCTTGAATGGAGTAGCCCTGGTTTTGTTCCATTCCAGAGTTGAGCTTTGGGTGCATTTTGTCTTTTCTTATCCCTGAGCTTAGTTCTGGACTCTGTTTTCTTGCTGTGGACCGACTCAACTTTATTTTAGCACCATTTTCTTTTACTTTTCATTCCTTTCCAAAAACAAAAAGAAAAGGCTTTGTTCTTGGGAAATGATGAAACCATTTCTCTGGCTCTTCTCCACCGCATTCCTGACACCTCTTTAATTTGTTACGGGCCCTGGGATCTGGTTAGCTGAGACCGTGGCTGTAAGCGCAGGGCTGGAGCCTGGTTTGCTCATCCACAATGTCAAGTGTCTCTCTCTCGAGGGGAAGTCAGGTACCCTGAGGGTGGAGTGTGAAGAGAGAGTCTGGGCAGGTCCTCAGATCCCGCCCTGCCCCTTCCTGGCGTCAGGACGGCATCGGCGGCATCCCGTTCAGCTGCCATGAAATCAGATCTCCAGCCAGGCAAGCGAAACAGTGTGTGCCGCGGTCATTTTGCAGTGAGCACCAAGAACCCCGACCCGGTTTTATGACGAGATTGTCTGTTGCAGGCGGTTTGGACTTAAGTCCCAGGCATGCTGCAAACCAACAAATGGGTTTCATCTGAAGTCCGTTAGTTCCACCATCCCAGGGAAGTTGAAAGGCCGCTCCCTGGTTGTTAAGTTTCCAAACACCCTGGGCAGAGTGGAGGTTCTGTTGCATAAGCCGACTACGTGGGGAACGCCTTTGAAATGTTCCGCAGCCGGTTCTTATAGATTTCTGGAAGGGGATGGTGTCTTTTGAATGCTCAGCTTTATTGGAGGCCTAAAAAAGAATTGACCCAGAGTTGATGAATGCGCCCTTTCCACGCCTCACAGCTGGACTGAGTTGTGGTCTCTGCAGGGCTTGGCACGGGGGCGCCCCACTGGTGCTCCATGGCCGGACTGAGCCTGCACACATTTTGTTTGGCCCACACAGTGTTTAAAAAAAATATTTGGATTAGATGCCAACGTTTGAAAACCAGGAGATTGCATATAAAAAGACAGATTTCCGGCTTTCCTTGGAAAATCCAAAGATCTGGCCGCTCTAGGCCCCACACTCTGCGTGGCGGCTACCTGGAGTCAAAGTCAAGGCTGGTGCTGAGTAGAGACCCCCTCCTCTAGACAGAGCACACACTTGTCCATAGCTGCCCCCCCCCCTCCTGTCTCCTGACGATGGATGGCGTGTCCCTCGCTCTTTACCAGAACGTCGGTACCGGTGTTCCTCTTACACTTGGCCGACCCCGCCCAGCCAGGGATTCCATCAGACCTGTTTGGCGTTTGCCCTTGTTACCAGTCGTCGGGAAGTGCCACTCACATCTGTGGCTGCCTAGCCCAGCACCTGGCACGCAGCGGGGCCTTTGGAGGTGTCAGCTCCCTCTTGCTTCCCTCTCCCTCCTTGTGGCTGGAGGTAAGAGTTAAGCACCCCTTTTTGGATGAAAATGCTGTAAATATATATATATAAGTATAGAGCAGCACAATGTACCTGCTTACCCGCCCCTCAGCTCCAACTGTGGTCAACTCGTGGCCAGTCTGATTTGTTCTACACCTACACCTTCAACCACCTCCGTTTCACAGTAATAATTTGAAGCAAATTGTCTACATCAAAAATCCTGGATACTAAAACCATACCATTTCATGTGTAAAGCTTCAGTATGTGTATCTAAAAGAAAAGGGTTGTGAAAATATTCATAATATACCACTAATGTGCATGAAACTTAACGAAAAGTCCTTAAAATCAGGAAGGAGCTGGTGTATAAAGTTCCAGTCACCTCACCCGTATCATAAAGGTTTTCTCCTTGTTTTATTCTTCTATAGTTTGAGTCAGGATTCAGACCAGGCCCACACAGTGCCCATGGGTGCCTTTAGTGTCTAGGACCGTTGGCATTCAGAGGTTCCCCATGTAGATTAAATGGCAGGGCCTGTTTTTTTCATTCTATCATCATCATCATTATTATTTAGCAATTTATTTGTTGAAAAAGACCAGATCGTTCATCCTATAAAATTTCTCACAGTCTGGCTTTTACCAGTTATGTACCCATGGTGAGGTTTAGCCTGTTCCTCTGTCCTCCGTGTTTCCTGTAAGTTGGCAGTCAGTTCTAGTGCTTTCATGGGTTCGGGTTTAGTTGTTCTGGGCAAGACTGCTCCGCGGGGGGGCCGCCTCTCCGTCAGGAAGCGGTGGTGTCGGGTGCCGCCCTCTTGGCCGTGTCCCCAGCTGCTGACGGTCTGTGCTGAACTGCATTAGTTTGGTGGTGCAGTGATTGCACGGTGGTGATTGTTGTTGTTCAGCCATTAAGTCGTGTCTGACTCTTTGCGACCCCATGGACTGCGGCACGCCAGGCTTCCCTGTCCTTCACTATCTCTCGGAGTTTGCTCAAACTCACGTCCATTGAGTCAGTGATGCCATCCAACCATCTCATCCTCTGTCTCCCCCTTCTCCTCCTGCCTTCGATCTTTCCCATCATCAGCATCTTTTCCAATGAGTCAGCTCTTCACCTCAGGGGACCAAAGTTTTGGAGCTTCAGCTTTAGCATCAGTCCTTTCAATGCATTTTCAAGACTGATTTCCTTTGGGATGGACTGATTGGATCTCCTTGCAGTCCAAGGGACTCTCAAGAGTCTTCTCCAGCCACCACAGTTTGAAAAGCATCGATTCTTTGGTTCTCAGCCTAATTTATGGTGCAAGTCTCACATCCGTAAAGTGGTCATATTCTGTTCTAATTCTGTCTTCCCTTCCTCTCTGTTAGCTGGAAAAGTTCTATAAAGAGAAACTTTCCTTCATCAACAATGGTAGAATTCATATAGGAAGAGCAGGATGAATGCTGGATTCTTTCCCTCTATTTACCAGTTTTTAAAATAATGGTTTGGTTCATTAACATCCTCCAGTGGTGATCAATTAAGGACTTTTTTTTTTTAAGTACCATTATGAACTCATAGATTGAAACATAATTGATGTTTTAAGATTTTAATGGGCTTTTTTCTTGTTTCTTTTGTCCTTATCATTTGATGGATCTAAATAGTGACTTTCCCTCCTTTCTCCCCCTGGCTTATGAAGCAATGTGCTCAGATATTCTGAGGCATCAGGAAAGAAAGATTTCTGTATGTAAACTGAGAGTTGTATTCCCTACATGTGTTAAGGGGAAAATCATAAAATAGCTTTTGAGTGCCAGCTGGCTGAGAGATTCCTTGCAGTATTGTGTGTTTAAATAGTTAGTTTGCAGGGCAGGGGAAAGTTATGTATTGATGAGAATGTAGAGGGCTTCTGTAAGTGAAACCCAAAGTAACAATAGCTTAAACTAGATGGATGATTTCTTTCTCATGTAACAGCACAGACATAAGCAATCCAGAGCTGGTATTCTGGTCCCATGGTGCCAAGACTAGGCTCTTTCTTTTCACTCCGCCGTTCTTAGGAGGCTGCCCTTATCTGCACTGTCTCAGATGGCTCCTGGATGCAGGAGAAGGTCCAGGAAAGAGGGGAAGAAAGGCACGTCCTGTCCCTTTAAGGTCATGACCTGGAAATTGAATTTATCCCTGTATCTGATGCCTCATTAGCCAGAGCCTTGTCATATGACCACAGTGAGCTGCAAAGGAGGCTGGGAAATGTAGTTTTTATATTTACCCAACCATGTGCAGAGAGTGGTGCTGGTGTCTCAGAGGGTGACGCGTGTGCCTGCAGTGCAGGAGACCTGGGTTTGATCCCTGGGTGGGGAAGATCCCCTGGAAAAGGGAATGGCAACAAGAATACTCCAGTATTCTTGCCTGGAGAGTGCCATGGACGAAGGAGCCTAGTGGGCTGTCGTCCACAGGGTTGCAAAGAGTCGACACCACTGAGCACCTTCACAACCATGTGCAGGACTAGTGGAAGACGAGGAGAATGGATTTGGGGAAAAAAGATACAAAAGGAGGTTGCATGTTTTGTTTTGTTTAATATTCTAAGGAGTTGTCTTCCTCTATTCCACAAACATTTATTGAATGCTTCCTATATGCCAAGTGCAGTTTTTAGCTCCTGGGGACACAGTGGTGCATAATAAAGGTCCCTGCTTTCAAGAAGGCTTACCTCCTGGTTAGGGAACCCAAACAAATAGCTCAATAAAGATGAAGTTGTCTCTCTGTATCTACAGGGACTTGCTCCCAGGAACCCCCTACAGACACCAAAATCCATAGCTCCTCAAGTCTAAACTGTAAAATGATGTAGTATCTGTGTATAACCTATACATTTCCTCCGGATGCTTTAAATCACCTCTAGATTAATTGTAATACCTGATACAAGGTAAATGCTATGTAAACAGTTGCCAAGCTTTTAGAACTATCTGAATTTTTTTCCCAAAATATTTCAGTCCATGGTTGGTGGACTCTCTGTCTATGGCTGAGGAACCATGGATGGGGAGGGCTGACTGTGTATAATAATGTCAGGCGGTTATAGTCTATGAAGAACATCTACAGCACCGAGGGAAGAGGCCTTAGGTCCAGTTATTGCTAATTCTCCTCAAATTCAGACTCAGTCCAGGAACCCCAAGACATTTGTTACCTTTTCTCCTGGAACGGGTCTCTTAGCTTGCTGTTGACATTGGGGGCCTGCTCATTTGTCCTGGGGCCTGTCCCGTGCCCTGCAGAACATGTAGCAGCAGCCCTGGTCTCCACTCTCCAGATGCCAGTAGCACCCCAGCTGTGACAACCAGCAGTGACTCTGGTAACTGCCAGATATTCTCTGGGAGGAGAACTGCCCCCCGTTAAGAACCACCAGTCAGAAGAGTCCAGTGCTTGATTCTGCTGGAAACAGTAGCTTCATAATGTTGAGTGTTGACTCTAAAGCTCTGTTTTGTAGACTGGAAAGTTCTGGGCTCCCGCGGGGTGTGGGAAGCCCCTGGAACCTCCTTCCTGGCTACGTTCAGTGTTTTCCCTGGTGAGTGCCCAGGACAGTGGCTTCAGGATTAGAAGATGTTGATAAGTAGCTGTCACCAGAGGAAGCTGGACTCGGAGCCCCACGTGGCCTCTTCTTGCTTGTGGCCTTGGGCGAGGCACGTGTGAAAAGCAATGTTATAGACTGTTGTGTGCCCCACAGATATGGGGAAGGCCTCCTCTGGCACGTGGCTGGCAGGCTGCCATCTCAGGAAACTGCCAGGAGGCATCTCCCTGGGCATTTGTTTTCTTGGTTTACCTTTAATCAACTGCTGCCCATTCATTCATTCCTCCTCTGAATGGACATTCACTGTGCACCCACTGTCTCCTGGGCTTTGTGCCAGGACTGGGCTGAAATACTGACTGCAGTAGACAAAGGCCCTCCTGGCATCAAGTCTCTCAAGGAGATGTTAATCAGAAGCCGGATGTGAGAGCTGGACCATAAAGAAGGCTGAGCGCCAAAGAATTGATGCTTTTGAATTGTGGTGTTGGAGAAGACTCTCGAGAGTTCCTTGGACTGCAAGGAGATCCAACCAGGCCATCCTAAAGGAAATCAGTCCTGGGTGTTCATTGGAAGGACTGATGCTGAAGCTGAAACTCCAATACTTTGGCCATCTGATGTGGAGAGCTGACACATGTGAAGACCCTGATGCTGGGAGGTGTTGGGGGCAGGAGGAGAAGGGGACGACAGAGGATGAGATGGTTGGATGGCATCACCGACTCAATGGACATGAGTTTGAGCAAGCTCCAGGAGATAGTGAAGGACAGGGGAGCCTGACGTGCTGCAGTCCATGGGATCTCAAAGAGTCGGACACGACTGAGCGACTGAACAACGAGCAATACGAATTTCAGATGGGCTCAGCGCTCTGAGTAAAACTCAGAAGTGAAGGTAGAGGAGAGTGTATCTTCAGAGGGAGCCGTGAGAGACAGCCTCCTTGAGGAAAGACCTTGACCTGAGACCTGACGGAGGAGGTAGGGGCAAGGAATTCCAGACAGAGGGAACAGCCTGTCTGAGTGTTGGTTTGCGTGGAGGAGAGAAGAGAGGCCTGGGATGGTTGAGATTCACGACCAGGAGGTGAGATTTTAAGGGCAGGCCAGATCTCAGACGGCCTCTGAGGCCATAGCAAGAGGTTCAGATTTGATTCCTGGAGGGAAGGGAAGCTGCTGGCAGGTGGAAGGTTGCAGTCTGGATGTGTGTTTGACAGGCTGGCAAGTATAGGAAATAATTATAATGTAACAACAAGCCCTCCCAGTTAATAAGCACCTTTGGAAGGCAGAGACTAGTTATCTCCGAAATCAGGGCTGTGAGACCAGGCTGAGGAGCGAGGCTGTGACTGGTCTCAGGTCTCAAAGCTCGAGGCTCAGGGGTGAGCCGTTGGAAGCGTGCGTGTAAGAGAGTGATCTGGATTCAATTCACAAACAGAACGGAGCCTTGATCTTGGGCCTTTCACTCCGTGTATCTGATGAGACATCAGAAAAACAGCATTCCCTCCAGACCCGGGGATCTGACTGCCTCCCGGACGCTGTGTGTAGACAGCCAGCAGGAGCCCCAGCCTTGGCCAGTGCTCAAGTGAGCTCATTATCTGACCCTACTCTGTCCTGGCCCCTCTCCCCTGTCGTGAGGCATTTGAGATGTTGCCATAGGCAAGTGACTTAATGTCCGTGACCTCAACTTCCCCATCTGTAAAATGGGAGTAATACCAGTACTTCAGGTTTGAATGAAGTGATATATGAAAAGTGCATGTAGAAGGGTCAGCCACATGGCTGGCACTTGTCAGCTTCAGCATCTTGCTCTGTTCAGGGTCGTGCTGACCCTCCTTTACTAGCTTATCAGCACTTCGGTTGAGGCCATCTGTGCAGGCCTCACAGTGAGCCTCGTTGTCAGGGATGCTGGCCCAGGCCCTCTGAACACCCTGCTGCATGTAGGGTGCGAGGGGTCCACTGCAGTCCTGTTCATGCCAGCAGAGGATCGGAAGCAACCTCAATATCTGATGATGAGAGTCAGCCACACGAGGGGGTACTGAGCGGCTGGAAACAAGAGTTAGAAGAGGGACCTTTTCCTGTTCGCTTTTATGGTTTGGATTTTTTTTTTTTTTTTTTTTTTTGCCATATGCATGTGTTCACTTTAAAAAAAGTTAAGGGAAAAAAGATAAAAGCAAGGGACACATTTCAGGTCCTAGCAATGACCCTAAAAGCTATTAAATAACATTTTAAATGGGGATGTAGAAACAGAGCGCTTTCAGTCATGCCTGCAGATGCACCTCCTGCTGTTTGGAAGTGTTACTGTCCTCGTCCACTCCTCTTGGCTTTGAGTGGAGAATACGTTGCTGTGCTGAGGTTTTCTTGCTTCTGAATCCGTGCCCAAGTCATCACCTCTGCCTAGAATGTCCCCCCTCTCCCTGATGCTTTTTGAAAACTGACCAGCATTTCAAGACTCTTGACAAGCTCTCTGCAGCCATAGGGTTTTTCTGTTCGTGTGAGTCCTGGAGACACACCTGGTCCCTTGCAGTAGCTGTTTATTACATATATCTTTCAGATGTTTCTCTGTATGTTTTCTGTCTCATTCAATTCAAGGCTCTGGGTGGTGAGGACCAATGTCTCTAACCTGTTTGTACCCCCAGCTGCCCTGGGGCTGACTTTGCACGTAGTAGGTAAGCCCCTCACTGCGTTTTCTAAAGTCCACTTTGTGCAGGCCAGCCCAGCTCAGCTCCCTGCACGTAAGATACTCACCACGTATTTGTGGAAATGAATGAATATCCCAGAATGAAATGGGGATTATATACTGCCTGGGTCTTAAATGACTTATAACTATTCATCATGAAACCACAATGGTACTACTTCTTTTTAATAATAATAGAAGCTAATACTTAGATATCACTTATTATATTCCAGGCACTCTTCTAAGACATCATTATATTAACTCATTTAATCTTCACAACAGCCTCATGAGGCATGGACTATAATTATTCCTGTTTTATAAATGAAGAAACTAGTCCAGAGACGTTAAATAACTGGCCCAAGATTACACAGCCAGTGAGTAACTGAAGAACAGTGAATAAAGAATACAGATGTTCTTTATCTAGTTTTTTTTTGGGAGAAAGATGCCTTACATTTCTTTGGGAGTTCAGGAGTACAAACAAAGTCCAGAGCAACTGCTAGCAAGGTGTGACAGCATATAAAATCTGGGGAGATGACCTGTGCCCCAAGTCCTAGAATCGGGTCTTATCACTACAGCTTTAGAACCAAGGGCTGTGAGCTTTTCAAAAGGCCATTAAAAAAGTTTGAAAGATGTAGCGGGAAGAGCTACAGAATTGAAGTGGTAGATGTTTAATCAAATGTCTGTAAGCCTAAGATGTCAGTCAGTCACCTTCCCGGGTGGTACTAGTGGCAAAGAAGCCCCCCTGCCCACGCAGAGACATGAAACATGGGTTCGATCCCTGGGCCAGGAAGATCCCCTGGAGGAATGCATGGCAACCCACTCCAGTATTCTTGCCTGGAGAATCCCCAAGAACAGAGGAGCCTGGTGGGCTACAGTCCATGGGGTCATAAAGAGTCAGACACGACTGAAGTGACTTAGCACGCACACACCTTCACCTTTACAGCAGTATTTATATTTACTGTGAGCAGTGGGGGCACCTTACTTGCTTGGCATCATAAGGCCAGCTTGGCGTTTGGGGCCCTTGAGTGTTGTGTGGGGTCCCATCCCTGTGGGGATGACACAGGGGGCTCCGGCAGGTGCCCCAGCCCCTCGTCGATGCCACGCTCTCCAGGCCCCCGACTGCCCCATGGACTTGACAGAGGCCGAGTCCAGAGAGTGGGCCGGGGCAGGCCTTCAAAAATGTGCTGGCTTCGGGGCCTGCGAGAAAATCCACTGCTCACCTCCAGCCGGCAGCGCTGCCCAGCACTGGGCCATCCCGGGGCTGTTGTGACAGCAAAGCTGAGCGCCATGGAAACGATTGTGCAACCGCAGGCGCGGGCCGCCCGCAGGGCCGGGCAGCTGCTCTCCGCTGGGTCGGCGCAGCTTCGACCTGCCCCCATCCGCATGGGAGCCTGTGGAGCTCGGCCGGGGCGCCCTTTTTGCAGAGACACTCACAGGCTCATTCCCCCTTCTCATGCCAAGAGGTGGCCCTGCTGCCTCCGGTGCCCCGATTCCGACTGCCGCCTTCCAGCGCCCTGTCCTCCTGGAGGCGCGTCCCCTGGGGACGCCCCGCGGTGGGCGTCCGAGCTGGCCCGGGCCTTCCCTCTGTGAGCAGCGCTGTTTGCACCCAGGCCTGGCTGGGCCCTCCCTCCCCGCTGGGGCTTCAGGCGTTTCTGGGGGCGGAAGACAGAAACCAGCCCTGTGTTTTCCAGGCTGCCAGGCTTCTGAGAAATTCACGCCTCAGCCCAGAAACCCCTTCTCCCACTCAGCCCCGGCCCCTTTCAGAGAAGAGGATACCGCCCCTCTGCCCGCCGGCTTCCTGTTCTCCTCTGAGGAGGGGGAAGGGTCTGGGGAAGGACTCCAGCCCCATCCCCTGGTGCCACCCCTTTGGGCCCTGGCCCGTCCCCCACCCCATCCCCTAGCTGTCTGATGTCAGAGTGCAGGCCATGGGGGGCACCTGGCCATGGGCTCTTGGCACCTGACCACGGCTGGGACCACCCTGGGAAGTTTCCTAAATCCAGACTAAATCACAGCCCTGGGGTACTGAGGTACTGGCTGCCTTGAGGGATCTGCTGGACTTTCAGGGGCCCGTCTGTTTGGCTGATGGTAGGGAGGCAAGAAGGAAAGATGCTCAAATAGGGGTGACTGGTAGGACAAGGGCCCCCACCTGTGGGTGCCCCGAATTCCCATAGGGGCTCATTCAGGCCGATGGATCTCTCAGGGAGAAAGAGGATGGGATGTTTCCACGTAGACACTGGCACCTCCAGTTTCTGTGCTGGAAGGTTTTTCATTCTGGCCTCAATTCTTGAAACAGTCAGTTCCCCTCCCGCTCTTGCTGAGCACCTCCTGCCACTTTGCAGAGAATGCATCAGAGGGCACCGACCTGGTGACTTGTGTTGTGGTTTGTAACGTGGCCACACGTAGTGTGTGTGTCTGTGCACACGTCCAAACTCAGGCCTGCAGGGGACAGCCCCAGGTCTGCAGCGGGCCGCGCGAGAACCAGCCTGGCCCAGCCAGGGCCTCCCGGACCTCAACAGTTAACTCTGGTCATCTCAGGTCTGAACAGAAAGCTTCTGTCTTTACCATTAAACCAAAACTTACTGGCAAGGCGGGAAGGCAGGGCAGAGCGGTTCCAAGCCTGTGCCCTGGACTCCCGCCTGCATTTCAGTCCTGGCTCGGCCACCTGCGGGCCGTCACTCTGAGCAAGGCCCCTCAGCTGAGTTCTTGGTTTACTGAACTGCAAAATGGGAAGAGTAATAACAATACCACCTACTCAGGGAGCCTTGTGAATGCTGGCTGGTTAATGCATGTAGCTTCCTAGGCCAGGACCGGGCACCAAGCAAGTGCTCAGAAGGGGCCAGCTTACAGGACGACTTCTCAACAGCTGAGGCCGCCAGGTCAGGTGCCGGGCACCGGGTGATTGGAGGCTGTCCCTGCCCGACGGGGAAGATGATAAATACGACAGAAACATGTTTCTGATGATGAGACGTGCTTTGAAGGAGAGACACAGACACTGTGGGAGGAGACTCCGGACAGGGTCTGGGAGGGCCTCTCCGAGGAGGTGACCTTCCTCCGTGCTGTGTGTGCCAGAGGCCCCCTCGCCTACTCCCCCATGGGCACGCTGCCGCTGTTCCCTGGGCTGGTTCTTGGGTCGGAGGCACAAGGCGGTCTGTCTCGTCTCGTCTTCCTTCTTGGCTCACTCCATCCCTGTCTCGTCGTCGTCCTCTTCGCGTCTCCCACTTCCTCTGTCCTCCCATCCTTCTCTCTCCTTCTCTCCCTTCTTTCCTTTAAATGCCAGACGGCCTTCATTAAATACACGAGATATAAAAAATAATACAAATGAATACTGTGTACCTACCCCAAGCATGAAGAAAAAGAGCATAATCATCTTTGTCCTCTTCTGCCTTCTACAACATTTTGTATTTGCAAATCTTTCAGTTCTGTTTCTCTACAGGAGTCTTTAAAAAAAAACTTTTCTCTGATTTTCATTCTCAGAGTGACCCCCTTTTTTGGCTAATTTTTTAATTAAAAACTTTAAAAATTGTATCGTTCATTTACAATGTTGTGTTAGCTGCAGGTATACAACAAAGTGATTTAATTACACACAGATTCTCTATTTTGTGTGTGTCTGTGTGTGTGTGTACTCAGTCGCGTCTAACTCTTTGTGACCCGTGGACTGTAGCCCACCAGGTGCCTCTGTCCCTGGGATTCCCCAGGCAAGAACCCTGGAGTGGGGTGCCATTTCCTACTCCAGGGCATCTTCCCAACCCAGGAATGGAATCCTAGCCTCCTGCCCTGGCAGGTGGGTTCTTCACCACTGTGCCACCTGGGAAACCCGTTACTTGGTAGGCTCTCCAATATTTGTTGAATAAATGACTCAATGGATGTTAATTATCTCATTTCATCCTCTTAAAATCCCCAATATTTGGATATTACTATTCCCATGTCACACACAAGCAGAGCTAGAAGAGAAGTAAATATGCCCAAGGGCAGTCACCAAGGAAGTAGCAGGACCAAGAGCTGAACCAAAATCATTTGCCTATGAAGAACCTGCAGTGGTCCTGTCTTCCCAGAGACCAGGAAGACCAGCAAGGGCTGGGCCCATCAGAGAATGCTGCAGAGAGGGGAAGCCCTGGTTTGGGCCAAAGTGGTGGTGTGTTCCTCCAACAGAGGTGCTTGGGTCTGCTGTCTCTCTTCTGCAGTGGTCATATCTATGATGCTCCAAGCCTGGATTGAGCACAGAGGGGTTTTTTTCCCACTATTTTTTTGGAAAAAATTTTGAACTGGAGGATAATTGCTTTACAAAACTGTGTTGGCTTCCGCCAGACAGCAGTGTGAATCGGCCGTAAGTACGCACATGCCCCATCCCTCCTGAACGCCGCCCAGGCACCTCGTCCCAGGCCGTCACACAGCACTGGGTTGAGCTCCTGGAGCACAGAATTTCGAGTGTATTTTTTTATGCGCTACCACCTTACTCATTGCCATCTTCACTCAATTTTGTGTTTCTTTGGTGGCTCAGAGGTTGAAGCGTCTGCCTCCAATGCAGAAGACCTGGGTTCGATCCCTGGGTCGGGAAGATCCCCTGGAGAAGGAAATGGCAATCCACTCCAGTATTCTTGCCTGGAGAATCCTATGGACGGAGAAGCCTAGTAGGTTACAGTCCATGGGGTCGCAAAGAGTCAGACACGACTGAGCGACTTCACCTTCACCTTCACCTTCACCTTGCTTAAAAAAAAAATTATTTCACCACCTGTTTGACTCTCTGAGGAGGATGTTGAGCGGCACGAGTCTCGAATGCTCAGGAACTTTACGTGAACGCGGTCACGCTGTAACTGGTTTTCTCAGCTTGCTTTTTCCCTCGGCGTGACGTTCGGGCAGTCACAGGTGGTCGTTTTTGTAGCTGCACTTTTTCTCTGATGTGTCGTAATCCATCGCAGAACTCATCAATCCACTGTATGGATTGTGGACATTTGGTCGTTTCTGGTTGTTTTTTTTTTACCCCTATGCTTGTAGAATAGTAGTTTCCAGAATGTCCTTTCTCTGCACACAGAAGAGTTTCTGTTGGGTTGTACTTACAAGTGGAATTGCTTGGTCACTGGGCGTACCCTTCCGCCGCCTTAGTCAACACCACCAAAGTGTCTTCGGAAGCGGTTGTACTGGTTTCTACTCCCATCAGCCTCGGAGAAGTCATTCCCTGGCTCCGCATCCTCCCACCGTTTGATATGTACGATTACTCAAGTGTTTGCACAACTCATGTGGGCGAGATGCTGTCTCTCCACGAACAGCAACTTGTGATAGTTAACATTTATCTTTGAAAAGGTTTGTGCTTTCTGAGCATCGTCTGGGATGGTGCTACCGAAAATGTATCACGGGACCCACAGCGTCTGTGTGACTAGGGAGCGTGTCAGAAGTGCAAATTCTTGGGCCCCGCCCACCCCAGACCTGCTGAATCAGAAACACGCGGGTTGGGCCCAGCAGTCAGCGCTTTTACCAGCCTGCCAGTGATTGTGAAGCTCCTCGAGCCGGAAGAACCAGTCTAGGAAGTCCCTTTCTCCCTGGATGACAGAGAGTGACGCTTCTGTCTTGTCTTCCACTTACATCACGGTCTTACCTTTCACACTTAAGTTTCTAATCCACCCGAATTCGATTGTCGTGTCCAAAACCAAGTGAGGTTCTCATTTCCTCGCTTTGCATGTGGATGAGGGGTGGTCCCAGCTCATCCGTTGAGAAGTCCATCCTTTCCCTACGGGCCTGTAACCCGTCAGCATTGTAAACAGTGTTTTCAGGTGAGTGCAGGCACCTTCCTGGTCTCTCAGCTTTGCTCCATAGCATTTGTCCCCAGTGACAGTTCTTAATCACAGCTGCCTTGTAGATATTCTTGATTTCCGGTAGGCTAGTCACCAGCTGGTGGTTCCCTAGGAAGTGTCTTTTGGCTTTTCTGCAGACACGTTAAGAGGGTCAGCTTATCGGGCTTGACAGAATGGCGTTGAATCCTGATGTGAACGTGAGGTCATCGAATCCTTCGTTCAGCTTGGGGAAAATGGACCCTGTACAGGAGCGTGTGTTTATGGGGTCCTTCTCACACCTGCTCGAGGGCATCTGTTAGAAGAGAAGTAAAGTGCGCGCCTGCTCTCGCAGGGGCTTGCTGTCATTCTGGCCCCAGGCCCTGCCATGTGGGCCGCACCGCACCTCACGAGGTCGTCACTGTGGTCCCGACGCCCACCTCCTCCCCTAGAGGCTCAGTGGCCACAGGGGACACGTCCCCAGGGTTGGGATGACGGAGGGCTGTAGCTGGAAGGCTGACCCTCGTGTCTCTAAGTGTCTCCAGTTTCCTGAGGCGAGGCTGCTATTAGAAACCTGCCTCCTGCTAAGGTTTTTTCCTGGCCAATTTGCAGCCACATCCCAGCTGGCGTGTGAAATGCACTCAGAACAGAGACGCTTACAAATGGAGAAACAGTTTCTCCTCCTTGAAGCTGGACAGAGTGGAAAACAGAGATCCCACAGTTGCGTCTTAAGCCTGTTCGCGGCATCATTTAACATGCCGACTGCGTATCGAGCTCGGGACGAGGTGCCCTGGGAGCCATGGTCCGTGTGGGACTCTGGAGCTGGGACTCTACCGGTCAGATAAGGAGCCCACGGGGGACAGAGAGCGCAGCCCACAGCTCAGAGCCCCTGGATTTCCCCTAGGACAACAAAACATGATTTCCTTCTCTTGGCATCTGCTCTGCAGACACGGGTATTTCAGCACCCCATGTTTGACCATGATGGAGTCAACACTGGGTCGCCAGCACTCAGAAGCCACAGTTTGTCCATTCGTTTGTTCCTTCTCTCACTTGGCCATTCATCCAGCTGTTTATTGTTCACTGCTGGGGATTCTGCAGGGAACAAACACTGCTCTCCTTGAGCTCGTGGTCTCAGATAACAGCAGATAGAACAAGTGCTATGTCAAAAGGTGAGGTAGGGCGGAGGGGCATGGAGAGTGGCGGGGGGCTGCTCTTCCAGAAGGGGAGTGTCCCAGAGGGGACACGAGCAGAGATCCTGCCGAGGGACGCCTGCCGATCTCTAAGGGAAGAGCATACCTGGAGTGGGAACAGCAAGTGCAAGGGCCCTGGGGCAGGAGTGTGCTTGGTGCATCTGGAGTGTAGAAGGCGGGCTGGGAGGGGGCGCCGAGGACAGTGAGGAAGAGAAGTGCGTCAGCTTCGATCTTAAAGGGACGGCCTTTGCCGAGGCCAAGTGGGACCTGTGGGTCACAGTGGGGGGTTGGTGCTGGCTGGTGAGAGTTCATCCAAATCGGATTCTTATGGGAGGCCAGCGGGTGTCCAGCTGTGGAGAGTTGCAGCCGGGCAGCCACTCACCTCTGTCCCCTTCTGGGATCGCCCAGATTTCCCCGTCAGACGGGCCGCTGCCCGGGAGGGAGAGATGGAGAGAGGGTGCCCCCTGAGCTGCCAGAGCCCGAGCGGCACCACGGGCGGCACCGGCGCTCCCGGCTCTGGGCACACAGGCTGCCGGTGGGTTTGTAGGGAGCAGGCTTCAGCTTCCCTCTTCTGCTGGAGATGATTGCCAACAGAAGCCAGCGGGGATGGCTCTAGTCACACCTGGGAAGCTGCCGTCTCTCTCTGTTTTGTCTGCACGGATTCTTCACTGTGGCGTGTGGGCGTCTCCTGTGGCGTGCGGGCTTCAGAGCGCGTGGGCTCAGTAGTTGCCATACGCTGGCTTAGCGGCCCCACGGCACGTGGGATCTTAGTTCCTTGACCAGAGGTCAGACTTGCGTCCCCTGCCTTGGAAGGCAGGTTCTTAACCACTGGACCACCAGGCAGGTCCTGCCATGTCTCGCTGAACCCCAGCCTGTGCATTGCGTCTTAGGAATGTCCAGCACCATCTCACCTTTCAGGTTTGTGCCCCAGGCTTGGCCTCCAAGCCACTTCTTATTAAATCTCATCCCTAGATTAACTACAGTAAACCTGCTATGTTCAACGCACTCTCAGCTTTCCTTGAATACTCGATGGGTGACTTCTACTGTGTAACCCTGATCAAAGTTGGGGTCTCCCAAGGACCAGTCTCTGCTCATAGGTGCATTCAAAGAAGCAAGTTCTGACTGCCAGATGATAATCACAAAAGAATTCCCATCTCCGGTAGCTTGAGGCACACTGGGTAGGTTTAAATTCTGACTCTGTGACTTAGCATCTGTATAAATTGTGTATGACTCTTAATCTCTCTGTGCCTCAGTTTCATCACCTGTGAAATGGGGACAGTTAATACCTACTCTGTAGGATTACCGGAGCAGACTGAGGGCATCTCCTCGGTCTATTTAATTATAATTAAATAATTATACGTGGAGTGTGATAGAAAGTGTGATATAAAATTTAAAAATAATGGTAATTATTATTCTACTGCATAAAATTATTATTCTACTTCCCTGTGTTGAAAGGCAAATTCCTAACCACTGGACCCGCAGAGAAGCCCTGCCATCTCTCACTTCAGAAGGCTTCATCTGCAACTAACAGAACAGCTGACCTTCAACCTTCTATTAACTGGGGTTTCAGGCCGGCCTCTGGAGGCCATCAAAAACCAGAATTAACTGGGCAAATTCTGGTTAAATCTAAAACAATCAGGAGTTTGTGTCTCATTCATTGACTCAGCTGTCTCTCCATGAACATTTACTGAGCACCTGCTGTGTGCCGGGCTCTGTCCTTGGTGCTGGGGTTATGTCAATGAGTGAGAGACGAGGTCCCTGCTCTCATGGGGTGATGATAACCCAGCAAGGGGCTGATGCTACCATGTCCCAAGCTCCAAGATACAGGGTCCTTGTAGCCTGAGCCATGCTGGCCCTCCCCGCCAATCAGGAGCCATCACCATGGTACCCTGTGCGAGGGAAAGGAGGGCTTCACTCTGGCCCAGCTAGTGCTAAGCTTCTATGAACACTGGCACGTGTCCCCGGAGGCTGGCGCAATGCAGGGCACCCCGCCTCAGTGCTTGGCACCTTCTTGGCTGCCAGCCACCGACCTGCCCTCCTCCCAGTTAGCACCTCGGCTTCTTACTCGAAACCGGAGCCTCAGAAGCGCCGTGTTTACTCATCCTGAGAGCTGAGGACAGTTTGGGGTGAGGTGCAGCCCTTTGCTCGCAGGCCCCGCGGTCTTGCTGGTGAGACGCTGGGGCTGCTGGGGGCTTGGCTTCCGGGGCCTCTGGCTTGCAGGAGGTTGGTGGCTCAGAGGCCGCTGTGCATGCTGCTGGCCCAGGGCAGCCGGCGCACTGTGGAGGGTGGCCTGGGTGGGGGCAGGAGGGCCCTCTCAGCAGGATGTGAAAATGCATCTCTGGGGGCCCGGCTGACCTCAGACCCACCCACGCTGCGAACTCAGCAGCAGCCTCCAGGGTGAAAGTGCTTTGGTGAGAGAAGGTGGCCTGGTCACCCATCAGTCCAATCTGTTAACCACATGTTTTCTGTGAGGTAGACTCGTACACACTAGCCATGCTAACGGGAATGGAGGCCAGCGTGGGGCTGTCTCTTAACTTGCATTGTTCCGACTGTACACACTGGCCACCGTCTTTCTAAGAGACGCCTATTTCACAGATGAAAAACTGAGGTCCAAGACGTGAAGCAGTTGGCTCCCATTCCATCGGTGAAAGTGTGGGGGCGGGGGGTGCTTGCAACATGCTGGATGCTGTCTACAGCACCTGTGTCAACTCATTGATTCCCTGTAAGACTGGTAAAAAAACTCCCTCTCAGATGAAGAACCAGCAGCACCCACTTTCTGCAGGGCAGGTGCAGAGTGGGCCAAGGCTCGCCTCAAGCGCGCGGCAGGGCCGAGCCGGCCGGGCCCCAGCAGCCTGGCTCCCCGCTGTGTGCTTCCCTGTGGCTCTGCCCTGGGTGTAGGTCCCTCCCCACGGCACTCAGCCCCTGCACCTGGCAGCTGTGGCCACCACCCTCAACACATACGACCCCGCCAGACACAGAAAGGCCACACCGGTGAGGTCAGGGTGGGAGGATGGCCACCGTCTTTCTAAGAGACGCCTATTTCACAGATGAAAAACTGAGGTCCAAGACGTGAAGCAGTTGGCTCCCATTCCATCGGTGAAAGTGTGGGGGCGGGGGGTGCTTGCAACATGCTGGATGCTGTCTACAGCACCTGTGTCAACTCATTGATTCCCTGTAAGACTGGTAAAAAAACTCCCTCTCAGATGAAGAACCAGCAGCACCCACTTTCTGCAGGGCAGGTGCAGAGTGGGCCAAGGCTCGCCTCAAGCGCGCGGCAGGGCCGAGCCGGCCGGGCCCCAGCAGCCTGGCTCCCCGCTGTGTGCTTCCCTGTGGCTCTGCCCTGGGTGTAGGTCCCTCCCCACGGCACTCAGCCCCTGCACCTGGCAGCTGTGGCCACCACCCTCAACACATACGACCCCGCCAGACACAGAAAGGCCACACCGGTGAGGTCAGGGTGGGAGGGGAGGGGGCTGTTGGCCAGAGGAACCAGGCCACAGCCGAGGCTGGCTGTGTGCAGAGAGGCAGGGTGCGCAGCAGGGAGAGGCGGCTTCGCTGGGGTGTGTGTGGCGCTGGTGAGCACGCCGGGGCCCTACAGCGCCTGCTTCTTGCTCACACCCGTGAGCTCACTTGCCCTGACTGTGACCCTGGGTGCCATGCTGCCCAGGGGGGGCGCATGCAGAGATATCAGAGAGTGGTGGTCTTGGGCAGAGCAGCTATCATAACAGAATTCCAGAGACTGGAGAGGCCCACCTCCAAACACCATCGCACTGGGGGTCCAGGCTTCCACATGGCAAGCTGGGGGACATAGTTGGGTCCCTAGCACAAACTGTGCTGTCCCGAGCAAGGTGAAGGTTTGATCGAGGGGCCTGAGTCAGGAGGTAGGGCTCTGTTCACGTGTCCTGGGAGAGTTAAGGTATCTGAGGGACACCTGGGGTGATGCCCACCACGGTCCTCGCTGGGCACTCCAGGTGCTCTGTGAGGCGCAAGCCGTCCATGCCAGGCCCGGGCCTGTGCCTCTCACAGGGGAAAGTTCAGAGTCTGGGCCCTGCTTGGTCCAGGCAGCCAGGGGCATCTTGGCCTGCACAGGGTGGCCGGGGAGCCCAGGCCCCAGGGGTGCCTTGTGGTCGCCCGGCTCCTTGGCCGCGCCCGTGCTGCTCCTCCTCCCCGGGTGGGCGGCGGGCAGGCTGTCGGAGGGGCTGCACGGTGCAGGCTCGCCAGGTGCATGCGGAGACAGCATTCGCTGGACGGACAGTGAGGTCCATCAGTTCTTACACCAAGTGGTGTAAGAGGGGCCAGTGGGCTGAGGGCCTTGAGAGGGAGACAGATGTGGCTGAAAATCTTTGGGGGCCAATTTCAGGACCAAATGCCTGAGCCTGATGGAGCATGAAGTGGCCAGGATGCCTCCTTGGGGGAGGTGGGCTTAGGTCGGGCTCTGGAAACACTTGGATAAATGTAAGAGTGTCTTTCTTGTTGGAGGGAGTAGGGGGTGGGCTGTGTGGTCAGCGGGTCATGACACGTGGCAGGACAGAACAGTCTGCAAGGTGAACTGACGGAAGGATAAGGTGGAGAATGAGACTAGGTGATTCAGCAGATAGCCAGTGAATCCTTTCTAAGCAGCAGGAGCTGTGCTGGTTTTCGAAGGAAAGGTGCCGTGAGGCAGGCCTGCGGGTTTGGACTTTTTCTCAGAGGCCTCAAGGGACTTCTGTGCGCTTCTGTGACACGAGGAATGGAGCTCAGGACGGAGCGGTCTCTCCTTGCCCCATGCTCCCCTGCTCACCCACCTGGCCTGTCTGACCCGCCTCAGTCCCCCCTCCCGCACAGGCAAGGCTAAGGAGACACAGACATCCTCACAGAAATGCTTGGTTAATGCCTCTAACCTTCAAAGACAAAGCTGGCTTCCCAAACAATTAGGTATTTATTTTATCATCTCATTTGTGGTTGCAGGCTGAGCTGTGGGTTTGGACACTCTCTCCCGAATCTCAGCTGGGTGGAGTGACAAGTGCTTCTCCTTTGCTTCTGTTTTGTTTTAAAGGCAACAGCCCACCATGCAATGCTTGCTTTGTGGCTGATGCCGCTCGGCAGAGCTCTGGGGCCAAGGCCAGGATGAAGTGGCAGGGGACAAGGAAGCAAGCGTGGTTTGTTCAGAATGCTTTCCTGCCTGTGGTTGCTACCTTAGAAGCCGTGCGGTTGCTTGATAGGAGAGGTGCCTCTTTAGCTACGTGTAATTGGAAGAAATTCTGCTGAATTGGGGGAAAGGACGGGGCAGAAGGGCTCAGCTCAGCTCAGGTCTCAGTTGATACAGTAGGTTGGTGCCTCCCTGGTAGGGCAGCATAGCTTAGAGAGAGGCTGAGTTTCTCTAGCTTAGAGAAAGTTTCTCCCTAGATGGTAAGTTGATGTGTAATCATGGAAAAAGCGGGGGATGGAGAAAACGGTATCACATTCTGTACTGGTTGGGAGGGACCCCAGAGTTTCCATTATAAAATCGTTAAACTGAACATTCCCAAGACCAGTCTGCCTCGAGAGCCCCATGGGCAGAGGAGCCTGGCAGGCCACAGTTCACGGGGTCACAGACTCGGACACGACTTAACGACTAAACCACCACCACGACCAGTCCCAGCTTCCCTGGTGGCTCAGTGAGAGAGAATCTGCCTACCAATGCGGAAGACACGGCTTCAATCCCTGGGGTGGAAAGAGCCCTGGAGAAGGAAGCAGCAACCCACTCCAGTATTCTTGCCTGGGAAATTCCCTGGACAGAGGAGCCTGGAGGGCTACAGGCCCTGAGGTCACAAAGAGTTGGAAACGACTTAAGTGACTCAGCCCCCACCAAGAGCAGCCTGCCTCCTCTGACGCAGAGGTACAGAGGACTTCCCACTGAACGTCATCCCCTTTAGATGTGTGCTGTGCTCTCAAGAGGCTGGAAGCTTGTTGTAGAACTTGCCAGGTGACAGACTGAGTTTGTGTTTTATCTGCTGACACCCTGCACTTCGTCTTAATTATCTGTGATAATCAATGAACCATTCCTAATCCGTATCCGAAATCCATTGAGACTAGCAGGACAATTCACTGATTTATGCCAAGGACTGGAAAAATGCCCATCACTCTATTGGTCCTCAGCGGTAGCCTCATAGAAGACTGCAAAAGAGGGGCAGCGATTCCGGGACCAGTGGCCTCTTTCCCTGCCTTTGGCCGGTTTCCAGGTGTCGCTGAGGGAGCGCATCGTAACTCTAAATGCTGCCTTCTCTCTCCGTGTCCACGTTACTAACAGCTGCCCAATGGCGTGGACTTTGTCTCTAGCCACGTAGGGAAACAGAGCTGTGTTCTTGGTTCCTGGGGGCACGGAACGGGCTAGCCTGTCTCCCTCCACAGCTTCTTCTCGTCCTTCCGTCTTTGGTCTTTACGGTCTGTGTGGCTGAGCTGATGAGCACCTGCCTGTGACAGGCAGCTCCGTCCCCCAGCGGGGTCTCCAGGGAGGTGTCCTGACCCCGCTGCGTGGGAAGCGGAGGCTCGGGCAGAGGCTGGCAGACGTCACGTCACGTTGCCTGAGCGCGTTCACGTCAAGCCCTGCTGCTGCAAAACCGCGTTGTCACCCGTCCCCAGGGCAGCTCGATGAGCTCACACGTGTGAGAAGTCCTGATCTGGGACTAGCACTCGCGGAGCCAGGACAGGTCCTGGATGGCTCCTTCTCTGCCTCAGGAACGTGAGCTGAGACGCGGCCATCAGAGCCCCCGCCCCCGGAGATAGCTGAGGAGGAAGTGAGGGGCGTGGGCAGCCCCTGCAGAGTGGGAGGGCTGTGGGCAAGGTCTTGGCTGAACTGAAACAGGCCCTACCTCTGGCTCCTGGTGCCTGCCTTCCACCAAGCAGCAGACAATCAAAGGTGAAAATTCGTAACTGAGCAGGAAGTTGCACCTCAAAAGTCTGCAACCAAACCGACCAGTGTGGCATTTTATGAACTCTCTGAACTCTTGACAGGGGGGCGGGCGTGGGCTCCTGGGGGACCTGCTGCTGCTCGGGGGTCTCACCTTGATTCAGAAGTGCGCTCCAAGGGTGTGGCCTTGGACACGTACACGGCGCCCGACCCCGCTCAGCGCAGCCTGAACGGTCGCTGCTGTTCAGTTGCTAAGTCGCGTCCAGCTCTCCTGTGACCCCGTGGACTATAGCTCAGCAGCCCCCTCTCTCCACGGGATTCCGCAGGCAGGGATACTGGAGTGGGCTGCCATCTCCTTCTCCAGAATCTTCCCGACCCAGGGATCAAACCCGCGTCTCCTGCATCGGCAGGCGGACGCTTCACTGCTGGGCCACCAGGGAAGCCCACTTGAATTGGTGGATAAAGTGCACACCTCTTGGCCGTGTTAGCACCTTGGAGCCATATTTTTCCAGGAAGCAGCCACCAAGGCTGTATGTTGTGCCTTAAGTGCCAAGAGGACCAGCTGGGTTGGGGGGAGGACCAGGAACCCCGAACAGAAGCACGGAGATGGGGGAGGGCCAGTGCTGGGGGCCAGACAAGAGGCGGGGGAGGCTCTTAGTAGAGGGTAGACTTTGAGGGCAGATCCAGGAGCATCTGCATCTGGAGAGGATGTGGGCTGTGACCAAGATTGACCTGAACGACCGGAAGGAGGGCGGGTACGTTTCCTACGATGGAAGGAGAGGAGCGGGGTGCCGGGGGCGATGGCGCTGGCGATCAGGAGACGGGTTTTGACTGTGAAGCTTTGAATGCCTCGTGGGCAGTTTGATAACGAGGTCTGACGTTCAGGGGTGAGGTCTGGGCTGAAAACAGCCCTTTGGTCATTTTAAGGCCCTGAGTGGTGAACGGTCAGACAGCCCTGTGCCTTGGATTTGGAACCAGCCAGTGTGTAGTAGCAGACAGGAGATACGGTGAGGGAGCCGCCTGGGGGCTTCTCCGCTTCAGGAGAGGACCTGAAATTCAGGGTCCCAGCTGTGTTCACGGCCGCTCCGGAGGAGGAGAGGGGGATGAGCAGCAGCCTGTGCCTAACCCAGCCAGTCCCGACCGGGCCAGCCCGACTGGAGCCCACGCGCGGCACTGCCTGGACTGCAGACGCGGCCTCACCATTGCGTGACCTCCGCCCTCGCGGATGAGCATGCAGGGCGCTCGCGCCTTTCTGAGAGACTATCCTGGTTTACCTAGGGATGCACCTAGGGAAAGGCGAGGTCATTCCCTGCAAGAAACTAATCCCAGAAAGTACTTCTGAATCAAGCACTCAAAATGCACTCTGGTCTTCTAATTCGGCCACTTTAAAGAGGGATTGAGAAAACCGGTACTTTGAAAGCTGTAGGCATGCTACAGCTACAGAGTGGGGCTATTTAAAATGGAAGTGAGAATGGGATATGACGGAAAGCCTGTGAAATACAAAGCTCCCATCTCCTTGCTAAGCACCTTCAGTTGGGCAGGGGCTATAAAAATAGTAACTTGTCAACCCGAGAAAAACAGGAAGACAGTGTACAGTGGTAAGAATTTGCATGCCCACTGAGGTTGTCTCTCTCTTGCGGAGGAAGCAGGGGTCAAATGTAGCGCAGACAGAAAAGCTGAAGGAGGCTGGTTACATTTTGAGTAGCTGTATCATCAGATTCTGATTTTCTGATCTGCCAGTGTTATTTTATCTCTTTAGCTGCCCATGACTTGAAATTGCATGGCATACCGGCAGTACAGTCATTTTGTCTCACTTTAAAGAAAAAAAAAAACAAAACTACCATTATCTTTGCTGATGAACTTTGATTTCAGAGATTCCTGTTTCTTTGTACCAAGTCCCTCATCTCAGTGATATTACCCTGGTTTGGGGTGAATTCTGGCACAGATGTTAAGACCATACAGAATTGGGGCTTAAACTATGGCCAGAGGGTTGAGTTCTATTCTGGGTTCTGAGAGGCCCTGGGTCAACAGCTACTCTTTAAATGGATAATATTAGCATGAGTTGGAAGTGTAATAGAGGTGATTTTTTTTTTCTTCTCAAAAATGGTTTTGCAAATCTTTTTCAGAGCTGATAGACACACACCTTAGCTGGATACAAAACATATTATGAAACAGAATGACTGTGACTTTGATCCGAGAAATCAAAGTTAAAGGTAATTGATATCTTCTGCCTTTCCTTTTGTTTTCCAGCTGTGTGTTTCCTTACCTTGATTTTTTTTTTTAACTAAAGGAAAACTCTACCACCTGAAGGCCCTCTCATTTTCCAGCATTTCCTACTCTTGAGGGCTCGACCCCGCCACCCCCAGGGGACATACCTGAGATTCTCGGAGGCTGGAGCCAGCGGCTGGGTGGGGCGTAGGGGTGGCTACGAGGTGTGGGTGCCTGCATGCTCTCCCAGGGGACCCAGCACCCTCTTCCAGGGAGGAGGCAGCAGAGCTGGGTCCCAGCCTCTGGAAGCTCTGTTCCCACTCTGAGTCAACTGCCTGGCGGCTCTATACCCCGTGTGTGGTGTTTGCAGTGAGGGCAGGTGTTCTCTGCCAGTCGTGGGGCGTTCTGCGCTGGCGGCCGAGAGACGGGGCAGCAGAGCAGAAAGCTCTGGAGGCGCCCAGCACTTTGGTCCTCTCCAGTCCTGTCGTCAGCTCAAAGCTCCGCCTCCCCGAGGGGCCTTCTTACGTGCTTTGGAAGGGGTTAACCCACCACTCGACTTCTGAATGTGAAACCAGGCTCTGGACCTGGGCTAGAGCTGTGTGTGGTTTTCTCACTGAGCTCAGGAGATGCCCCCCCACCCCCGTCGACTCTGGAATCTGGGCCTGTGCAGAGGAGCCCAGGCAACCGCACCAGGAGCAGGAGGCTCTGGGGTTAGAGCCCACCTGGGGCGGGGCCTTTACCTTGCCCTTGACCTTCCTGCGCCTCAGCTGCCACTGCTGTTATTCACTCCCCTGCAGGTGGTTAGAGTCAGGGAGCGCGCGCCGCACCCAGCACACGGTGACATACGGTGAGTGCTCGCCAGAGGCCAGCCAGTGCCAGCATTTCTGGCTCTTGTGCCTCTTGATGTTCTGCTGGGCTGTGAAGAGACGGGGCAGCAGAGCAGAAAGCTCTGGAGGCGCCCAGCACTTTGGTCCTCTCCAGTCCTGTCGTCAGCTCAAAGCTCCGCCTCCCCGAGGGGCCTTCTTACGTGCTTTGGAAGGGGTTAACCCACCACTCGACTTCTGAATGTGAAACCAGGCTCTGGACCTGGGCTAGAGCTGTGTGTGGTTTTCTCACTGAGCTCAGGAGATGCCCCCCCACCCCCGTCGACTCTGGAATCTGGGCCTGTGCAGAGGAGCCCAGGCAACCGCACCAGGAGCAGGAGGCTCTGGGGTTAGAGCCCACCTGGGGCGGGGCCTTTACCTTGCCCTTGACCTTCCTGCGCCTCAGCTGCCACTGCTGTTATTCACTCCCCTGCAGGTGGTTAGAGTCAGGGAGCGCGCGCCGCACCCAGCACACGGTGACATACGGTGAGTGCTCGCCAGAGGCCAGCCAGTGCCAGCATTTCTGGCTCTTGTGCCTCTTGATGTTCTGCTGGGCTGTGACTTTTTAAATACATTATTACAGCCACAGGCGTTAGTTTCTGCAGAAATCCCCTGGTCAGTGATGTGTTAATTGTCCGTTTGTCAGTGAAAGCAGGTTCCCTCCATCACAAGCCAGACCCAGAGGCCTCAGTAGCATCACATGTCCCACGCTGAAAACCCAATAAAAATAACTGTCCAGTGTCACCTCCGTCAGCACACACGGCGGAGCTGACATCCCAAACCCTGTTTCCCAGAGGAGGATGCCCGCTGAGACGTACCAAAACTTCCCAACAGCAGCAGGAACTTCAGCAGGGGGAGGGTTTCCCAGCACATTCCCTACCGTGACTCTCAAACACCATCAACAGTGCAAAGGCAACATTAACACCAGTGGCTCTTGACTGGACACCCAGCAGGAACTAAGATCCCCACCCGCGAGTCTGCATCCAGGGGTCAGGATGACAAAAAGCAGCTAACGATCAGTGCTCAGACTCAGCCAGCTGTCAAAGAGCCTCTTGAATGCGCTTCTTCCCTCCCTGATCTTAGAACTTGGCAATGCTTGTGACCTCGCAGGGGCCTGGGAACGCTGGCAGGCTGCCTCTGCTCTGCATGGCCTCAGAGGGGACTTAGCATCACGTAACTCTTCAGACCCCACCCACAGCTTTGGGCTACAGGCCCCATCAAGGGGCTTTTTGTCCTTTCCACTGAGCCTCTGAAGCCTGGCCCTTCTAGAAAGCTCTTCTCCAGCTCTCAGTGCCTCCAGAGCCCGTGGGGATGGCTGGGAGGGAGAAAAGGCTGTGGAGACGCTTAGCAAGTGAAAAGCTTTGTGAAACCCCAGTCACAGGGGAAGTGAGGGGTGCGACATCCCCCGCTGGCAATGGCCCCCTTTCCGCCGGCTCGTGGAGCAGTCGGGCCTAGTGCTTAGGACACAGCAAGCCAGCTCTGGCGCTCACGCCTGGCCTTCAGAGTGGCTTTCCCTGAGTGCAGCTGGGGCAAGAGGGGGACACGCCCAGAGAGTGCAGCGCGGGCCTTCTGGTTCGGCCGCCCTGGTGTCCAGCCACCTTGCTGGCGCCGCTCGGGCTCCGGAGGGAGAAGAGCAGCCAGCACAGGAGCAGGCCCACAGGGGGCTGGCCGCCCCGTCAGCGCACCCTGCTCCGGGAGCAAAACGCGCAGACTCTGTGTCCAGCCTCGAACACGCGGCCTCCCTGCTCCGGGAGGCACTCTCTGCCCGCCCCGGGCTCTCGAGGGCCCGCACACGGTCTGACCAGACTTGGGAAAACATGCCTGAGGTTTGGGAGAGAAACAGGATGAGGCCTGTCCCCTCCTTCCCAGTGCTTCTTTCTCAGGGGATTAAGTTCCAAAGTCACAGTTAAAGGGAAGAAAGCCTAGAATAGTCAAAATTCCCTGGAAAGTCTTAAGTGGCACCTCTGGTCTATCTCTCTGAGTTTCTGTGTGCAACCCTGAGTGGCCATTCTCTGGCAAGCTGAAGCTGGAGAACCTCTGAGCTCGGTTCGGAGAAGGAAGTCGGCATGCAGGTGTCCAGGCCCACAACTGAACTGGAAAATTCCTGGGGCAGAGTGGGATGCTAGCAGAAGTGAGTTTCAAGAAATTGAACACTAATCAACCCAGAGTTGTTTGATGAACAATCCTAGTAAAAGGCATTGATTCCCCCGACTGATGCCCTTGAAAAGCAGGGAAAGAGAACATACTCTGCTTCCCTTTTCTTCTTTACTGTTGGCATGTTTGCTAAAGCTGGGGACTCTCTCTCAGGCCACACGCAGCCCCTGGCCTGCTTTGTTAAAGTTTTACTGGCACACAGCCATGCCCATTTGCTCACATATTATGTGGCTGCTTTTATATAAAAAAATTTTTTTAAAGCAGAGCTGAGGTGTTGAGTAAGGGGCTATAATAGAGCTGAAAATATTTTTATCTGGCCCTTTATAGAAAAAGTTTGTTAACCCCTGCTATATTTTTATGTCTGTAGCTATTAGGATTGTTACTGATTTGTAGTATCTCTTTATATATGAATGACCTTTGTCATGTAACCTGAAAACATTACATATTTTTATGGAGTTTTAAAAACGTATAATTTTTATACACTTCCGTCTGTCAGTCTTTTCTTTCTGGTTTCAGCCCTGGGTGTCCCGTTTAGAAGTCACCCTGAGGTCGTAGCTGTGTTCGACATCCGTGTTTTCATCACAGCCCCTCTCTATAAGGGTAACAAAAGGTCAGGGGTGTTTGCAGCAGGCTGAACACTGCTGGCCTCAATTCTGTTCCAAGAAAGTGATTCTCAGTGACCACCGTAACCACTCAGCACACACGCCTCCACTCATTCACCTAGCGGAGGCTGCCCTGGTCTTTCCTGACTCACACGAACGATGCTAAGGGTCCGGGGCCCCCGAAGAAAGGTGATGGCCAGCACAGTCCCTTTACCCATAAGGTGAAGCCATATAATGAATGCACAGGTTAATAAAATGGGCTGTGGGTTCAAATCCTGATCCCTCCCCCTTCACCTGCTATGCCAGGTGACTGCCTGTCTTTCTCCATCTATAAAATGAGGACGACTATATTGCTAGGTGTGGTCTGAGAAGTAACTGCGGGCTTGGTACAGTGCCTGGCACACAGCTCTGGAAAAAAATGAACAGCTTATATTCTTGAACAGAGAAGCAGCTCCAGGCAAGCAACCTTCCAACAGCCCATCTGTCGGCTGGATAAGAGAAACACCAGGTGGTCCAGGCTGGTGGTGTGGGTCCTCGCGGGGGGCCGGGTGCGTGCCGCGGCGAGTTCAGTGAGCAGACAGGGGACTCGGGTGAGGCGGCCCAGGACGGGCAGAGAGCCTGGAGGACCCTGTTTGCTTCTGGAGGGCGTCAGGACCCCAGGGGAGGAGCGTCAGGCGGCTTCCGGGCAAAGGTGATACTCAGGAAGAGGGGCAGGAGGGAAGTCAGGATATGGACAGGGAGGGGAGCATCTGGAAAACGGCTCGTGGCTGGATTTGGGAAGAGGTGGCACGCGCTGGGTGCTCAGGACGCTCACTGGATGAAGGACATGCTGATGGGAGTGACCTGGAAGACTCGGCTTCCACACGCAGACCTCAGAGTCCGACCTGGAGCCAAATCCCAGTGTGGACAGTGTGTCCTGAGGCTACTGAGCCTCTTGCTAAGCTCTGCTTTCTCATTTCCCACGTACCAAGGCATCTCCACGAGCCTGGGCGGGGTGCCATGAGGGAACAAGAAAACTGAAGAACTAGGGTTGTGAACTGCCAGGAACTGGTATATGGAGGAGACGAGGAGACCGAGCTCCGCGGGCGGTTGGTGGGGGTTCTCTGCTGATTGTCCCCAGGGCCGGGGCCAAGCAGAGCCTTGAGTGAAGTGAGGGAGAAAAGCAGAGGAGGCGAGGAGACCCGCAACCGGCAGAGGCGGGAGGCACGCACCGCACCTGGGGAGCACGCAGAGCGCAAGCCCCTGGTTGGCTGCGGGGGTGTGGGAGGGTGACAGGAGGCAGGTCACAGTGGGGACCAGACCAGGGGAAACAGGGGCCCAGGGCAGGGCTCTGGGGTAAAGGGGACCTTTAGCACGTGGTGGGGGCTTCCCTGGGGGCTCAGTGGTAAAGAATCCGCCTGTAATGCAGCAGGCGTGGGTTCGATCCCTGGGTCTGGAAGATCCCCTGGAGAAGGGAATGGCAACCCACCCCAGTATTCTTGCGTGGGAAATCCCGTGGATGGAGGAGCCTGGTGGGCTGCAGTCCATGGGCTCACAAAGAGTTGGGCATGACTTGGCGACGAATAGCGACAGCAAAGCACACAGTGGGCTGGACTGAGGAGGGGAGGCTGAGATGGGACAGAGAAGAGGCGGCAGGGCCGCGGGGGCAGGGGGGACATGATGTCAGCTCCCTGCTGCCATCATGAGATCCATCCAGAGTCAGCACAGGGCAGCAGCCCCTCTCCCCTCCCACCCCAGGGCTCGAGGGCGCAGAGGTGGGGCCTCTCAAGTCGGGGTGAGGTTTTGTCGAGACCCTATCGAGGAACGTGGAGCCCACGCTTTATCCAGACCCCCATGAGGCCACAGCCGCGGGCACCACCCCCAGCCGCTTCTGTACGTTCTCAGCCACAGCAAGGGCGGAGCGCTGAGGTTTCTGAAAGGTTCCTCTCCCCAGAGGGCTGGCCTGGGTGCCAGGGGCCCGCCTGCACTCCCCCAGCGCCCACGGGCTGAGAGCCGGGGTGGGCCCTGTCCACCGGTGCGGGGCTTGGCCGCCCCCCAGCCCCGAGGAGGGAAACGACCCTTCTGGTGAGCGCGGCGCTGCCAGCGGTTCTGCCCAGCCGTTATTTTTAGAAAACTGAGGCCGTGGAGAGTTTCCATTGAGGATTGACTCCTCTCGGCTTCCTAGGTTGAGAAAACAGGAAGCCCTTCAGAATCCGGGCTTTGAAAAGCTTCGTTGAAGCCGCACCGAGCCCCACCTCCGTCCCTGGCACCGGGCGTTCGCTCCTGCCCCGCGGCCCCCGCCCAGGACCCCCAGCCCCTCACGCTCCCCAGAGGCCCGGGAGTGGGTCAGGGGGGCTTCTTCAGCCAGCTCCCGGGAGTCAGCTGGCAGCTGGCACACAGTCAGTGCCCGGTTAGAGCTGGTTAGCTGAACGCACGGAGTCATCCTCTGAGTTCCTATCAGTGGGTCCGTTCCTGCACTCGAGAAGCAGCTGTCACTCTGCTCCGCTGTGTCACTTTCTCATAGGACGTCTGCACATACTGCCTGCACACCACCATCTGCTGTACGCTGGGGACTGGGATATTTTATTTAAGCGCCTCAACAACTGTAGACAGAAGGGCATGTCTTTATACAACGTGCAGAGGGGGAAACAGGCACAGAGCAGCTCTCCATGGCCAGGCTCACCCAGTGGGGGGGGTGGCAGGGGTGGGCGTCCAGCCCCGGCCACCTGGCTCTGGACCCTGAACCCTCAACCTCTCCCTGCACCTGCTGTCAGCACACATCTGAAGAACAGGGAGGGTGCCGATTCACTTCTGCCACGAAGCAGAGCCCCCTGATGCAGAGCTGGGTTTCCTGTCCAGCACGAAGCATGGGGGCAGTCACTGCCCGTCACAGCTGACGGCTACACGGTGCTGGGCGCCTGGCATCATGCGAGGCTTCTGCATGCACATCAGAACCCAGCATCCTCACCATCTTGAAATGTACACACAATAAGCAGTCTCACTCTGCAGACGAGATAACTGAGGCACGGAGAGGTGAGGTCACACAGCCCATTTAGTGAGGAAGCTGAGAGTTAACCCCGCTCATCCAGCAGCAGAGCAGAGTGTATTTGCTCTCTCCTTATTCTGGGCATTGCAGACTCATCCCGGCAGGGGTTTTCCAGGGAAAAGAACCCTGAACCTAGGAGGGCCCGGCGTGACCACAGAGGGACTCTGGACCCATCTGAACACAGCCCTCGCGGGTCATCTCCCATCTCTATTTCAGGATAAGACTGAGATAAGAAAACGAAGGAGGAGGAGCCTGTGGGAGGAAATTTAGTGCTGGACTGGGAGGGGGGAGGTCCATCTCCCTTTGATGGGATCAGGGGGGTCTGCCCCTGGGGCCAGTCCACACCATCAGCTGCAATAACCAAGGCGTACACACTGAAGGCGCTGCACAGCCCTGCCTGGTATCCGGGCTGCCTGTGATGGCAACTCTCCCCAGGAACACTGAAGGAAGGCTTTTTGTAAACGCCGCTATTCTAGACCTTCCTGTCCTGGTCCTAGGAGCCGGTGCCTCAGAGAAGCAGTGGGAAGGGGAGAGGAGGGCTAGTTCCTGGACGCTAGTGGGTGGCATCGCCTTCTTGCTGATTCTCCAAGTCTCCTGGGGCAGGGGGTAATGGAACTTTCCAGGGTCCCTGGAGGATGCTGGTACTTGAGAAGGCTCATAGTGTGACCTGGGAGGAGGGGTGAGGGGGTGGAATTCCTGCTCGTGCTGGGAGAGATGGAGGTTCTGTTTGCACTGACGCCTAGTCTTTGTGGTGGCTCCGCCCTCTCCTTTTAAAGGCCCCTCTTGAGAGCTGTAGGTTTTGTGGGTCAAGCTGTGTTTTGGTCACAGAGTGGGTGTTTTCTGGATGTCCTAGTAACAGAGTTTGGTATAAGTAGAGCATCTCAGTGCATTCAATAGAAAGGAGTGTGTGTATCGTAAATCATGCCCATGGCCCAGCTCCCATTTCTGCCACCACAATTTTTAAAAGTTACCATTTGGGCAATTTTCACTAACAAACCCATACCACAAAATAGCATCATTTCGGGCGGGGGGGGGGTCACAATGTGGGAAGGCATTTCTTATGTTAAAAGTTGTCGAATGTATTATTGCAAAGCACAAAAACCTGTTTTAAAAAACAGCCCGCTTGAATTAGGTTCTAGAAAGCTGACCACATATCAAGCTGTGTTTTGGTCACAGAGTGGGTGTTTTCTGGATGTCCTAGTAACAGAGTTTGGTATAAGTAGAGCATCTCAGTGCATTCAATAGAAAGGAGTGTGTGTATCGTAAATCATGCCCATGGCCCAGCTCCCATTTCTGCCACCACAATTTTTAAAAGTTACCATTTGGGCAATTTTCACTAACAAACCCATACCACAAAATAGCATCATTTCGGGCGGGGGGGGGGTCACAATGTGGGAAGGCATTTCTTATGTTAAAAGTTGTCGAATGTATTATTGCAAAGCACAAAAACCTGTTTTAAAAAACAGCCCGCTTGAATTAGGTTCTAGAAAGCTGACCACATTTGTGTTTTTCCTGCCATCTCACTTGCCCCTTCTCTTTCTTTTGTAGTCAATGAAATTATCAGGAAGGAGTTTTCAGGACCTCCTGCCCGAAATCAAACGTAGAAATCAAACGTAGAAGTCATTAGCACAACACCGTCCACATCGCTGACCCCGGAGCCTCCCAGGCCCCCTTGCTGTCCGCCCGAGCATCCACCCTGCCCCGGGGCTGCGGGCAGGGCCAAGTACCCGCCGAAAGCTAACCTTCATTCCCCAGCTCGCCTCCTCTCTCATCTCCGTTGACTTTGACGGTGTCCCATCCAAGCCTTCAGTGCCTGCTGACCCCAGATACATTTTGATCAAGACCGCCCGCCCACTGGAACAGAAGATGGGGGCGTGGCAACTGAACCCCAGCCCTCGCCTTCACTTTCTTGGGTCACCAATACGACTCTTGTACCTTTTGAAGGAAAGGAGATTCTCCAACAGAGCAACCAAAGGAACGTGACCTAGCTGACAGGCTGGAGAGGAACAGAGAAGCCGGCCCATACTCGCCCAGTGGTCACATGGGCCTCACCGTGGGTGGGCCAGAGCTCAAGCTTGGTTTTTAGATTTTCTGCTTCTGAAGCAAAAAGAAACAAACCTGATCTGGCTTATACAAGTTCACCGTTAAAACTTCTTGGCCTTAAGTTATGACATATGTCTGCTTCCCCCCCCCACCTTCTCTGCTTTCAAAAAGCTGGCTGGAAGGGGGGCCTTCTCGACCAGCTGCCTTTCCCCCCTGCACGGGACTGGTGGGCGTCACCCCAGCTGCAGGGTGAGCACCGTCCACTGCGGCCGGACAAGCTTCACAACTCTCTGCTCTTCCCACTTACTTTTCTCCAACAGCCCAAGTGCTTTTCCGTAATGTAGTTAAGAAGAATCTTAAGCATGTGCATTGAATTTTGGGAATGAATGGCAGAAGGGCTGAAGCAATCCCTCCCAACCGCCCCAAAAAACAACCATGCAGGTATCTTTGTTAAGTGAAATGTGGTCACTGGCAGGTCCAAGTGTTTCAGTGGGTGGGTTCCTCCAGGAAGAAGTCTACCCTGTTCAGCCTAGACTCAAAGTGGGACACACAAGCTCAGGATCTGGCTCCAGAGTTTGCTGGTTACCTTTGCCTGGACCCCCTCCCCCACCTCCAAAGACCCATCTGCATTAGCTGTTTCATTCAGCAAGAAAGTGACCTAAATGGAAGCAAACCTACCCCCTGCACGGCCCTCAATTTGGATGCACTCGGCTCAGACCACTCAGAAGGGGCGCGCAGTTTATCCCCCCGCCCTGTTTATCTCTGGAGTGCACTCGCCAGTGTCTGTCTCCCCAGGGCAATTTTTGCAAACAAATAAAACCCTCCAAGTTTTTGGCAGTGAGTTTTTAATCACACAGATGTTTGTTTACACTAATTGCAGAGACAAGCCAGGGATTCCTTTTCAGATGTTAATCGCTTCTCCCCAATCAGCAAGGAGTGTAAATATTCCTAGCAGTCTTCAAGGCTTTGCTCAGGCCTTCTGCCTTAGAGCTGATAATCACTCTGAGACGAGTGGCAGTTAAGGGTTCCCCACGGGTTTTCTAGTTATGGCTTGATTGTCAAGTCTCCCCAGAGAGAGAGAACCTTTTGACAGCTGAACCAGAACTCAGGACCTGGTGACCCGGGCTGCTGTGTGCGGGGCTCCAGAGGAAGAACAGAATGCCTTTGCAGCCACCTGTCTGCACCCTTTCAGTCAGGACCTAGCATTTCTTTTCCCCCCGAGAAGGAGGGACTTTTCCACCCACCCCAAACAGAGTTTAGCAAAAATCTTTTCAACAGAGTGTCAGCAAGAAGCTAACCAGCGTTGCAGGATGCAAACTCTTGAGATGCAGAATTCTTCCTCATTGATAAAGAGTTCCTCATCTGAGCAGCTTTACCCAAAGAGCTCTCCAGCAATACTGACTTCACGGGGAAGGGGCTCGAGCGTTTGGTGAGCAATCTATGCTCACTTGACCTGGCTGGGAACCTTTTTTTGTTTTTGCACATAGAGGGAATTCAGCCTTTCCTCGGTTATCTGAATGTTCTACCCAAGTGCCTTCCTGCTATCGTAGCAAAGCCGCTGAGCTGCATTGTGCATGGGGTGAAAAAGGACTAATGCATTTTCCGTCACTATTCTAACCACGTTAGTGCAAAGGGCCCCCTAGTAGCTCAGATTTCTGTACGTATAGATGTATGTGCTTGTGTCTGTAAGACACTCACAAACACTTTTTTTTCTAAGACATCCTAGCTGGGTATTTATAGGAAGCACTTTCATAAAACAGCTATACCAAATAACAAAGGAAAGAGAAACAAAGGCATTAGATTCGAGACATAAACAGGCAAGAGGACATGTAATGGGACGTGACAGCAATCAAGAAAGTTTTGTCAGTGACAGAGGCCGGGGGGCGTTTTGCCGAGTAAACGGTTCATGAGATATTTTCAGTATGGGAAGAGGCAATAGGGCCTCAAAGAGAGAGAGAAAGGATGTCTAAACTGTCAAGATGGGTGTGTTGCACGTGTGTTAGAAGGATCTGTTAGCTGGAGGTTTGCACTTGCTACATCCAAGGTCGTGTAAATAGATAACCCTGCCAACAGCAGTCTGCCCTGTTGCTGAATGTAGTATATTTCCAACGTTTGCGAGTCTTCCTATAAATTGTACAAAAGAATGCTGCTTGATAATATATAATGGCAACCCCAAATTAATGAGTATGGTATTAAATTTTATTTTCTTATCTGTATTTTTATGCTTTGTATCTGTCCTCAAAATATCACATCCTTGTTGGAATTAGAAAATATTTATAAGTGGTTAAAAATCTTTTTTCAAATGTCTCTTTTTACATATCTGTTGAGGATTTTTTTTTTTTCCTTGAGAGAGAGGATGTATTCTTGAAGATGTGTTACTCATTTCAGGAGAACAAAACAAACAAGCCCGCCTCAGAGCCCATCTCCTGTCTCCTGGAAGAAGCCGCGTCCAAAGGCAGGGGAGGGATGGCTTCGTGGGAGGAGGCGGCACCTGTGTGCTGCCTGCGGACCCCCCAGCTTCGGCTCTGAGCCGCCGCCTTGTCACTGAGAACTGGGAAGTGTCTCGGGCCCCCGTAAGTGACCCAGTAGCTGAGTCAGGTGACAGAGCTGCCTGTGTTGTAATGGGGAGTCTAAAAAGGCTCACATCCGCAGAACAGAAGCACAGGCTGTGGCTTACTGAGCCGACTCAGTCCTGGCAGACAGACACGTCACCCAAGGGACGCCCAGAGTTCTCCAGCAGAGAACCACCCTGACCAATCGAGGAGACTCCTTCTAAGAACGGGGACACTCGGACGCAGCCTTTCTTGTTTACATCCAGTGGGCAAGCCGTCCTCTCAGGAAGCCAGCCTCGGCCAGCGTGGGAGCTGTCCTGTGCAGACAGATCGGAAGCCCATGTATTCTCATTTGTCACTCTGGACTAAAGGGAGGCTTGAGTTTGTTTATTTTCATGTCAAATGTCAAACCCTTTCCAAGTGCTTTTTATTTTGTTCAGAATTGAAAGAATGTCAGTGTCTGGTTAACAACTGTTTGCTTTACGTTTACAAGAGGCATGGGGTTGTGACATTTTTGACAAGCTGGGGTAAACCTTCCTGAACTCAGTCTTGGAGGGCCAGCCCCTTAGGGGGTACCCAACACATCTTAACCTTGGGTCTTGGCCGTTAAATCTATGGAGCCAAACCAGCCAATGCAAGTGGTTTTTCTGCGTTCCAACTGATTGCCTAAGAAAAAGAAGCGTCACATGAAACTGGTCCCAAACATCAGTTTCTCTCAGTTTCCATGAGTGTCTTGAGTTATAGCCAACACCACTGTCTTAACTGTTTGAATACAAACTCTCCTGCTGGCTGGTGAGCCAGCTGTGCTCCCTAAGCCAGCTCCCCTCTCAAAAATACAAGCTGGGGTGTTGAGTGCTGGAAGAAAGGATTTAAACCCTGCCTGTAAGCGGCTGCTGGCCAATTAGAATAAACTCAGCCTACCTAGTTCGGGCTTTAGATGCAAATGATGCGATCAGCAGGTGCTCTCAGCACGCTGACTGACCTGAACTGATGGAGGCTGCGGTTGGGACAAGCTCAGCACCTTGACACACATCTTGTCAAAGAGCCTCACTCTCCGCTGTTGCCTCTAGCGCCCTAAGAGGGGAGAAGACGTTGAGAATGTCCTTGTTAACTCTCCAACAAATAAAGTCTCTCCTGGGGTGGTGCTGGAAGGTTTAAAGATTTTGAAAATCTTGACTGTTAAAAGTTTGAATACATCACATTCCCATGCAAAACGTTTTTAATCTCCAGTTTAATGTAGTTTATTTTTGCTATATGTAAAGTATTTTTATACGGCTTGTATCATGATAGTTTAGCAATAAAACTGTTGAAAGCAATGGCTCCTTGGGTGTATCTGTTCTTCTCTAGAGATGCTGGTCAAATACCCCTTTCCATTTTGAGTTCATATAACAGCAGGGACTGTTTTGTGTGTGTGCATGAACCATGCATCAGCCTGATGAGCTTGGCACTTACCCATTGTACTTCTAGCCTCTGATATTATCACTGAAAGAAATACTTATTAGGTTGTGCCAGGTCCTAGTAGCCACGTGCAGGATTTTCGTTGCATCAGGCGAGATCTTCCGTTGCAGTTTGTGGGCTCAGCAGTTGCAGTGCATGGCACGGGAGATCTTAGTTCCCTGACCAGGAATTGAACCCAGTCCCCTGCATTGCAAGGCACTTTCTTAACCACTAGTGGTAGTTGGTTTAGTCGCTAAGTCGTGTCCAGCTCTTGCGACCCCATGGACTGGGCATCTACCAGCCTCCTCTGTCCCTGGGATTTTCCAGACAAGAATACTGGAGTGGGTAGCCTTTCCCTTCTCCAGGGGATCTTCCTGATCCAGGAATCGAACCGGGTCTCCTGCATTGCAGGCGGCTTCTCTTCCGACTGAGCTATGAGGGAAGAGGCAAACCCTTATCACTTTATATTTACAGATTTGCTATAAAGATACAACTCTGCAGTAGATGAAGAGATGGAAGAGATGCATAGGGCAAGATTGGAGAAGGGGCTCGAAGCCTCTGCCCTCTCTGGACTCATCATCCTCCCCGCCCAGCACTTGATTGACCAATTCAGAAGCCCTCCAAGCCCAGTCCCTTAGAGATTTTTACCGCCGTTTCATTAGGTATGTGTGATTGATTAAATCACAGGCCATTGGTGAATCTGGGGCTGAAAATTCCAACCCTCCAATCATGCCTCTTTGAGCAGCCAGCCCTCTAGGGGCCCCCAACCACCAGTCATCTCATTAGCATACAAAAGACACTCCTAACACTCTGGAGAGGGCTTCCCAGGTGGCTCAGTGGTAAAGAATTGGCCTGCACTGCAGGAGACCCAGGTTTTATCCCTGGGTCGGGAAGATCCCCTGGAGAAGGAAATGACAACCCACTCCAGTATTCTTGCCTGGGAAATCCCATGGACAGAGGAGCCTGGTGGACTACAGTCCATGGGGTCATAAGAATCAGACACGACCTGGAGACTAAACCATCACCTCCAATGCTCTGGAGATGCCGATGGTTTTAGGAGGCTATGTGGAAGGAACCCTGACCTCTGACATCAGAAGCCCAAGGTGACAGAGCCGTGAGCCGGGTCTGCCCTACCCCACCCCCCATTGTGTCTCTAGACCCCTCTAGAAGCAGCGTCCACCTTGGGCCAGCTCGCAGGGGGTCCCACCGCTCTTACAGTGATTGGGCTGCGCTGGTCACCTGGAAGGCAAAACAGTCGTCTCCTGCTTGAACAAAATCCCCAGGTTCCCCTGAATTACCTTTTACCATCAAACCCACAAGCAGAATTAGATATTATAAAAACCAGAATTTTCTGGGTGGCTTCCTCTTTATAACAGTTTTTTCTCCTTAAGCTAAAGCATTTATGAAGTTTGGGGAAAGGTTGCTATTTACAGTCTTAAAGTAATACAGTTCAAAGGTCATCCCACTCTTCAGCGCATCCCTTAAACCCCAGGGAAGCAGCGTCCCTGCCCCAGGCCCTGTGCTTCAGGGCCCACTCTACCCCACGATACCCTACATTTGGGATACCTTCTTGGGGACTTCCCAAGCCCCTGCCAGTGCCTGGAACCAGCTGGTCCACGTGGGTAGGGCATCCTAAGCATACACAGGGTCCCGCAGGAGTGCTGGCTTGAAATGCCCCTGGTCCCCCCTCTGGTGGGGCCATCTCATCCATTTCCTTTGGGGCACAAGGTTAGCCAGATGTCCCAAAGAGCTCCAGGACCCATACCTATAGGGCCCAGCCAGTTTCCAGAAGAGCTTCCTGGTGAGCAGATTGCTCCTAATGGCCAGCACAGGATTTTCGTTTTTGTGGGATCGCATGGGATTGGGCCAACAGAATGCGGCTGAAATATTGATTTGCGTGCTCAGCACGTGCTCAGCTGCTTCAGTTGTGTTTGACTCTTTGCAACCCCATGGACCATAGCCTGCCAGGCTCCTCTGTCCATGGGATTTTTCCCAGTGAGAATACTGGAGTGAGTTGCCACGCCTTCTTCCAGGGAATCTTCCCAACCCAAGGGAACAAACCCGCGTCTCCTGCATTGCAGGCAGGTTCTTTACCGCTGAGCCACTGGAGAAGCCCATGAAATGTTGATTTGAGTATGACTCAAATCACTTATAAATACAAGAGTCCCACAAGAAATATTTTCCAGGAACAACCCCCCCTACACTCACCCTAGAAGCAACTCTTACCCCTCAGACTTTTGCTGGCCTGTATATACCTGGCTGTCTTTAAATTCACTCACTTTCTGAAGACCTCACACCCCTTTTCCTGAATAGGACCCAGAATCATCTGAAGCAGAAAACAAAATATAAACATATATAGATAAAACTATGTGACCGTTTAAAAAATAAATCTACATTTATTGAGCTACGCTTGGTAAACAAAGTCAGCCTGTGCCTCAGTTTCCCCAGATGTAAAATGAAGATAAGAATAGTCCTCATTTCACAGACAGAGCTTAATACGTGTTAACTATTAATACATCTACTAGTTAAAAAGTTGGGAAACTAATATTCAGTCAAAGCTGGGTTTCAATTCCCCAATATCTGGCAGGAAGCATTCAGAGCTTTGACAATAGGTCTTAAATTTTTCTGACTGGATAGCTAGTTAACCAACTAGTTAACTAGTTAACACTGCAATCTTGAACTTATCCAACTTTCAAATCCTGAAACGAAAGGGAAACACGCTGGGGCACACGCCCTCCCCTCCTCGGGGAGACTTTGCACCCTCTGCTGATGTCCCTCGCTCCCTGCAGCGGAGGGGTGCATACATCTGCGCTGAGGAGGAGAAGTGTGACATCAGCTTATAACACATGGGAGATTAAGAAGCAACAGGGCTTCCAGGAGAAGGCACAACGCTGACTCCTACACAACCTTTTCAGGTTCACGGAAGGGAAGGAAACATTTCCTGGCAAGAGCAGGCTGACTATGAGATAACCCTGTGATGGAGGCACAGACCACAGGCATCATTAAGAAATGAAGCAGAGTAGTTTCTCTTGTTGGGGAGCCCTGGGGGCTGCGATGAACTGACCAAGCTTCCTCCAAAGAGGGCTTCCCACTCTAAACTATCTCTGCTTCCACTCTCCCAGGAAAATTCAGAAGTCCAGCTTGGTAAATGGCTTCAGTTCAGTTCAGTAGCTCAGTCGTGTCCGACTCTTTGCAACCCCATGAACCGCAGCACGCCAGGCCTCCCTGTCCATCACCAACTCCCAGAGTCCACCCAAACTCATGTCATCGAGTCGGTGATGCCATCCAAACATCTCATCCTCTGTCGTCCCCTTTTCCTCCTGCCCTCAATCTTTCCCAGCATCAGGGTCTTTTCCAATGAGTCGGCTGTTCACGTGAGGTGGCCAAAGTACTGGAGTTTCAGCTTCAACATCAATCCTTCCAATGAACACCCAAGATTGATCTCTCCTTTAGGATGGACTGGCTGGATCTCCTTGCAGTCTGAGGGACTCTTAAGAGTCTTCTCCAACACCACAGTTCAAAAGCATCAATTCTTTGGCACTCAGCTTTTTTTATAGTCCAACTCTCACATCCATATATGACCACTGGAAAAACCATAGCCTTGACTAGACGGAACTTTGTTGGCAAAGTAATGTCTCTGCTTTTTAATATGCTGTCTAGGCAAATGGCTTAATACAGAGTTATCACCAAAGAGATGGAAACCCTTGCTTCACTGCAGGATTTTGGGGAATTCTTGGTTTACTAGAGATTTTAAACTCAAATTCTGCACTGGGACTTCCCTGGTGGTCCAGTGGCTGAGAATCTGCCTGCCAGGAGAGGGTGGGACGAATTGAGAGAGCAGTGTTGAAATACATACATTACCATATGTAAAGCAGATGGCAGTGGGAAGTTGCTCTGCAACACAGGAACTCAACCTGGTGTTCCGCGACAGCAACAACGGACAACCGGACAACCGAGAGGAGCAGAATAGGGAGGGAGGTCGGCTCAAGAGGGAGGGAACCCACATATAACTCTGACTGACTCACATTAATATATGGCAGAGACCGGTGCAACATCGTAAAGTAATTATCCTCCAATTAAAATTAAATAGGCTTCCCTGGCATCTCAGACAGTAAAGAATCTGCCTGCAGTGCAGGAGACTCAGGTTTGATCCCTAGGTCAGGAAGATCCTTGAAGAAGGGAATAAAAAAACCACTCCAGTATTCTTGCCTGGAGAATTCCATGCACAGAGGAGCCTGGTGGGCTACAGTCCATGGGGTCACAAAGATTCAGACACAAGTAAGCAACCACACACACATACCCACACTCACAAATTTTTTAAAACAGAATCCACCTGCCAGTGCAGAGGACACAGGTTCAATTCCTGGCCTGGAAGATTCCACGTGCCTCGGGACGACTAAACTGGCACACCACAGCTACGGAAACCCACATGCCTTAAAGCCTGTGCTCTGCAGCAAGAGAAGCCCCTGCAATGAGAAGCCCATGGGCCAGAGTCAGACAGCAGCCCCACTCACCGCGGGCAGCAACCTAGTACCAGCACAGCCAAAAAATAAAATTCTGCATTGAACTCCAGATACAAAGTATGGTGATACTCGGATCTTAGCTTTTTTTTTAAAGTGGGGGTCAGAGGGACCAGCTGAGGGCTTTCTATGAGCTGCTGATGAAACACCCCAGATCATAAGGCTGCTGGTTTTCACTGGTTCTCAAAAAGTCAGGGCTGCCATGGAGATCTGATCGCGAGCTCCCTGCAATTAATGTCTTCAGGACGGTTCTTGAGGAAAAGCATTCATAGGACCATCATGGCACCGGATTTCACATACACCCTCACATACCTGCTCCAGATTCACGCACCTGCCTGTGTGGCTTCTTCACTCTGATAATCAGGAGGCATCTCTAGCTCAACACACCCCAAGCTTTCTAATTTCCAACCTCCTCTCACTGCTCAGCCCCAAGCCTCTAGTACACCCTGTCTTACGACACCACCATCGAAGCACCTGGGAGTGGCCGTGGGCCTCCACGCATCAGCACGCTTCCATGCTCGCTCTCTCGAGTCCCAGCTCTGCCTTGGGCGCCTGGGCCACGTCTGCCTTTGGCCCCTGGCTGCCCTGGCTCATGCCTGACCTCCCTGTCTGCACACTGGCTTCCCTTTGCATTTGTTTTTTTTTTCCCCAAATTGATGAAGGCATGATCAACAAAGTGTGTAGAGTTAAGACATACAACATGGTATCTTGATATGTTAAAAACTGTGAAACTGGAGGAGATGAAGATGGCAGAGTAGAAGGATGCACAGGCAATCTTCTCCTGACAGACACCAAAACCGCAACTAGCTGTAGAACAGCCATCGACAGGGACACTGGAACCCACCAAAGAAAGGTACCTCGTGTCCAAGGACAAAGCAGAAGGCACATCGAAACGGTAGGAGGGGAACAATTATAACAAAATCAAATCCTATACCTGCTGGGTGGGCAACTCATCAACTGGAGAATAGTAATACCAGAGAAGTTCTGGCACTGCCGTGAGGATTCCAGCCCCACATCAGGCTCCCCAGCCTGGGGACCAGCCAGGGGACCGGGAATCCCCAGGAAATCTGACTGAGGGCCCGCGGGATGTGACTGCAGAGCTTCCGTGGGACTAGAGGAGACAGAGACTCCTGGAGGCACAAACAGGGTCTTGTGCACATGAGGACCCAGGGGAGCGCAGCAGTGACCCCGCAGGAGACTGAGCCAGACCTGCCTGCGAGGGTCTGAGGGTCTCCTGCAGAAGGGTGGGCGGAGTGGCCTGCCATGGTGGTGGGGGCACTGGCGGTGGCAGTTGTGGGAGATGCGTCTCAGCACATGCCCTCTTGGAGGTACCAATAGCCCTACTATAGAAGCAATTGCACTCATCTCACATGCTAGTAAAGTAATGCACAAAATTATCCAAGCCAGGCTTCAGCAATATGTGAACCATGAACTTCCAGATGTTCAACCTGGCTTTAGGAAAGGTAGAGGAACCAGAGATCGAATTGCCAACATTCCCTGGATCATGGAAAAAGCAAGAGAGTTCCAGAAAAACATCTATTTCTGCCTTATTGACTATGCCAAAGCCTCTGACTGTGTGGATCACAATAAACTGTGGAAAATTCTGAAAGAGATGGGAATACCAGACCACTTGACCTGCCTCTTGAGAAACCTGTATGCAATATTCAGAAAACGAAGATCATGGCATCTGGTCCCATCTCTTCATGGGAAATAGATGGGGAAACAGTGGAAACAATGGCTGAGTTTATTTTTCTGGGCTCCAAAATCAATGCAGATGGTGACTGCCGCCATGAAATTAAAAGACGCTTATTCTTGGAAGAAAAGTTATGACCAACCTAGATAGAGAGATATTACTTTGCCAACAAAGTTCCGTCTAGTCAAGGCTATGGTTTTTCCAGTGATCATATATGGATGTGAGAGTTGGACTATAATGAATGCTGAGTGCCAAAGAATTGATGCTTTTGAACTGTGGTGTTGGAGAAGACTCTTGAGAGTCCCTTGGACTGCAAGGAGATCCAACAAGTCCATCCTAAAGGAGATCAGTCCAGGGTGTTCATTGGAAGGACTGATGTTGAAGCTGAAACTCCAATACTTTGGCCACCTCATGTGAAGAGCTGACTCATTTGATGCTGGGAAAGATTGAGGGCAGGAGGAGAAGGGGACAACAAAAGATGAGATGGTTGGATGGCATCACCAACTCGATGGACATGGGTTTGGATGGACTCTGGGAGTTGGTGATGGAGAGGGAGGCCTGGCGTGCTGCAGTTCTTGGGGTCGCAAAGAGTCAGACACAATTGAGCACTGAACTGAACGTGGAAGTTTAACACATTTCTGTACACTAACAATGAAAGATCAGAAAGAGAAATTCAAGATGCAATTCCATTTACCATTGCATCAAAAACAATAAAATACCTAAGAATAAATCTACCTAAGCAGACAAAAGACCTGTACCTCCAAAACTATAAGATGCTGATGATAGAGACTGAAGAAGATGAACAGATGGAAAGATATACCATGTTCGTACATTGAAAGAATCAATATTGTCAAAATGACTATGCGTCCCAAGGTAATCTACAGATTCAATGCAATCCCTATCAAATTACCAATAGCATTTTTCACAGAATTAGAACCAAAAACATGCCAAAATTTATATGAAGACATAAAAGACCCCAAATAGCTAAAGAAATCTTGAAAAAAAAAAAAGAGGAGTTGGAAGAATCAGGCCCCCAGACTATACTACAAATCTACAGTTATCAAAACAGTATGGTGCTGGCACAAAAATAGAAATATAGACCAATGGAATAGGATAGAAAACCCAGAAATAAGCCCATGACCTAGACAATTAATCTATGACAAAGGAGACAAGACTACACAATGTTCGCAAGACAGTCTCTTTAGCAAATGCTGCTGGGAAAACTGGACAGCCACATGTAAAAAAAAAATGAAATTAGATCATTCCTTAACTCCAAATACAAAAGCAAGCTGAAATTGGGTTAATGACCTAAATGTTAGACTGGACACTATAAAACTCTCAAAGGAAAACACAGGCAGAGTACTCTCTCACATAAATCACAGCAACATCATTTTTAATCCATCTCCCAGAATAATGGAAATAAAAGCAAAAACTAACAAATGGGACCTACTTACAAGCTTTTGCACAGCAAAGGAAACCATAAATAAAAACATAACTACAGATTGGGAGAAAATGTCTGCAAATGTGATGTGACAAATAAGGGATTAGTCTCCAAAATTTACAAACAGCTTATGACACTTAATAGCATCAAAACAAACAACCCACTCAAAGAAATGGGCAGAAGAGCAAACAGACGTTTCTCTAAAGAGGACATATAGACAGCGACTGGGCGCATGGGGAGACGCTCACAGTCACTGATCACAGAAACGTGACTCACGACTGCAAGGAGACCACCTCACACCATCAGAGTGGCCATCATCAGAACATCCACAAACAGCACATCCTGGAGGGTTGTGGACACAAGGGAGTCCTGCTGTATGTGGTGGGACTGCAAACTGGTACAACCACTATGCAGAGCAGCATGGAGGCTCCGTTCAGCTCAGTCGCTCAGTCGTGTCCGACTCTTTGCAACCCCATGAATCGCAGCACACCAGGCCTCCCTGGCCATCACCAGCTCCCGAGTTCACTCAGATTCATGTCCATTGAGTCAGTGATGCCATCCAGCCATCTCATCCTTGGTCGTCCCCTTCTCCTCCTGCCCCCAATCCCTCCCAGCATCAAAGTCTTTTCCAATGAGTCAACTCTTTGCATCAGGTGGCCAAAGTACTAGAGTTTCCGCTTCAACATCAGTCCTTCCAAAGAAACCCCAGGGCTGATCTCCTCAGAATGGACTGGTTGGATCTCCTTGCAGTCCAAGGGACTCTCAAGAGTCTTCTCCAACACCACAGTTCAAAAGCATCAATTCTTCGGCGCTCAGCCTTCTTCTCAGTCCAACTCTCACATCCATACATGATCACAGGAAAAACCATAGCCTTGACTAGACGGACCTTAGTCGGCAAAGTAATGTCTCTGCTTTTGAATACACTATCTAGGTTGGTCATAACTTTCCTTCCAAGGAGTAAGCATCTTTTAATTTCATGGTGGCAGTCACCATCTACAGTGATTTTGGAGCCCAAGAAAAACTAAAAACAGAGCTGCCATGTGACCCTGCAGTCCCCCTCCTGGGCATGTATCCAGAGAAGAACGTGGCCCGAAAAGATACACGCACTCCAGCATTCACTGCAGCACTGTTGACAGCAGTCAAGACATGGAAACAATCCAAACCTCCATCAGCAGGGGAGTGGATACAGAAGACCTGGTGCGTATGTATGTGTAACACATACGTACACAACGGAATGTCACTCAGCCATCAATAAGAATGAAACAAGGCCGCCTGCAGCAGCAAAGATGGACCCAGAGAGTGCCACACCGTGTGAAGCAAGTCAGAGAAGGAGAGATACATGACGCCCTCGATATGTGGAATCTAGAAAGAAATGATACAAATGAACTTACAAAGCAGAAAGGGACTTATAGACTTAGAAAATGAACTCACGGTTGCAGGGGTGGGGAGGAGGGGAAGAGGTAGTTAAGGACTTTGGGAAGACCATGTATGTAGACAGTGCTATGTTTAAAATGGATAACAGAAGTCTATTGTAGAGCACGTGGACTCTGCTTGATGTTACGGGCCAGCCTGAACGGGAGGGGGCTTGGAGAAGAATGGATGCACACGTATGCGTGGCTGAGCCCCTTCACTGTTCACCTGAAACCATCATAACATTGTCAATCAGCTATGCCTCAATACAAAATGCTTTTGATGTTAAAAAAATAATAAAAATAAAATTAAAATAAAACTATGAAACTGGAGACATTGTGCTGATGAAATAAGACAAACACAGAGATACAAACACTGAATGGTTCTACTTACATATGGAATCTAGGAAAGAAAATAAAGTCAAAATCTTAGAAACCAAAAAAGTGGTTTCCGGGGGTGAGGGAAATAGTGAGGGGTTGGTAACAGGGTACAAAACTTCAGCTGTAAGGTAAATAAGTTCGGAAGATCTAATGTAAAACACAGTGACTGGAGTTGATACTGAGTGCGTGAACGCTCAGTCCTGTCTGACTCTGCAACCCCATGGACTGTAGCCTGCCAGGCTCCTCTGTCCATGGAATTTTTCATGCAAGAATATGGGAGCAGTCTGCCATTTCCTACTACAGGGTATCTTCCCAACTCAAGGATCGAACCCAAGTCTCCGTCGTCTCCTGCAATGGCAGGCATATCCTTTACCACTAATTCACCTGGGAAGCCCCAAGAGCATATCGTATCACTGAAATAAGCTAACGGTACAGCATTCAAAGCAAGCAGTAGTCAGGACTTCCTGAGCGGCCCAGTGGTAAAGAATTTTGCGGGGACATGACTTTGATCCCTGGGCCGGGAAGATCCCACATGCCTCAGAGAAACTAAGTCCGGGAGCTGCAACTCCTGAAGCCTGAGCGCCTAGAGCTGTGCTCTGTGACAAGAGGGGGCGGGCACTGCGACTGCAGAGTAGTCCCTGCTTGTTGCAGCGAGAGAAAACTGCACGCAGCCAGGAGGACCCAGAGTGCAGCCAAAAATTAACAGATAAAGAAAAGCACTGGATAAATAAATAACAGTAATGGATGTGTTATTTAATGGGGGAGCCTGTCACAGTTTTTATCATCTCATCATGATGTACACTTTAAATATTTTACAATTTCACTTGTCACACCTCAGTAAAGCTGAAGACGACATCGGTGTTCCGTTGGAGAATGGCAGTAGAAGGCTCATCCACTGCCATCTCACTGGTATCACTTTTTAAATTTCAAAATCACAGGCAGCTCAGTCACTTAGGTCTGAGAGGCTTAGCAGCTCCAGTCACAGGACCAAGACCTTCCCTTCCCGTTTAGAATGATCTGGAGTTCTGTCAAGACTTGCGACAACCTTCCCTGCTCACCACTTCACCAGACTCACCTCTGCCCACACGGTCAGCCGGTCTTGAGTTCCTCACCCTGTCCCAACCCATCTCACCTCTGTCTCGGCTTTGTCAAGAGCTGAAACACTCTGACCCCCCCGAGGTTCGTGGACTTGCTCGCCCTCATCTCTCAGGTCCTCAATCAAACATCTCACCCGCAAAAGGCTTCCCTGACCTCACAGAATGTGGGATCTACCCGTCCCTGTCCACACGCACACACCCAGCACAGCAGATGCAGAATCGGACAGGAGTTGATACTGAGTGCGTTTGGTCTGTCTCGCCTGACTTTCTGCAACCCCGTGGACTTGTTTACCATCTGCCTCCTACACCTGTAAATTCCATGAGCGCCAGGACAGTCTGTTTTGGCTCACTGCCCTGTGCCCAGACCCTGCCCTCAGGAGGCCCTCCGGAAGTGTGTGCAGAATGAACAAACATGTCCACGTTTCACACACGCAAAAGTGACACTAGGAACAATGGCTTCATCCGGAATGCATGGAAAATTCATCATTTCCTAATATTTAACACATTTTAAAAAAAGCCAAACATCTGACTCAAGAGAGACCTTTCTCCTGTCCTGTATGTCTCACTTTATTCACTTCTAATTACACATCCGTGGATGATTCCAGGCTGGCTCCTAGAGCGCGCCAGCTCCCTTTGCTGCAGAAGGCAGTAAAGACCATCTTCCTTGGAACCCACGCCCGCCAGGCCCTTATCTGCCTTCTGGCACCCTGCCGTCACCCGTGGCCCTGCTGCCTGTAAAAAGGCTGGCTGCTTCGGCTCCACGGCTCCCTGGGGACCGGGGAGAGCGGGGCGGCTGGCCAGCTGCCGTTTACAAGCCAAACGCGACGCGCGGCCGCCCCGGGGAGTCTGTCTGACAAGGTGAAGCTGGCGGGCAGGGCGCTCCCGCGCCGCCAGGCATCC
>SJXQ01008060.1:293681-339189 GCA_006408695.1 Aepyceros melampus | reverse complement strand
GTCCCTGAGCTCAACTCGAGGTGCCCGCGGGGCCGCGTCCCTCCTGCGGTCTCGTGGGGAGGGCCGGCCTCCCGGCCGGTGGGCCCGCCACCATCTGAGCGCCGCCCCGCCCGGCCGCCCTCCCTGGGCCGCGTCCCCGGCCTCCCTTTTATAAGGACGCTGGTGGCTCCACTGGGCCCACCTGGACAGCCCCCGTTAGTCATCCCACCCCGAGATTAGCGGTCACGCCTGCAAGTCCCCCACCGCCGTGTAGGGTAACGGGCACAAGCGCCATGGCGTCAGCGGACCTCTGCGGGGAGCCGTGGTCCTGCCCTCGCCGCCCCTCGGAGGGGCTGCCTGCCTCCCAGCACCCTTGTATCACTGGGCTCCAGGGCAGGGGGCGGCTACACTTTTTTTTTTTTTTTTGCCACTTCAAGACTGTTCTCCACCCAGCCACTGTCCTCATTTCTCAGCAACGGTAGCTCCTGAGTCTGGGCACTTTATTCCGATGCACCCCGCCTTAATTTTCAGCAGTTTCATCTCCCTCAAACGGTGCTCTCGCCTCCCCGACCTCTCGGTTCCTCCATGTGACACTGTCCTCCTCCACGGGCCATTCTACCCTGGAGCCGCGGTTCTCAAACCTGTGTGCTCATCAGAAAGCTGGGCGTCGGGGCTGAGGAGAACACAGACTCCTGGCTCCACCCCCAGATATTCTGACCCAGCAGGTCTCGGGTGGGGCCAGAGACCCCGCATGTCACCAGGCCCAGGGGATGCCCAGTTCTGGAACCATGGCCTTAGCCCTCGGAATGCTAATAACTGTAGCCTAGCCTCCCCCTGACACTGTCTCAGGCACCCTCCTTTTCACATTGTCTTCTCTAGCTCTGACTCCAGTAACCCCACATCCCACCTGCCACCCACGATCCTTTGCCTTTCGACCTTTTTTTTCACTTTTGCCTTTCCCTTGACATGCTCCCTCCTCCCCCTCCCCAGCTTAAATCCCACAGACCAGCATTGCCCACCCGCCCAAGCTGGTTAAATCCAATGCTCCGTTTCCTCCAAGCCCACAAACGTGGCCACAGAAAAACATGAAGGTACTGCAGAACTGACCGTCACTGCCTGGACACCAGAGTCCATTTCTCCTGTGCTCCACTCTAGACTCTTCCACATGCCTCCCTCTCCTTGAACTCCCAGCGCCTCCTCCGGCCACCCTCCCTCTCTTCTCTCAGCCTTTCTTCCTATCTGGGGAGGAACATGGAAGCAGCTAGAAGGAGCTGCCATGAACTCTTACCACCACACCTGCCCCACCAGCATCAGGGCGTCTGTGGTCACTTGGCTTGGCCCCGTGATACTTCAAAACCCACCCTATTCCTTTCTTGGATGCCCCCCACCTCCATTCCCTCCCACCTTCTCAAGACATCACCCAGCCTCCTTCTCTACTAGACAATTCTGATCAAAATACAAACACGCAGTTGCTTCTCCTATCTCAAACATAATTGTGAATCCTACAATTCCCCCTTCAGCAATTGCCTTATTTCTGTTTTCCTTTACAGCGAAACTCTTTGAAATACTGTACGTGTCCACCTTCTCCCATGCCTCTCCCCTCCCATTCTGTCTTGAACTCACTCCCATCAGCTTCCATGCCCAGTGATGCCACGCTGTCATAGTCATCAGTGACCCCAGATCATTATTAAGTCAGCGGTCAACAGTCCACGGTCATTTTGCTGGAACGGTAAGCAGCGACACCGGGTTAAGCCTTCCTGCTTTCCTGACATGCTTCCTTCGCTGGCCCCAGGCCCTCGAGTCACTTCTTTCCCACTGGCCTCTCCTCACCATCTATCGCTTCTTCCCAACACTGGGATACCCTCAGGCTCAGCTCCTGGACCTCTTTTCCATCTGCCCTGGCTTCCTTAGTGACCACATCCAATCACTTAAATACTATCTACGTGCCCAGGATGCCCACGTTTATATCACCTGCCTGGATCCTACCCCTGAATTCCAGACTCAATTTTCCACCAGCCTACTTGACAAACTCCATCTGGAACTCAAGATGGCCTCTGGCCTCAGACAGTGAGGAACTGAGGCCCTCAGTCCACAGCCCAGGAAGAACCGAGTTCTGCCAACAGCCGCTGATTTTGCCCGGAAGGGGATCCCACCGTCAGGCCTTCAGCAGCATCTCTGCTGCCTCCTTGATACAGTCCCATGAGTAACCCTGAGCAGGGGCCCCAGTTAAGCTGCTCCTGGCTTCCCAGCTCAGAGAGACTGTGAGATAATAAATGTGTTCTTTTCAGCTGCTAAGTTTCGAGGTAATCTGTTACACAGCTAAAAGCAATTAACTATCAAAGAGAGGTCAAGTAACCAGCCCGAGGTCATACACCTTGTTGGGAGGGAGTCAGGATCCAAGCCCAATCTATCCCCTGCATCAGTTGTCCCCAATCTTTTTGGTCAACTCATTAGAAAAGACTCTGAGGCTGGGACAGACTGAGGGCAGAAGAAGGGGACAACAGAGGATAAGATGGTTGGATGGCATCACCGACTCAATGGATATGAGTTTGAGCAAACTCCAGGAGTCAGTGAAGGACAGAGAAGCCTGGCGTGCTGCAGTCTATGAGGCTGCAAAAGAGTTGGATGTGACTTAGCGACTAACAACAACCTTTTCAGCACTAGAAATTTCATGGAAGACCATTTTTCCAGAGAAAAATGGGGTTTGGAGGCATGGTTTCAGGATGATTCAAGCGCATTATATTTATTGTTCACTTTATTTCTAACCTAATGCCGCTGCTGATCTGACAGGAGGTACGGTCCTCGGCCCTGAGGCTGGGGACACCCGCCTTAGATCTTGTGTTTTTAAATTTCAAAACAGGGACTTCCCTGGTGGTCCAGTGGTTGGGAATTCGCCTTCCAGTGCAGAGGGTGTGGGTTCAATCCCTGGTCAGGGAGCTCAGATCCCACATGCCTTGTGGCCCCTAAAAACCAAATCATAAAACAGAAGCAGTATTGTAATAAATTCAATAAAGACTTTAAAAGGGCCCACATCCAAAAAAAAAAAGCTCTCAAAAAATAAACTTCAAAGCATACTGCATCTCAGAACATTCTCCATCTTGAGTTATGGTGGACGTTTCCGCCAGCACCTTCACCAAGCAGAAGGCCACCTGTGAGCGCCATCCCTAACAGGTGGACGGGTCTGAGCATCAGCCTCCTTACTGGTCTCCGTGCTCTCCTACCCGCTCACTCAGCTGCCAGACATTGGTTGGTTCTGAGGCACCAAATGGACCACATCACTCATAGATTTAAAGCCCCATGACGACCCATCCAGGGGGACCTCAGGTTGCTGTCCATCCTGCCCAGAGCTGGTGCCCACATGGTCGCTGTGCACCCCTCCTGCTCGCGACCTCCCTGCGCTGGGTCCTTCCTCCCAGGCAGCCACCCACCCCTACATGGGGGTTCTGGGGGAGCCTCCTCCTGCCCACTCAGCACCTGGTCAGCCGCTCCCCTTTATCCTCACGTCCCCCTCTCCTGGGTCCTGAGCATCAGCATTCAAACTAGCTGGGTGTCCCCTGTTTACATAAACCAGAAATAAAGACGGAGAGAGTCGTCACCCCCAACGTCCCCCTTCAGCCCCTGGCCTGGCTCTCTCTGCTCACCCCAGCCGAGCATAGAGCTGTTCACGCGTCTTGTCCCCGTGTCCTCTCCTCCTGCTTACCCTCCGTTGCTGCCCTTGGCAGCCTCTGCCCCCAGCACGCTGCTGAAACCAAGACCACTGGGGGCCTCCACCAGCTGAACCACACGGGTCCTTCTGAAGCCTTCCCTTCCTGGGTTGCTCTGCAGTGTCCACACTCTTGACTGCTCTCCACCAGGAGTAAACCTGCTCTTCTGCTCTTGGTTTTTTGGACATCCGTGTACCTGTCTCCCTGCTTCCGCCCATTGGCTCCTCATCCTTCGCAGCCCAAATGGAGGCCCCACAGGCATCAGCCCCCAGGCCCTCTTGTCGTCTCCTCCACGGGGAGCCCATTGCTTTGACTCCCATCCTGGGATGAACAAAGGCTGTGTCCATTAGCTCCAGTTCAGACTCTTCTTCTTCACCCACTGACACTCCAAGTAGACAGACCTGGGGCCCGTCACTTCTCCACAGCCCTGAAAACGCTGTCCTCCTCTTGTGAACCCCTCTCTGAAGACGACATCACCATCAGCTCCACTGTCAGACCCAGAACCCCAGCCTTCGGCCTGCCTGCCTCCCCTCCCCAGTCCCATACGGTGAACGGAGCACCCCCTGGCACCCCCATCTCTGCACCCCACTGCCTTGGTTTTGGTCTCGTGCCTATTAAATGACCCCTCCCTGACTGTCCTTTCTCCCCCACGAGAAGGTCAGCTTCCTGAGGGCAGGGCCCCACCCGTCCAGCCGCAGCTGTGCCTGCAGCTCTGAGAAGGGCCAGGCGCGTGGCAGGCACTCCAGTGTATGAGGGATGAACAGACAGTGCGCAGTCCGTTTCCTCTGGGATCCAGGGCTGCAACCGCCTTCTGAGATGCTCTTCCACTGCAACCAGCAGCCTGAGAGGGCTGGGGGGTGTTCGGAGGGACCCAGACTTCCTCCTCCGCTTGGCTCAACCAGAACCCCAGGTCAGAACTAAGTTGCTCCTCTGGTGTCCAGCCTGTAGCAAAGGAGAGAGGGAACCCACGGCAGCAGGAGGCGTGCAGGGCCAGGAAAGCAGGCATCCAGAGTGAGGTCAGCTGAACAGCGGTCCCCAGAGAGGTCCACATCCTGATTCCTGGGACCCGGGACTATATCACCTTACAAGGCAAAGGGGACTTTGCGACTGTGATGATGTTAAGAATCTGGGGGTTGGGAGATTATTCTGGATGATCTAGGTAGACCCACTGCCGTCACAGAGTCCTTTATAGGAGGGAGGCGGGAAGGTCAGCGAAGGAGCTGTGATGGCAGAAGCAGAAGTCAGTGATGTGAGCCAAGGAACACAGGAAGCTTCTAGAGACTGGAAAAGGCAAGCAGATTTTGCCAGATTCTGCTCTGGAGCTTCCAAAAGGAACAGCCCGGCTGACATCTTTCCTTTAGGACTCCTGACCTCCAGAAATGTAAGATAATTAATTTGTGCTGTAAGCCATTAAGTTTGTGGTGACTTGTTGTGGCAACAATGGGAAACTTGTAAGAAACAGCAGCTCCTCTTCCCTAATAACCTGCCAGGTGGGCACCAGCCACTCCAGTGGGCCATGAACATGGACTGAAACTCAGGCTAAAACCCTGGCCTCAATGTGACGCTGCTAGGAGGCGCCTTTGCGAGTAATTAGGTCTTGAGGGTGGAGCCCTCATGAAGGGGATTCGTGCCCTTACAAAAGAGGCCCCAGAGAGCTCTCCCTCCACCCCACGAGGACACAGGGAGACGTGGGCAGTCTGCAGGCCACAAGAGGGCCCTCACCAGGACCTGCCCAGGTTGGCATCCTGCTCTCAGACTCCCAGCCTCTGGAACTGTGAGAAATCCATTTCTATTGTTCACAAGCACCCCCCACCACTGTGGTACTTGGTTACAACAGCCCAAACAGATAGAGACGGTCATTCCCAGCATTCTGCCAAGAAGGCTCTCTTACCTACATTTCACTCATCAGGAATCAGAGGCCCCGAGAGGTGGCATGACTTCCCCAGGGCCGTGCGACTGCCTGCAGCAGAGCCCAGCTGCACAGCCCCGGCTCTTTGACTCCGAAGCCCACGTTCTCCCATCTGAGCCGCACTGCTTCTCCAGAGCCCCTCTCTCCAGCGCCCCTCCACCTCTTTGGGCTTCGATTTCCCCATTTGCCTCATGAATCAATTTAATTAGATCAGCCCGTCCAACCAAACACCAGCTTCGTGAGCTGTTAGCAGATGTTCCATGGGGAAGAGACTGGGGGAAGCAGGTTTATGGTATGATATCTTTGGAAGTGCTGAATTGGAGTTAGAAAGCTTTTCTTGCTCTTCGCTGCAGGCCTTCTCAGAACCTCTCAGAGACGAAGAGTACCTCGGCTATTTAAAAGGTGGGCAGTGCCCCAGCATTTCCTACCTGGCTGACCCATGGGGCCGTGTGGAGCAGAACATTGCTCAGGACTATCTCTGAGGACACCTCACTCTGGAATGCTGATGATCCTGACAGTCTTTTCCTTTACAAAGGGCCTGGGTTCTACGAGCTTTCAACCTCCCCCATCAGCGGTCTTCAGCTGATGCTAACACTGCTACATTCTGCTCTGAGGAGGGAGACCCAGGTCCAGTCTGCCACTGAGCCCCCAGGGAAGCCTGGCTGTGCCTGCCTCCTGGGATGGGTCCTTCCCCTTCTGTGAGTTTCCTGTCACTGCACTGACAGATTGCCACAAATGTATGCCTTAAAACAGCGGAGTGTTATCGCCTTACAGTTTGGGAGGTCAGAAGCCTCTGGGCTACAGTCAAGGTGCTGGCAGGGCTGCGTTCCTTCTGGAAGCTCAAGGATTTTTCCTGCCTTTTCCAGCTTCTGGGGGCCACCCACACTCCTTGGCTCATGCCCCTTCCTCCGGCTTCAGCACCAGCAGTGGCAGGCCCAGCCTTCCTCGCCACCACCCTCATCCCCGTTTACGGGTGCCTGTGGTTCCACTGGACCCACCCCGGTCCCCCAGGCCAGTCTCCTGATCATGAGATCAGCTGACTAGCAAGCGTAATTCCAGCTGCAGCCTTAATGCCCCCTCGAGGTGGCATCCATTCGGGTTCCAGGTTCCAGGTGGATGTCTTCAGGGGCTGTTACTGTGCTTCTCTCGCCTCAGTACACAACATTGGAACTCCAACAACCAGGGATGTGAACGTGCTTGGCTCTGGTGAACCAGAATCTGGTGAGTGCCTGGGCCAGGTGCTTCTACTCGGGTCTGCTCACAGGATCCATCCAGAAGCACCTGGAGACCTTGCTCAGTAGCTCCATCCTCACTGCACATCCAGGGAAACCGAGGCCGGATAGCTGGGTGAGAGTTCCTACTCGCTCACACGTGTACTCGACAGTATTTACTGATGCTGAGGATGTGTTCTGGACACAGCAGGGGAGAGCTCACATTCCGGCGGGAGACAGACTGTAAACCATAGACACAGAAGGGATGGAGGTAAGTGACAAGAGCCACGGAAGAGGGCAGCGGCTGGTCAGGCCAGGAGGCTGGATAGGCAGGTGGGCGGGAGCTGGCAGGGTGGCTGGCGGCGTGACGGTGAGAGTCAGGGCGTGCCTGGCACCCCGCGAAGCCCGGATCACAGTCACCCCGTGGGCCAGGTGCGAGGCTCCAGGAGGGCCCTCGCTGACGACCACACGGCGTGAGAGGCAGAGTGAGGACCTGAGCCGGGTCTGTGGTGCCCCACGCACCTACCTGTAACCCCTGCCCCCAGAGGGGACCACGAGGCCACACCACGAGGGGGCACTGCCCATGAACCTCAGATCAACACGGTCACGGGGTTACATCAAAACACAGCCGGGGGCTGTCCTGGTTCCCCCAGCAACAGAAGAGGACGAGGTGGCCCCTAAGACGGGTGGGGAAGATCTGCTCAAGGAGGTTTGTTTGGAGGGTCTAAAAACCCGAACCTGGCCACGAACGCTAGTGCGGAAACGCACGTCTTCTCCCTGTCAATATTGCGAGTCTTAGAAATCCAGCTTCCTTCCCAGACCAGGCTGGAGGGAGGTGAACTCCTGCCAGCTGGAACCCCAACCTGCTCCCTAAGTGGGTACAGCTGTCGGCTTCTGTGTTTCGGAACCGTTCACATGTTACCGTGACATTAAATACTTTTCTTCCTAATGAGCATTTCCCCCTCAAACGTCCGAAGGTGAAAAGAGACATCCTCTGGGCCCAGCCAAGGCCAGGTCTGTGCAGAAATTTCCCTCATGCGGATGCCGGGGCACATTCTGTTAATAAGACGAGGAGCTTTCCCGAGGCAGAGATGCTCGGTGGAGCCCTGCTGCCCCCTAGAGGGACAGGTCCCGGAGGCCCAGGCGGAGGCAATGCTGGCCCTGGGGCCGGGGCTCCCCCGGGCCTCCTGTAAGGCCCCCTCTCCCCCGCCTCTCCGCCCCTCCTCTGCATCTCACTCCAGGACCACCTTTCGCCTGACCTCCGTCCATCGGCTGCGTCAACACGACGTAGGAGGAGGCCCCGGCTCCGCTAGCCGGTCCCGAGCTCCCAAGGACTCAGCTCGCTCTGCCCAAAACACTGGCCAACATCCCCCAGGACATTTGCCAGGCCTCTCTGAAGATTTTAAAGCCCCCAACCCTAAAGAAAATAGGGTTTCTATTCCAGCCTCCAGCCTGATTCAAACAAGCCCATTCTTAAGAGGTAAGATAAGGAAAGAGTAGGAGCTCTAAGGGGCTTCCCAGGTGGCTCCAGCGGCAAAGAATCCGCGGGCCAACACAGGGAACATGAGAGACTCGAGTTCGATCCCTGGGCTGGGAAGATCCCCTGGAGAAGGAAACGGCAGCCCACCCCAGTATCCTTGCCTGGAGAATCCCACGGAGAGGGGAGCCTGATGGGCTACAGTCCCTGGGGTGGCAGAGTCGGGCAGGGCTGAGCGGCTGAGCGCGCGTGCGGGAGCTCTAGGATGTTGCAGGATGGTGCATGTGACTGCTTTTAGGGTCTCTCTCTCTTTTTAATAAATATTCTTCAAATTATTAACAAAACTTTTTGGTGCTGGCTCTGCTTGTGTGTAAGAACGCTAACATTTAAGTATTCCTCGGGATTAGCTGTGGCTTATGAAGCAAGTTCTCGGAGAAGGCAATGGCAGCCCACTCCAGTGTTCTTGCCTGGAGAATCCCAGGGACGGAGGGGCCTGGTGGGCTGCCGTCTCTGGGGTCGCACAGAGTCGGACACGACTGAAGCGCCTCAGCAGCAGCAGCCGCATGAAGCAAGTTCTAGGAACCCTGTGGTCGTGAAGGAACCTCACGGGTTCACTCCTTGAACCCTCGGGGTGGTTCCAGGAGACCGTGTCGTTGCTGCCGGTGCTTTACCTACGAGGAAACTGAGGCCAGGAAGTGAGGGGGAGCTTCCAGCCTGGTGCGGCGCGGCATCTGGGCTCCAGCCCAAGGGTCACATCTTCCGGGAAGCCTTCCCTGACCTCCCTGGCTGAAGCTGGCCCGCCCATCCCGCCCTAGCCAGCCCCCAACCCTGCCGGTCGTGCCCCTCCCTGCTTTCCTCTGCAGCTCTACCTGCAACCTGCGGGAATGTCTGTTTCTGCTGGGCCTGCCGCCCCCACTGCAGAGTCAGCTCTGTGAAGGCAGCTAATGGACATGTTTGCGTTGCTTCCCTCTCCCCGGGGCCCAGCACTGTGCCTGGACCATGGCAGGCGTTCCCTCGATATTTCTGGAAGGAAGGGAGGGAGGGATTCCTCTGCAGCTCTACCTGCAACCTGCGGGAATGTCTGTTTCTGCTGGGCCTGCCGCCCCCACTGCAGAGTCAGCTCTGTGAAGGCAGCTAATGGACATGTTTGCGTTGCTTCCGTCTCCCCGGGGCCCAGCACTGTGCCTGGACCATGGCAGGCGTTCCCTCGATATTTCTGGAAGGAAGGGAGGGAGGGAGGGAGGAAGAAAGGAAGGAAGGGAGGCGCAGTTTCCGTTCTCAGGAAGCTCCCACTTAAGAGGGGGAAATAGGTCTTACTGACCGTCGCAGGTTAAATGGGGCCTCGTGGTGGTGCTGGAGGTAAAGATCCCGCCTGCCAATGCAGGAGATATATGAGACGCGGGTTCGATCCCTGGGTCGGGAAGATCTCCTGGAGGAGGAGATGGCAACCCACTCCAGTGTTCTTGCCTCGAGAGTCCCATGGAGAGAGGAGCCTGGCGGGCTACAGTCCATGGGGTCACAAAGAGTCAGACACGACTGAATCGACTTTAATACGCATGCACGCCTCAGACCCCAGGCATGTCCACCAGGAGCCTGTGAAATTTACCTTCTTTGGAAAAATCATCCTTGGCATTATACAATGACCTCAAGATCACCCTGGATTATCTGGGGGTGGGGGTGGGGCCTAAACCCAGTGCTGAGTGTCCTTCTAAGAGGAGGAAAAGGCAGAGAGACCCAGAGACGGCCTCGTGAAGACGGGGGCAGAGACTAGGGCTGGGCTGCCACAAGCCAAGGAGCCCCTGGAGCCGTCAGAGGGACCGTGGCCTGGCGGACATTTTGATTTTGGACTTCCAGCCTCCAGGTCTGAAAGAAAACAAATTTTGGTTGTTTTAGGCTAGTTAGTTTGTGGCAATTTTTTATAGCAGCCCCAGGAAAGAAACACACAGGCCACCCACAAGAAACATTGTTGTTGTTTAGTTGCTAAGTCCTGCCTGACGCTTTGCCCACAGACTGAAGCCCGCCAGGCTCCACCATCCTGGGACTGTCCAGGCAAGAAGACTGGGGTGGCTTGACATCTCCTCCAGGAGACCTTCCCCATCCAGGGATCAAACCCGCGTCTCTCCTGTCTCCTGCACTGGCAGGCAGATTCTTGACCACTAGCCACCGGTTCACCGATACTCAAACACCTCACAGGAGGCCTCACAAGATGCACACACTAGGGTCCCAATTGAGGAGCTGCTCCCACAGGTGGGCGGGCAGCTCAGCCCTCCAGGCCTTTGGCACTTCCTTCTCCCTGGGGCAGGGGTGCCGGGTGCCAGGCCTCTCCGGCTGTGTCAGTCATCATTGCTAACATGAGCAGACCTCCACAGTATTTTCTATCCCACCTGAGCCCCTGGAATCACCCCTTTCCCTCAGCCCACACCCCTGCCAAATGCAGCCACTGTCTTCCCCACAGGTGTGTCTCTCAGCTAAGCACACAGGCGCTCGCTTCCCTCCCGTGCAGGCCCCCACCCCAACCCTGCCCAAGGCCACAGCCGCCCCTCACCGGGAGCTTGCCAGAGTCCCCTGGTTGGAGGCGACTGCTCCCAGTCTGGTCCCTTCCAAAAGCCTGCAGGCCCTGGGGGAATGAAGGTTTCATGCCCACCTATCTTCACAGACCACAGAGTGGCACAGAGTGGACAGCAGATAACCAGAACCAAGACTGTGGTCGGGCTTCCCGGGGGTTCAGGGGTAAAGCATCTGCCTTCCAATGCAGGAGACACAGGTTCCATCCCTGGGTCAGGAAGACCCCCTGGAGAAGGAAATGGCAATCCACTCCAGTATTTTTACCATGGAAAAATCCCACGGACAGAGGAGCCTGGCGGGCTATAGTCCATGAAGTCTCAAAGAGTCAGACAAGACTGAGCATGCGTGCACAGCCTCAGCTTTCTGCTGCTCCCCAGCCCGTGCAGCCAACCTCCTCCCCTCTCCTATCATCGCTGACCTTGAACCCCACTCACGTCCTGCTCACCACCTCTGACACCCCTTTGCCACCTCCCCGGCTCAGAGCTTCTCCCGCGGGCTGAGCAGGCTTTGCCTCGCGCTCTGGGTTCCCAGCGGGACCTTCGATTCTGCCACCAGATAGCCCCGCCCGAGTGGGTCAGGGGCTTTGACCTTCCCTCTGACCGCCCAGCTCCTGAGAAGTCCCCGACAATGCTGCTCAGACCGCACACTCCAGGGGTGCCTGCCTGACCGGACGCTGCTGGGACGGACAGCTCCGTGAGGACGGCGTGGTCTGTAACGACTCAGTAATACCGGCCGGGGTCACAGGGCGACGACCACGACGACGACAAGCGTCCCTGGCGCCCCCGCGGGCCCCAGGCCAGTGCGCTCTCCGGGGAGCTGATGGGGAGGCGCCCCCGCCGCGGGCCCGGCCTCCGCGCGCGGCCCTTCTCATCCTGCGGCGGTTTCTGCGGTGCTGGTGGATGTTTTGAAAATGATGCGCACATACTTCTGAGGTCAACTTCTAATCAAAAACGACTTCTAGACGGTGCCCTGGTTTAAAAAGAAAGAAGAAATTGAGTGAGTCATCATCCAAACCATTTGAATGAAACAAAGACACAACAAACTCTCTGCTTTCCTCTTGCGCCAGAACAGATTACCTCAGCCCTGCAGGGCCCAGCTGGAGGGAATTAGAGGCGATCTCGGCTCCCCAGATAGGAGGGCGGCGCAGACCCGCCATGACTCACGGCGAGAACCACAGGGATGCCGTCGCTTCGGGCAGAGTCTGGAGCCCTCGCCGGGCCTGCGGCTGGGTCGGCGGCTCTAGAGGGGGCTCTGCGGGCCGGGCGCGGATGAGTGGGGGACACAGGAGGCCAAGAGCTGCAGACCCTCTGGGGGGGCGTGATGAGACCCCGACATTGCAGGGACCGCCACTCCCCAGCACCTTCCAGGGAGCTGGAGGACGCTGCCAGAGCTAGGCGGGGGGTCACAGATGTCCCCAGCACCCCCGCTGATGGCTGGTGCCAGCAAGTCCTCCTTAGGTTCTCCCAGGGCCCGCTTCCAACACCCTTGCCCTGTGGCAGAGGGACAAACACAGCCTTTCCCGGGAGTTGTGGGCTTCCTTCTGGAAAACTGCGTCTGCCAAGGTTCTGAACTTGGAAGACTTTGCCAGACAGACTTTTCCTGGGAGTGGGAGGGAGGCTTGACTGGACACAACAGAGGGGACAGGCTGAGCTGGCTGCGAGAGGAGGGCTCAGGACCGACCCCCCCGCCCCACGAGCGTTACTCCAAAAGGTGCAACTTCCGTTCAGAGTCGTCAAGATGACGCAACACATTGAGAGGATTAATTTGGGGGGAAATTGAACTTGTTTCTAAAACGATAGCAATAATACAGAATAAAACATTTTGTTTCAACAATAAAAAAGAAGTATTAGCTGCAAACATGAAGACAAATGTAATATCTCAGGATATAAATATGGGGGGGCGCAAAAAGTAAAGTGTAACAGGAGAAGTCTTCTTCCACCAGCGACCTCTCCCACCCCCTCCCCAGGGGGGTCAAGTCTTGGCTCAGGTTTTCTAGTTTTTCTGATGGCGAAATTTTGAAATTGAAGTCGCTCAGTTGTATCCGACTCTTTGTGACCCCATGGCCTGTAGCCCAGCAGGCTCCTCCATCCATGGAATTTTCCAGGCAAGAGTACTGGAGTGGATTGCCATTTCCTTCTCCAGAGGATCTTCCCTACCCAGGGATTGAACCCGGGTCTCTCGCACTGCAGGCAGATGCTTTTACCATCTGAGCCACGAGGGTTTTCCTTTAACAATATGTCTACTTCTACTTCTGGATTATTCATCCTTGCTGTGCTTAGTCAGAGAAGGCAATGGCACCCCACTCCAGTACTCCACGACTTTCACTTTTCACCTTCATGCATTGGAGAAGGACATGGCAACCCACTCCAGTGTTCTTGCCTGGACAATCCCAGGGACAGGGGAGCCTGGTGGGCTGCTGCCTACGGGGTCGCACAGAGTTGGACACGACTGAAGCGGCTTAGCAGCAGAGCAGCAGTGCTTAGTCACTCAGTCGTGTCTGACTCTTCAAGATCCCATGGACTGCAGCCCGCCAGGCTCTCTGTCCATGGGGATTCTCCAGGCAACAAGGCTGGAGTGAGTTTCCATTCCCTTCTCCAGGGGATCTTCCCAACCCAGGGATTGAACCCAGGTCTCCCACATTGCAGACAGATTCTTTTAGATGGTATTGAACAATTCTTTCCATTGAAAGATAAAGAAATTAGTGCAGTTATTCTGACTTCACTCTGTTGTTACCTCTTGCCTCCTAAGCACGTTAGTTATGTTAGTTTTACTTCGCAGACACTGAGATCAGTATGTCCGAATTCAAATCCCACCTCTGCCACTTTTTGCTGGATGACTTTGGACAAGTTACTTAACCTCTCTGTGTTCCAGGTTCCTCGTCGGTAAAAATGAGGATACTGATAATCTCTGCTTCACAAAGTTTTCATGCCGATAAAAGGTGTTAATTTATGCTAAGTGCTTGGAATAGTGCCTGCTGTACACTGTCTCACTGTGTTACTATTATTTCTCATTATTCTGTTCTAGAATTTAGACCGAAATCTTCTTTGAACTGTCAGTTGTTCTGTTGCTGAGCAGTGTCTGACTCTTTGCAGCCCCACGGACTACAGCACACCAGGCTTCCCTGTCCTTCACTATCTCCTGGAGCTTCCTCAAACTCATGTCCATGGAGTCTATGATGCTGTCTAACCATCTCATCCTCTGCTGCCCCCTTCTCCTCCTGCCCTCAATCTTTCCCAGCATCAGGGTCTTTCCCAATGAATCAGCTCTTTGCATCAGGTGGCCAAAGTATTGAAGCTTCAGCTTCAGCATCAGTCCTTCCGATGAATATTCAGGGTTGATTTCCTTTAGGGTTGGATCTCCTTGCTGTCCAAGGGACTCTCAAGAGTCTTCTCCAGCACCACAGTTCAAAAGCATCAATTCTTTGGCGCTCAGCCTTCTTTATGGTCCAGCTCTCACATCTGTAGACTGCTGGAAAGACCAGAGCTGGGAAAATGTAGAGCTGCTGATGGGCTGACTCCGCAAACTGTGAACTGATAAGCAACACTGAGGCGTCACCAAGGAGCAGCACTAAGTGCGAAGAGATCCGCGAAGAGCCAGGTGCGATTCCGAGCTACTGGAGTTTACCGCTCAGAAGAGACTTCTCCAGCGTCAGGTGTAACCCCAGTCTTCCAGTTTCTCTCTAGCATTCTTTTTGACTCTTCTGTATAATTGTCAACTGACATTTTAAAATAACATGTATGCCCTCCTCTTTCTTAGATTTTTTTTCAGGAGGTTGATATAAATCCTTGGATAACTTTTTCAAATAGAGTACATGGATGGTGAATTTTTAAATTCTTGAATGCCTAAGAATATCCTTATTTGGTTTGGCTACATAAAGAACCCTAGATTGGGATTTTTTTTCATGTAATATTCTTTTTTTTTTAATTTGTTTTAATTGGATGTTAATTACTTTATGCTATTGTGATTTTTTTTTGCCATACATTGACATGAATCAGCCACGGGTGTACATGTGTCTCCTTGTCCTGAACCCCCCTTCCACCCCTCTCCTCATCCCATCCCTCTGGGATGTCCCAGTGTATTGGCTTTGAATGCCTTGTTTCATGTGTCGAACTTGGACTGGTCATCTATTTCACATATGGTAATATACATGTTTTGAGAATCTTTTACCCTCAGAACATGGAATTCATATCCCCATCATCTTCTGGCATCCAGCTAGATGACAAATCCGGTGTTAATCTGGTTCTCAATCTTTCATAACTTATCACTTTAAAAATTATGATTTCCAAAAGCCCATAGAGTAGCTTTTTCATTCTTAATGTTTTAAAATTTCCCTGGAAATTTTGTCTGTAGGTATGCATCGTAAATGGAACCAGGTGAAACATGTAACCTAAGGACTCAAGTCTTTCCTGGAGTGCCCAGAAATGTTCTTTTCATTTTTTTTTATTATTTCCTCCCCTCCCCTCTCTCTCTATTTTGAAAATCCCATTTTACAGCAGCTGAAACTCCTGGATTTATCCTCCTTGTCTCAAATTTTCTCTTACATTTTCCAGCTTTGTCTCTTTACACTCAGGGAGATTTTGTCAATTACGCACTCCAGATCACTAACTTCATCATTGGCTGTGTCTTATTCCTCAGTCCACTCATGGAAAGTTTTTTTTTTTAATTAATTTTTATTTTTTAGNCCCATCACTTCATGGGAAATAGATGGGGAAACAGTAGAAACAGTGTCAGACTTTGTTTTTTTGGGCTCCAAAATCACTGCAGATGGTGACTGCAGCCATGAAATTAAAAGGCGCTTACTCCTTGGAAGAAAAGTTATGACCAACCTAGATAGTATATTCAAAAGCAGAGACATTACTTTGCCGACTAAGGTCCGTCTAGTCAAGGCTATGGTTTTTCCTGTGGTCATGTATGGATGTGAGAGTTGGACTGTGAAGAAGGCTGAGCGCAGAAGAATTGATGCTTTTGAACTGTGGTGTTGGAGAAGACTCTTGAGAGTCCCTTGGACTGCAAGGAGATCCAACCAGTCCATTCTGAAGGAGATCAACCCTGGGATTTCTTTGGAAGGAATGATGCTAAAACTGAAGCTCCAGTACTTTGGCCACCTCATGCGAAGAGTTGACTCATTGGAAAAGACCCTGATGCTGGGAGGGATTGGGGGCAGGAGGAGAAGGGGACAACCAAGGATGAGATGGCTGGATGGCATCACGGACTCGATGGACGTGAGTCTGAGTGAACTCCGGGAGTTGGTGATGGACAGGGAGGCCTGGCGTGCTGCGATTCATGGTGTCGCAAAGAGTTGGACACGACTGAGCGACTGAACATACATATATATTCTTTTTCATATTCTTTTCCATCATGGTTTATCACAGCATCTTGGATTCGGTTCCCCGTGCTCTACAGTAGGACCTTGGTGTCTATCCATCCCATAGATAATGGTTTGCCTCTGCTAATCCCAGACTCCTACTGCATCCCTCCCCTACCCTTTGGCAACTGTAAGTGTCTTTTCTGTGTCTGTGAGTCTGTTACTGTTTCACAGGTAAATTCATGTGTGTCATATTTTTAATTCCTCGTGTAAGTGATATCATATGGTTGCATCTTCCCTGGGCCTGGACGGGGCTGCAGAGACAAGGAGCAGGAGCAGAGGGGGAGGTGGATGCAGGCCTGCAGGTCAGGGGTGGCCTGGACCAGGCTGGCCGGCCAGCAGAGGAGACACGACCAGACCTGGGGCGTCTATTGGAAGCAGAGCCCATGGGAGCTGCCCCTGGACTGGATGTGCAAGTGGAGGGAAGTCGGAAGGTCAAAAGACACCATTGTGAACAGAGTGAGCTGGTGGATGAGGGTGTTGGTTTTGGTGATAGAAAATATTATAGCCGTGACCTTGGGCAGGCCACTTAACCTCTGCCTACCTCAGTCTTGGTCATCAGTAAAGATTAGTAACTTCCTACCTAGGAGGGCTGTTGCGAAAAGTAAATGAGATCATAGCTACAGGCACCTAGGGGGAAAAATACAAGAAAGAATAAAACACATGCATGATTTATGTGTAATATTTGATTTATATGGGATTCCTAGGTGGGGCATTGGTAAAGAATCTGCCTGCCAAGCAGGAGACATGGGCTTGATCTCTTGGATTGGGAAGATCCCCTGGAGAAGGAAATGGCAACTCACTCCAGTATTCTTGCCTGGGAAATCTCATGGACAGAGGAGCCTGGCAAGCTGCAGTATACGGGGTCACAGAGAGTCGGACACGACTTAGCGACTAAATGGCAGCACAACAGGATTTATGTACTATGTATGTGGTTTTCTGAAGGATTGTTGATTTATAGTGTTACGTTAGCTTCAGGTGTACAGCAGAGTGATTTGATATTTTTATAGGTTATATGCCATTTTAAGTTATAGGATATTGGCTTTGTTCCCTGTGCTTTACATGACATCTTTGTATCTTTCTTATTTTATATTCTATTAAAACCTTGGAGAAGGAGCAGTTTGAAGTGACGTAGAGGGCACCAAAAATTCACTTTGGGGTTTTTTTTTTCCCTCCAGTTCTATTGCTGGAAGAAACATGCCTCTCAAAGGAAATAAGAACCCTCTTGATGAAAACTCACTTTTGCCAGTTGTGGCCAAGGCAAAGGACATTACGTTTTTGCTGTCATCTGCAAAGGGCACCCTCCTGAGAAACAGCCACTCCTCAAACCAGCAGAGCCTCTGAAATAAGACGCCTCTTGGATGGTTAAGTTTGGGCCCGCTTGCCTCTTGACATCACTCAGGGTCTGAACGTTCCGTCTCGCCACTACAGATGTATAGGTTTCAGGGTTTCGAGGGCTAACGGGGAATTGCAACATACTTGTGGGCTCAAGTCATTTCTCAGCTTTCAGGCCCCCTCGTGGTTGCTCACATAACAGATGGTTCAGGAGCTTGACGTAGGTACCAGCCACCCTGTGTGTCAGATATGTGTTATGTCAGCCCCTCCAAGGCTCTTGGTTCCTGAACCTCAGGTGATTATGCCTGTCATCCGTGCAGTCGTTCTAACTCTCCAGATAAGGGTTTTTCCTCCCCAAGAACATCTGGCAATATCGAGACATTTTGGGGGCTTCTCTGGTGGCTCAGATAGTAAAGAATCTGCCTACAATGCAGGATACCTGGGTTTGATCCCTGGGTTGGGAAGATCCCCTGGAGGAGGGCATGGCAACCCATTCCAGTATTCTTGCCTAGAGAATCCCACAGACAGAGGGCCCTGGTGGGTTACTGTCCATGGGGTTACGAAGACTCAGACACGACTGAGTGACTTTAAGTACAGAGACATTTTTGGTTGTCAGACCATAGAGGTTGGAGTTCAGAGGGGATGCTCCTGTTCCTTAATAGATTGAGGCCAGAGATGCTGCTAAACACTCTACCATGCACAGAAGAGCCCCCTCCTCAGGGAGTGACCCAGCCCCAGATGTCAGCAGTGGTGAAGCTGAGAATCTCTGCTCTGGAGCTCCTTGCTTGCTGAAGAAACATTGAGTGCCTGCTATACGCCAGGTCCTGTTCAGCCCTGGAGACAAGACTGTGAATGAGATCCGTGAACTTCTTCCCCACATGGAGTGAACGTTCTGGTGGAGAAGGCAGATAAGATACTGGTGTACAGGTTAGTAGGGCTTCCAGGCTGGCTCAGTGGTAAAGAAGCTGCCTGCTGATGCAGGACACGCAAGACACATGGGTTCCATCCCTGGGTCAGGAAGATCCCCTGGAGGAGGAAGTAGTAACCCCTCCGGCATTCTTGCCTGGAGAATCCCATGGACAGAGGAGCCTGGTGGGCTACAGTCCCTGGGGTTGCTAAGAGCTGGACACGACTTAGTGACTAAACAACACCAACAGTACAAATTAGTGTCTTTCCTAAGATGACCTCAGATGATGAAAACTGCTTGAGAACAGGGCCCACGTGTGTTTTCACAGTCGTTGCCCTTGTGCCCGGCACCATGCGTGGTGCGGAATAGGGCTCGGTGAGTTCTCCCTGATTCCGCAGTGATTAAGACTCTGCTGGTAGTTACCTGTGCACCCTTGGGCAAGGTCATCTCTCTGTGCCTCAGTTTCTTCATCTGTAAGACAGGGATTGTCGTAGGACCCACTTTGTAGAATTGTGGGGATCAAATGAGAGGATATATATAAAAGGCCTGGAACATGCCTGGCCCACAGTAAATGCTCAATAAACGTATATAACATTCCTTCCTTCATTCATTCTTCCCCCTTGCCATGGGTCAACAGGAATACTGTTTGCTCTCACTCCTTAGTTTCAAGTCTGCCCTTCATCTTTGGCAGACCCTCCAGCTGGTATGAGAAGGATGGTGACTTAGAGGAAGTGGGCTTGACAGAGTGGTCCGTGTCACCACTGGGGAGGACACAAACAGAGCTCTGTGTCTACCAGTGGCCCTTGCGGGGCGCCATGACAAACGGCAACCATTTTTTCGTGTCTTGGCACCTTAGTGGCTTACACGGGTCCCCTCCTGGCTTCCGGCCTCCTGGTAAGGTTTGCTCCCCTCCCACTGCCATCTGTGGCCAGGTCCCGGGGGAAACTGCTCTACGGCCTCAGTGCTCTACCTAGGTGAGGCAAGAGCCTTTTGGTCAAAGTCAGAGGAAATCGGTAGAAATGGACTTAAGCCAAAAAAACAAAACATAGCTGCTCATGTAACAGAAAAGTCAGGGCTTGGCAAGATTCAGGATGCAATGTTTCCAGAAATTTCTCTCCCTTGATCTCAGTTCTTCTACCTTGGCTATATTCTCAGGCAAGTACTCCCAAACACTAGCTCAGACCCCAACCCCCATCCCCACCAATGACTCTGGAGTCACAGGAAACAAGTTTAGAAACCTCAGCTGAAAGAAAGCGTATCTTTCCAAATCCTTCCAGCAAAAATCCTGAAGTCAAGGGTGACTGGCCCATCTGGGGTCATGGGCCTGTTCCTGAACCAATGTAGCCAGGGAGAGGTGGTGTTTTGATTGGCCAGGCCTAGGTCACGTGCCTGCCCCCTGCTCTGGAATAGGAGTGACTCCACCCATACAACCTAGGTTGATAACAGAGGGGAGGTGTCCCCACAAAAGCAAATCAGGGTGCCATTACAAAAGGTAACACCCAAACAACAGATGCCATCTGTACCATCTGATTGAGCTTAAAACCCAAAGGCCGAAGTCCCCAGTCCCTCCTGACTTAACCAAGCGTTGGGTTAGTGCTGTCAGCCAGCTTTCTTTTTTGGTGAGCCGGTGTCAGCGTGTGGGCCATTCCCATGAAAAACAGAAGGCTTCAGGAAGGCTATGTCCAGGAGGGCCCAGCAATCCAGTGCCAACTGCTTCCTGATATCGACTGGGCATCACACCCACCCATTGACCTATTCCCTGGAATGACCTCCTGGCCTGTCTGTAGAGCAAAAGTTCCATGGATTCCCTTTCTGCATGTAAAACTCACCTTCATTTGGAAACAAACTCATGAAACCAAGTTAATCATAAAGCATACTCAGGGTGAAACCTAACCTCTTTTTTTTTTCTTTTAATGAGAGATTTGGACATGCTGGCAACTATTTTGCTGACTTGTTTTAAATTTTTAAATCCATTTGTATTTGATGTTTTTAAACTTCTTCCAGTGTTATCTGCTTTAAAATAAGAACAGGAGGTAGAAATGACTCTGAACTTTCTCCCTGCTCAGTTGTTAATGGAAAAAATATAATAAAAATGTGCATACTAAACATCATGCAAGTAAAAAAAACCTCTTTTGGGGAGGACTAACTTGGAATAGAAACTGTGGAATAGGGACTTCCCTGGTGACCAGGGGTTTTGACTTCTTCCAGTACAGAGGGTTGCAGGTTCAACCCCTGGTCGAGGAGCTAAGAACCTGTCTGCATCAGCATCAAAAAACCCAAAACATAAAATAGAAGCAATATTGTAACAAATTCAATAAAGACTTTAAAAATGGTCCACATCAAAAAAAAAAAATCTTTTTTTAAAGAAAAAAAATTTGTGGCTAAATAATAGTAGTGGTGGTAGTATTTTTTCATCTCTACCACACATCTCCTATGAACTAGGTTGTTCTAAGCACTGTATCAGTATGTGTTAGCTTCTAATCTTGTTCCCATTTTATAGATGAGGACACTGAGGCACGGAGAAGTGAAGTGACTTGGCCAGGGTGACAGTGGCTGACAGATGATAGAACAGGGATTTCAAACTGTCTGGTCTAATTCCATTACCCACAGGCCTGAGACAGTCTGGTTCCCAGCCATTTCACCTTAAGATGACTTCATTCTTTCTGGATGGCTGAGAGCTCACCCCACTTGAACCTATTTTCAGTTTCATTCAGCAAAGGCTGCATTTTATGACTGCTTGATGTTTTTGTAGTTAAGGCTAAACCCATATTGGTAAATGGACTCTCTCAAAATCTCTTCCCCTGCCAGCGTTCTGTTAGCCTGCAACCCTCAAAGCACTTTGCATATACAAACTTCAAAGACAATTACATCCAGCCTGACGTGACCAGAGGTTGCCTCCCAAGGCCCTGGCAGAGATGACAGTTGGCAATGAACTGTTCTTAATGATGTTTCGTTTTGATCGAACCAGAAAAAAATGTGCGAATACTCAAAAGGCTATTTACAAACTCCAGCTATGCCTGCTGATCTGCATCTGATTCTGCTAATCACATAAACACGAATTTTTTCCCCACCCAAGGAATACATTCCCAGCTCATACCCACCTTCTGCCCTCCTCCGATCTCCACCCCATCCCACCCTCAGCCAGGAAACCACTTTTGTTTGTTACTTACAGTCACTGTAATTAGTACTGTCTACACAGCAATACCAGCAGGTTCCCTTTCTTGCTTCTTGTCCCAAGATGTGCCATTAAAACAAAGAACATTAAGTTTTATGAAAGTTAAAAAAGTTCAGAGAATGAATCCAACTTCAGATTTCCATCTATAGCCAATTACATGTTAGGATTCAGTTCAGTTCAGTTCAGTCGCTCAGTCATGTCCGACTCTTTGCGACCCCATGAATCGCAGCATGCCAGGCCTCCCTGTCCATCACCATCTCCCGGAGTTCACTCAGACTCACATCCATCGAGTCCGTGATGCCATCCAGCCATCTCATCCTCTGTCGTCCCCTTCCCCTCCTGCCTCCAACCCCTCCCAGCATCAGAGTCTTTTCCAATGAGTCAACTCTTCGCATGAGGTGGCCAAAGTACTGGAGCTTCAGTTTTAGCATCATTCCTTCCAAAGAAATCCCAGGGTTGATCTCCTTCAGAATGGACTGGTTGGATCTCCTTGCACTCCAAGGGACTCTCAAGAGTCTTCTCCAACACCACAGTTCAAAAGCATCAATTCTTCTATGCTCAGCCTTCTTCACAGTCCAACTCTCACATCCATACATGATTACTGGAAAAACCATAGCCTTGACTAGACGGACCTTAGTCGGCAAAGTAATGTCTCTGCTTTTGAATATGCTATCTAGGTTGGTCATAACTTTTCTTCCAAGGAGTAAGCGCCTTTTAATTTCATGGCTGCAGTCACCATCTGCAGTGATTTTGGAGCCCAAAAAAACAAAGTCTGACACTGTTTCTACTGTTTCCCCATCTATTTCCCATGAAGTGATGGGGCCAGATGCCATGATCTTCGTTTTCTGAATGTTGAGCTTTAAGCCAACTTTTNTTTCTTCCAAGGAGTAAGTGTCTTTTAATTTCATGGTTGCAGTCACCATCTGCAGTGATTTTGGAGCCCAAGAAAATAAAGTCTGACACTGTTTCTACTGTTTCCCCATCTATTTCCCATGAAGTGATGGGGCCAGATGCCATGATCTTCATTTTCTGAATGTTGAGCTTTAAGCCAACTTTTTCACTCTTCTCTTTCACTTTCAACAAGAGGCTTTTTAGCTCCTCTTCACTTTCTGCCATAAGGGTGGTGTCATCTGCATATCTGAGGTTATTGATATTCCTCCCGGCAATCTTGATTCCAGCTTGTGTTTCTTCCAGTCCAGCGTTTCTCATGATGTACTCTGCATAGAAGTTAAATAAACAGGGTGACAATATACAGCCTTGATGTATTCCTTTTCCTATTTGGAACCAGTCTGTTGTTCCATGTCCAGTTCTAACTGTTGCTTCCTGACCTGCATATAGGTTTCTCAAAAGGCAGGTCAGGTGGTCTTGGTATTCCCATCTCTTTCAGAATTTTCCACAGTTTATTGTGATCCACACAGTCAAAGGCTTGGGCATAGTCAATAAAGCAGAAATAGATGTTTTTCTGGAACTCTCTTGCTTTTTCCATGATCCAGCGGATGTTGGCAATTTGATCTCTGGTTCCTCTGCCTTTTCTAAAACACAACATTGTAAATCAACTACACTTCAATAAAACAGATTTTTAAGCATAGCTGACGTTCACTGAACCCCTACTATGTGCCAGATATTATTAATACTCTATGTGCATAATCTCAATCTACTAAGCACCTGATGAGGTGGGTATGTTGCTGCTACTCTCATTTTAGAAGTAAGAAAACTGAGGAGCAAAGAGATAAGAGTCACTTGTCTAAGTTGAAAGAGGGAATGATTCAAATCCAAGCTACCTGGGTCCATAGCCCACCTAACACATCAGGTTATTTTAAGGGTTAAATGAGATTATGCACATAATTTTATCTCAGTGACCAGCATAAGGCAAACACCCAAAAAACATTGCTGTACAAGTTTAACTTCAGCTAAATATAACAGAAGCCCAAATACAGTCTTTAAAAGGAAAGTTTCCTTCTTCTTTCACGAAGAGGGCAGTACAGGTCTGGCACAGCAAGGCTGGCACACAGCCATTAACATCCCAGGCTCCCGCCTTAACCACCTCAGCACAAGCTTCCATGTTCAATGATGAGCCATGGTCCAAAGTGGCTGCCAGAGCTCCAGCCATTTTGCTGGAGTTCCAAGCAGGAAGGAGAAGACAAAGGGAAGTGGGACAAAAAGGGATCACCTTCCCGTGAGTAAGCAAACTTTTAAGAGCCTTTTTAAAAGCCCATCTGTTGACTTCAGCTTATATCTCACTGGCTACCTCGATGATAAAGCAGGGCTGGGATGTGGGTCCAATGCCATACTAAATAAAACTGGGGTTTTCTTGTTAGTGAAGAAGGGAAAAATGGATACTGAATAGGCAGACTAAGAGTTGGCCTTGTATACTTTACATTGTTAGTAAAAATAAACAAAGGAAAGCTTGTTTATTTATACAAACACTGTTAATCAGAAGCCCCACATATAAGAGTGCAGTGCTCACACTGAAGTGGGGAGGGGTGGGTGCCCTTGGTTCCTCCCATGCCCCTCACTGCGACCTTGAATTAACCTGAGAGGGCCCCAGGAGGATCACACCACACAATATGAAACTCTCTCTTAACCTCAGGTTGTTTCACCTCCCTGTAACCTCCATCTCCTCACTTGGAATTTGGCACTGATAAACGCGCACCCCCATAAAACTGGGATGAGGACTTAACGTGATGAACAGCAAACACCACAGTCCAGCAAGCTGCACTCAGGCCACATAACGCTGCTGTTCTAACGGGACAGAGAGCAGCACAGCCAGCATCTGGGCCTGGGACTTTTCAAAAGTGCTCTCTTGGCTTTTTTTTTTTTTTTTTTTTTTATAAAACCAGTGTGTTGAATCCCACGTGGTTGGCAGGAGGCCACGGGCAAACTGGGGGCAGCACAGAACACTACCGAGTGCCAGGGCGTACCCCACCACAGTATTTTTCCACGGACTCTGCCCGCATGGCCCTGGCTGCCAGCGGGAGCCGAGGTCCCCGCAGAACGGCGCGTCCCAGGCAGACCGCGCGGTGCTGCCCGTGGTGACTCACGCCTGTCTGTGGGCAGCCAGCACCAAAGCTGGCACGCCCCGCTGCCAAGTGGGCCTCGGCTGGGCCTGCTCCCCCAGGATGGAGCCCCTCCAAGCTTCTTTGCTGAGCCTCAGAACCTCAGGCCCATCCCGGATTCCACCCCGATGGGTCATTTATGGCCTGTGCTCAGCCCAGGGCCTGAAACATGCACACTTAACCTCCCATGACACGGGCTCAGCAGACCCCCGTGGAGACAGGGCACCACAGGGGCAGCGAGCCAGCAGGGAGACAGACAGAGATCCCCTCTTCCTCCCTCCCCACCCAGATTCCAGCTGGCTATTCTGACCATGGGTTTGAGGACCTGGGTTTGATTCCTGGCTCGCACAGCTTGATTGAGCGGCCTTAAGGAAGTAATATAACTTCTGTGGGCCTCAGTTTCTTCATCTGGCAAATGGGGACAGTCCCATTTGGTGAGGATTGGTGGAGGCAATGCATGGGAAGGGCCTTGCCTGGCTCTGAGACAGATCCAGAGTCACAGGCCACTGTCCACTGTGGCCATCACCTCATCACAGAGCTTTCCATACCTCACCTTTGGGCCCCATATCATCTCTCTGGCTTCATCTTCCTCACATCACATGGTCCAACCACATCACCCTCCTTGCTGATCCTTCTGCACACTTGAGCTCTGCTCAGGGCCTTTGCATCTGCTGACCCCTCTGCCTGGAAGACTCTTCCACACAGTGAAATCCTTCATCTCCTTCAGTCCCTAATCAGGTGTCACCTTCACAGTCTCACCTTCCCTGCCTACCTTTTTTAAAACTGCCGTTCCTTCCACCTCAGCAGTCCTCTTGCCCGCCTTATTTTTCTCCATAGCACTTAATCTTGAGCATTGTTCTGAGCATCGTCTGTCTCGGCCCACGTATTAGTTACCTATTGCTGCATAACAAATTACTCCACAGCTTAATGGCTTTGGGACTTCCTGGTGATCGAATGGCTAAGACTCTGTGCTTCAGATGCAGGGAGGCACAGGTTTGATCCCTGGTTGGGGAACCAGGGATCCACATGCCCTGTGATGCAGTCAAATATAAAATAAAAATTGAAAACAGTGGCTTAAAACAGCAAACACTTATTATCTTAGAGTTTTTTGTGGATCAGGCGCGTGGGAGCAGCTGAGCCGGGGGGTTCTGGCGCTCAGTCTCCCCAGGGTCACGCTCAAGATGTCGCTGGGGCCACGGCTCGACGCGAAGGCCTGACTGGCCGGAGGGTCTGTTTCCAGGATGGCTGGCCCGCACGGCGGAGGGCGGGGGGCTCGGGTCCTCCCTTTGCGGAGCTTGCCCCGCGACGCGCTTCAGCATCCTCACGACACGGCCGTCGGGTTCCCTGGGAGTGAGAAAGTCAGGCGAGAGCATGATGGACGATGCCACGCCTCGACAACCTCGCCTCAGAGGCCACCGCCATTGCGCCTATCTGCGTGCGTGCGTGCGTGCATGCGTGCGTGCGTGCATGCGTGCGTGCATGTGTGCGTGCGTGCGTGCGTGCGTGCGTGCGTGCGACGTAAGTCAGCCCCGTCCACTGTGGGAGGGGACTGCCCAAGGGTGAGAGCGCGCGGAGGCGAGGATCCCGGCGCCCTTGGAGGCTGGCTCCCGCGGCCTGGAAGCACGTAAATAGCAGATCGTATCTGCCCTGCTCACTGCTGTGCTTTCATTTTCTGAACAATGCTTGGCACATAAGACGGGCTTAATCCATTGTTTTGGATGATTCAATCAGTAGATGAACAGGACCGGGAGGAACTGGGCCAAAGCAGAATGTGCAGGCCCCTCTGCGGAGAGGAGGGCCTTGGCCTCCCGCAGGCCTTCCTCTGCGCAGCCTGTGAAGGGCTCCGAGCACTCCACAATTTCAGGGTCGCGGGAAATAAAAGGAAAAGCAAAGCAGCAGCCTTTGAAACCGAAGCCACGTCCTCACAGTGTGCCCGTGCCCCAGTGCGCTGGCTGGACGTGAGGCCGTGCTGTGCAGGCGCTGGGTCAGATCGCAGAAGGTCGGGCATCCAGTCCTGGCTAAGACACTTAGCTGACAAACGACTGGAGTTTAGTTTGTTGTTTTTAAATGGGAGCAACTACACCTGTTCTGCCTAGGACCCAGGGACATAGTAGGTTTATTCATTCACGCTGGTCACTTAATTATCACCCTGGACTTCATGGATTCACAGTCCAGCGAGAGACTCAGAGGGGCTGGAACAAACCTGAAGGTGGCACCGCACAGACGGACACACTGCCCTGTGCCCTGACGGCTTCAGGAGCTTCCAGATCTTGTGTGTAGCAGCTGTCTGCAGTAGGTGCTTTAACCCCCATCTTACAAGGGAAGGAGTGCAGTGTCAGAGAGGTTAAGCAACTCTGAAAATCAGAAACTAGGCTTTCTGACCTCCGAGCCCTTCCCATGATACCGGAACTCTCATAAATGTAAACGTCTACATTTAAACGGACAGTTGGGAAGGATATTTCTAATAAAAGCCCAAGTCAACTCAGTCACCACCACGGACTTTTCGATGTCATAATTGTGGTGGGTTTGGATTGTGTCAACTCAGCGAGGTTGGAATTCCCAGAATTCTTTCCTCTGCATGGTTTGTGATTAGCAGGGGCCACAGGAGACTTTGAGGCAAGATCTGAAGACAGAAGTGGAGAAGCAGAGCCGCAGGTTTCATGGCCGGAGGGCGGCTGCTGGGGCCGCTGTTGTGGCGCCTCCGCAGGCGCTTTTCTGCGAGCTCACCTGGCTGGCCCAGGGCAGCAGCAAGCCCCTGCCTCCAGCGCCTGCTCCATCTTTCCGCTTCTCCAAATCCTGGGCAGGTGCCTGTCTGTGCTGAACCTTTTCCTGAAGGTCACTTGGGTGGGGTTTCGAGTCTGTCCTTATGGCTTCTGGCTCGTCCCCTCAGACCTCCAAGTCTCATCCATCCTTTCTTTGTGGCAGCTACCCTGCTGACACCCAGCCTCACATTCAAAGAAACAGGTCACAGATGCTGCTGAACCAGCTCTCACATTGCATGAGGTCAAACTCCCAGGGGCAATCTCTCACATTGACTTTTTTCTCTGATCAAACCCTTAAACTATAGTGTTGAGCTTCCAGATATTCAAGCTGGTTTTAGAAAAGGCAGAGGGACCAGAGATCAAATTGCCAACATCCGCTGGATCATGGAAAAAAGCAAAAGAGTTCCAGAAAAACATCTATTTCTGCTTTGTTGACTATGCCAAAGTCTTTGACTGTGTGGATCACAATAAACTGTGGAAAATTCTGAAAGAGATGGGAATACCAGACCACCTGACCTGCCTTTTGAGAAGCCTATATGCAGGTCAGGAAGCAACAGTTAGAACTGGACATGGAACAACAGACTGGTGCCAAATAGGAAAAGGAGTACCTCAAAGCTGTATATTGTCACCCTGCTTATTTAACATACACAGAGTACATCATGAGAAACGCTGGGCTGGAAGAAGCACAAGCTGGAATCAAGATTGCTGGGAGAAATATCAATAACCTCAGATATGCAGATGATACCACCTTTATGGCAGAAAGAGAAGAGGAACTAAAGAGCCTCTTGATGAAAGTGAAAGAGGGGAGTGAAAAAGTTGGCTTAAAGCTCAACATTCAGAAAACTATAAGATCATGGCATCTGGTCTCATCACTTCATGGGAAATAGATGGGGAAACAATGGAAACAGTGACAGACCTTATTTTTGGGGGCTCCAAAATCACTGCAGATGGTGACTAAGAGCCTCTTGATGAAAGTGAAAGAGGGGAGTGAAAAAGTTGGCTTAAAGCTCAACATTCAGAAAACTATAAGATCATGGCATCTGGTCTCATCACTTCATGGGAAATAGATGGGGAAACAATGGAAACAGTGACAGACCTTATTTTTGGGGGCTCCAAAATCACTGCAGATGGTGACTGCAGCCATGAAATTAAAAGATGCTTACTCCTTGGAAGGAAAGTTATGACCAACCTTGACAGCATATTAAAAAGCAGAGACATTACTTTGTCAATAAAGGTTCATCTAGTCAAGGCTATGGTTTTTCCAGTGGTCATGTATGGATGTGAGAGTTGGACTATAAAGAAAGCTGAGTGCCAAAGAATTGATGCTTTTGAACTGTGGTGTTGGAGAAGACTTTTGAGAGTCCCTTGGACTGCAAAGAGATCCAACCAGTCCATCCTAAAGGAGATCAGTCGTGGGTGTTCATTGGAAGGATTAATGCTGAAGCTGAAACTCCAATACTTTGGCCACTTGATGAGAAGAGCTGACTCATTGGAAAAGACCCTGATGCTGGGAAAGATTGAGGGCAGGAGGAGAAGGGGACGACAGAGGATGAGATGGTTGGATGGCATCACCGACTCACTGGACATGGGTTTGGATGGACTCCGGGAGTTGGTGATGGACAGGGAGGCCTGGCATGCTGTGGTTCATGGGGTCACAAAGGTCGGACACGACTGAGCGACTGAACTGAACTGAACTGAGTGCTAAGTTGCTTCATTCATGTCCAACTTTGCGATCCTATGGACTACAGCCCGCCAGGCTTCTCTGTCCATGGGATACTCCAGGCAAGAATACTGGGTTGCCATTTCCTTTTCTAGGGGATCTTCCCAACCCAGGGATTGAACCTTCATCTCTTAAGTCTCCTGCATTGGCAGGTGGGTTCTTTATGACTAGTGCCACCTGGGAAGCCCTTATACCAAAATTGGAGGCTAATTCTCATTTCTGTACTTTAAAATATAAAAATCAAAGCCTACCTTTGCAACTCCACTGTTTGCAAATTCCTATATCCAAAATCTATGAGCATGTAAATAACACCTACATATGCTACACATCATGGTTAAAAGCTCTGCTTAAAGTTTTAAAGAAAGACACTCAAGACAATGGGCAGGTCTGTGTGGAGAGTAGGATGGGACTGGGATGCGAGGAATTCCCTTGTCTGTGACCCAAACTCCTCTCCCTACTCACTAGGTGGTTTTCCCGGGGGCCCTGACTCGGCTGTGGCTTTGAGGGCAGGAGGATCTCTGAGTTGGCTGTTGGAGCACGCAGATGGGACTGTCTAGTGGAAAATCCTGATGCCAGCTTAAGCCTGGACGGTAAGCACGTGGCTAGACTGAAGGGAAGCGGCTGCTCTTCCCGTGATGTGTCTTGCTCGACAATGCCAGCGGGCACTATTTGATATCCGTAAACTTTTCCAGGCTCTCAGAGCAGAAGATGAGCAACTCCATTTTTACAACCACAAATAGTACATTCCTAAGCTTGTGCGTGTGTGTACACACATAGGCATGAAAAGGACTGAACTGAGTATAAATCACAGACGCAGAAGCTTCCCACCTCTCACCTCGTCCGTGATTCGGCTTCCATCAGTGTCAAGGAGAAGATAATAATGAGTGAAGAACTCCCATTGGTTGGAACAGAGCTAAAATATTTATTATATAATCTTTGAAAACGCTCTTTATTTTGTATTAAGTATAGACAATTAACAAAGGAAATTGTGATAGCTTCAGGTAAACAGCGAAGGGACCCACCCGCCATACACATACGTGTATTCTTTCTCCCCCAAACACTCCTCCCATCCAGGCTGCCACGTAACATGGAGCAGAGCTCCCTGTCCTCACTGGTTATCCATTTTAAATACAGCATTATTTATACAGTACACGTCCATCCCCAACTCCCCAACTATCCCTGCCCCCCTCCACCACCACCACCCGGGCAACCACAGGCTCATTCTCTAAGTCCGTGAGTCTCTGTTTCCTAAGTTTATTTGTATCATTTCTTTTTAGATTCCACATGTAAGGGATGTCTTTTAATACGAGTTTGCTGACCTCTGACTTATTCGATAATCCTTGTGAGCAATGAGGTACCCAAATACTTCCCTATTTCTTTCGTGTTTGCAGTAAATTAACTGAGCTTCATTAGCAGGAAATCTAAGGGCTCCTGTGAGCCTCTGACTTCCTCACCACTCCCATCGTCTAAGAACTCAGGGATTTACTGGGTCCCCGAGCCAGGCCTTCTTGTGAACGGAACTGGTGAGAGGGAGCCACGCACTCCATGCACTGATTCCTCTTGCCACTAGGGGTCACTGTTGAACACGGGCTGTGCACACTCACCCTGGCTCTCTTAGTGATCAGACATGATCATAGACACAATTCTAGGATTGCTGGATCCGGAAGAGATTCCAGCTGGTTCACTTGCCCTGTTGGAAGCAGCCCTCCACAAAGCTCACCCGGGCTCTCAGACTTTGGCTTCCAGGCTCCCACCATGCAGACGATTTCCCAAGTGGGTTTCTTGGCCTTCTCAGGCACCTGCCAGGCACGCAGGTAAGCGCACAAACCGTATGATCGTATTAGGGCCATCCCAAACCACTCGTAAGGTGGTACTCTTAGCTCCAATTTTCAAATGTGGAAACAGACTCAGAGAGGCTGTCTGACTTGCTCAGGCTCACACAGCAGAGAAGGAGCAAGGCTGAGACTGAACCCTAAGTGGCCAACTCCAGAGATTTCCCTCTTCACGCTTCTTTCTAAAATATCACCTCCTCTGTGGGCAGAGGGGGGCGGTGGGGAACAGTTCTCCCAGGTTCTTCATGCTATCCCTGCCCCCTTCCCTTGGCAGTTTCTCCAGCCCGAGGCGAGCGCAGCTGTATCTGCCCCGGTGCCCAGCTCATCACAGCTCCATGACCTCGTCTCCGATCGTGTGTCAGGCGTTCAACAATCATTCACACCTCTGTCCTCTATGGAGCATTTGCTCTGCCAGCCTTTGTTCTTGGCATGAGGATACCCTAGTGAACAAGACAAGCAAAAATCCCTGCCCTCACAGAGCTGATGTTGTAGAGGGGGAGGCAGACCGTCAGTAAGTCATCCGACATGATATCACCAGGTAACCTCAAAGCTGCGAGGGGAAAAACAGAGTAAGAGCGATGGGATGAAACTGTGGGGATGGCACTGCAGACGGAGTGATCACGGAGGGCTTCCTTGTGGTGGTGACAACTGGGCAGACACCTGAGACCAGCATTTCAGGCAGAGGGCACCGGCAGTGCAGACACCCTGAGGTCCAGTGCTGGGGAGCCCAGGGACCTGGGAAACAGCAGGGGCGATATTAGGGCTAAGGCGCCCAGAAGGCGGGGGTGCCGGGCAGGGCCCACATGACGCAGGACCTTGTGGGAATTAGGATTCTCTTCTCCATTCAGATGCAACGAGAGCTCTTTGTCTGGCGGGGAAGGGGGTCTCGCTATGCTCCCCACACCTGGCCCATGGGAAGGACATGGGTCCCTTTAACTCAGGATGCGTCTCTGTCTCCAGGGCAGGCCCTGCCCTCACCCCTCGGAGCAACCACAGCGTGAGACAGCAGACTCAGAGCGGGGACGGGTGCTGGAGACAGTGACTCACGGTTGGCCCTGGCAGGGCCCCTCCCACGGCCGTATCTGCTTTCTGTGACTCTGGAAGGCCCGCACCCCCCGGGGACCCAGGCCTGCCCCATCAGAGCATCTTTCCCTCCCACGCAGGCGAAAAGTCGGGGAAACCAAGCCTACCACCCTTCACCCGGGACCAGGTTTACCCAGAGCATGAATGTTCCAGACCCAGAGCTCGAGGCCGGATCCCCCGCACCCCAACTGCCCCAGATGGCTTCCAGGGCAGCACTCGCGCAGCCCCACCTGGTGGGCTACCCCCAGAGCTCCGTGTCCTTCAGGCTCAGAAAGTGTTTATCTTTGCCTCTGCCAGTTCGCAAGGCAATTATTGGTAACCAAATCCACAGCCCAGGAACTCTGACTTCATCGGGACACCGGATCCTGGGAAGGGCAACACTTCTGGGTCCTGGGCTGACCACAGACACCACGAGGGGAGCTCTGTACCGTGGACTCAGGTGACATCACAGCGGCTGGGGTCCGAGATGTGACGTGAGGGCAACCCCGGGGGCCAGACCCGGCTTGTCTGCGGGAGCTTCCCCTCCGTCTGCCCACCAAAGCCCCAGGCGCTGCTATTTCTGGCCTCGAGAGAAGATGGATTCGGTGGTTGTGGGAAGGAATTAGCTGTTAACGGTCTTGCCGTAAACAAAGATCAATTTCCAATTCTATGGATTTTTGAGTGGAAGGGGTTTAAGGTAAAACATTCATACATTTATAAAATACTTCTAACGGGATTTGGTGGGGCCATCCCTAGCACCCTAGAAGAGCGTGTAACCAAGGAAACGCCGGAAAAATTTCCACACCCCTCTGAGCAAACACTGTTTCAACTCTTCTCTTTAAACACACACACACACACACACTCACACACACACTCAGAGCCAGTTCCTCTGAAATGCTTTCAGCTAAAAGTCTGAAATTTTCAAGTTGATTTCCTGGGCCCTTCCATTTCCTAAAATATCAAAAATGAATTGGCAAGGATTGGCCAGAGAGAGGACGAGAGGGACTGAAATGGCTGAGAAGTGAAGGTGGCGTTGTGCAGTAGGGCAGAGCCAGGGACGCGTCCTGAGCCCCGAGTTCGAATCCTGCCTCTGCTCCTTTCTACTTGGGCCATGCTGGGGGCAGGTTCCATTTATTTCCTTAAGGGAAACAGAGATAGTGATGCTTAGCTTTTCACATGTGTTTTGGGGAGGACTGAGTAATGCCCCATGTGTAGGCAGATTCTGTAAATACAGTGATTGTGAGAATCACACATCAGCTCATGCGGAAAACAAACAAACAAACAGCCTTCATCTGCTTCCACTTCCTCTAATCCCTTGCTCAGACATGCTGGCCCATTATCCAGACCCTGGAGACTTCGGGCCTGAGAAGTGGTGTCTCTGTCGAGCCGGCTCAGGACTCCTGAGCCTCAGGCCCAAGTTCACGTTTCTTACTGGGGTGTGGCCTACAGCAGAAGCCTTGCCTCTTTGCGCATCCGTTTCCTCCCCAGCCTAGCTGTAAGGACCTAACATGATATTGCTTATTAAAGTGTGAAATCAGCCCTCAGGGGGCTGAGAAAGCCAGTGATGGAATTTGTCCCCAGAAGTCCTCGGAGGGGCTCGAGAGTGGCCCCCACAACCGGTACTGACCCCGTGGCAGCCGGCTGGGCTGAGAGAAGGCAGCCCTGATAAAAACAGGGGAGCGGGGCTCAGGTCTCTCTGCAGACAGAACTGCGGGGAAGCTGACCTTTAGAAGATGCTTCCCGTCCGTGACAGCCCATTTGCACATCCTGGATGACCTGTCAGCTTCTCCGAGTGGCTTCTAGCCCCTGCCCCTCCCGCGCCCCCTCCGGCTCCCACCGCTGGCCTTTGGTGGGAGTTCACCATCCGCGGCTGGGAGGCTGGCCCGGGCATGGCAGGATGTTTAGCTGCATCCCTGGCCTCCAGCCACTAGACGGCAGCAGCACCTCCTGAATCATTATCCATCAATCCCACAGTTGCCTTTACCTTTATAAAACATATGCTCCTGTATGTAAATGATACTCATTATTGCTTTCCAGGCTTTGAACTTCATATGAATAAACAGTATACATAAGTAACAATAAAAGACTATGCCTTTCTCATTCTAAAATGGTGGGTGGAGATCTGTCTGTATTAATAAACATAGCTGTGGTTCCGTTCACTGCAAATCGGCACAAGGCGTCTCCCTGCCCTCCCTTGGTGGGCACTGCATTTCCCTATTACGTGTCTGTACACACAGTCCTGAGATGAATCTCTTCAGCACGGTTCCTGAGGTGCGGACCAGGGCTGGGAATAGACTTTCTAGATCCTGGCGAGATGGAAATGGCTAACTCCTCCAGTACTCTTGCCTGGGAAATCCCATGCACAGAGGAGTCTGGTTGGCTGCAGTCCATGGGATTGCAAAGAGCTGGACACGACTGAGTGACTAACACTTACTTACTTAGGAGTGAGGTCAGCTGCATGCATCTCATTAAACCTCACCCCTGTTTATGACTGCCTCTCTCCCTCTGCCTAAAAAGGACTTTGGGGATCACCCACCACGGTCCCACTCCCCCTTTCTGGATGGTGCACCGTGCCACAGGTGGGGGTCCACGACCCTATTCTCACCCCATGCTCCCACCTTCCTAGACACCCCACCACCTCTCGTGTCTCCTACATTCCCCAGGACCCAGAGGTCAGGACCAGCATCCTGGTGTCCCCAGGTCGCAAGCACCAGGTGCTCACAGGCCCACCCTCGACATCAGCTGAATGAACCCCGCGTTCTCCTCCAGCTGCCTGGGCAGGGGCTGTTATCAACCCCGCCACAAAGGGGAAGAATCAGAAGCTCAAAGAGGTTAACCCAAAGTCATGCAGCCCCAGAGTGGCAGGAACCCAAACCCAATTCAAAGCCTACACTCCTTCTGTCATTGCTCTAACAGGCGGAAATTCAGTCATTTCTTCCAGTCTTGGAAGGAGCTTCAACATGTCCTTTGAAGGAGGGCTGGGGGCTTGGAACTAAGCAAAACCTAAGCTCTGAGGCTAGATGTGGAGAATTCTCCGAGGGGAGACGAGCAGTTTCCTGCTCCTCACCTTCCCCACCCTCACCTGGCCCCTGCTCCCAGGATGCCCCCACCCAGGGGACCTCATTTGTCTGTAGTGGAGGTGGCGTTGCTTCTCCAAAAATTAGAAAACCAGTGGATCTGTGTTAGCTCTCCTCAAAGCCAGCATCTGGGTCGACACAGTTCACCTATGTGGTGCCCTTTACCATGTGGGGAGACAGGCCAGGGGGCCAATTGGTCTGGGCTATTTACTCATAGAAGACCCCTGTTTAGACTTCTGACAGTACCGGTATTTTAGACGAGTAATCATTGACCTTTATATGGAAAGCATTACCTGAACACAAAAAACTTAAAATCTACCACAATCCTTATAGCCCTTTTAGCTTAAAAAAAATTCCTCACCCCCCAATTTTAGGGGCTTCCCTTGTGGCTCATTGGTAAAGAATCTGCCTGCTGATGCAGGAGACACCGGTTTGATATCTGGTCTGGGAAGACTCCACATGCTGTGGGGCAGCTACTCCCGTGAAACTAAGCCCGTGTGCCACAGCTACTGATCCTGTGCTCTGGATCTCAGGAGCCACGGATTCCGAAGCCCTTGCTCTGCAACAAGAGAAGCCACTGCAATGAGAAGGCTGCACTGCAAAGAAGAGAAGCCCCTACTCACTGCAGCCAGAGAAAAGCCCGTGTGGCAGCTAAGGCCCAGCACAGCCAAAAGAGATCAGCAAAATTATTTAAAAAATTTTTAAAATGGTTTTTGTCTTCCTCAGCTTCTGAGAGGCCCTGGTTAGGTATCAAAATCAAGGTGGTTCCAGAGCTAAATAAAAGCCAGTTTATGCAAGACCCAAGCCCAACACAAGTCAGTTAGGGTGCAGACAAGCCTTCGTGACAAACGTCTTCTAATCAGTTCCATCCCCACCCACCTCCAAAAGTCTCAAAGGAGTAAACACAACATCAAAACCACATGAAACAGAGCATCTGTGACTTCTTTGGGTCCCAATCCTTCTGCCCGTCTCATGGCTGCTCGGGGCCTCTCTCCTGGGAGAAGTGCAGACATGCACACAGCTTTTCATATCTGTGAAATGGAGTCTGGATTCCCAGACTCCATCCATGGACCACTTAAGTCCCCCAGAAGCCTCAGACAAGGTTTTTGGAAAAAGCAAGTTAAAATAATAGACATATAATTCACGATCCACATGATTGTACCCCAGCGGTAATAGTTGAGTGTATTCTATAGACCCCAGACTCACCAGCTGGAGGCACAGCCTCTGTGTGAGATGGATGTGGGTCCAGTCCATGTCTCTCTAAGCAAATGACACCACCATTCAAATGGAAACACAAAAGGCCCAGCCTCTCAGAGCTGCCAAGAGTATCCAGTGTCCGTAAGGTGCATGGGGTATACCCTGAGTGCCTCATAAATGTTGTGCATGGAGGTATACCCTGAGTGCCTCACGAATGCTAGCTCTCACCAGCACCAAGGGTGCCTCCCCTTCCGGGGTCCCTGAGCCTAGCTGTCAAGCCCAGAGCTGACCTCCCCTGGAGGACGCTGGGCTAAGCTCCATGCCGCCACCAGAGGGCGCACGTGCCCTTCCTAACACACAGCCCGGCCGGCCTCCGCCTCCGAGGAGCAGAGCGACTCTAGACTCCGTCCCTGGAGCCGGCCCAGAACCTTCCTACCAACCAGAGCCCGGGTGGGGTGGGAGCCCCACCCCCGCTCGCTTCCCCGGAACTTTGGACAAGCCTCTGATTTACAGCTGAGTAGCTCGGCTTGAGATCTCCTGAGTCAAGGGCTGGCCCTGTCTTCCGTCCCGCCGCGAGCATCCTCACTTGTGGCGGTGGCTCCACGTGCCCGGCCTGGGTGCTTCCGTTTGAACGGTGGTCTCATTTGCTTAGAGAGACAGGACTCGGACTCACGTCCATCTCACCCCGAGGCTGCGCCTCCAGCCGGTGAGTCTGGGCCCTGTGGAATACAGCCTAGCTACTACCGCTGGGGGGCAACCACGTGGACCAGGAATTACGCGTCTGTTGCTTTTAACTTGCTTTAACGGTCACCACGGGCTGGGACGCTTTCCCCGCTCGAGGCTTCTTCTCCCAAGCCTGCCTCACAGCGGGGATGCTCGCCTGACGTGGTTCTGGTAAGGGCATGAACATGCCCACTGGTGGAGTGGGGGCTTCTGCAAAAGGCTCTCTTCCTGACCCCTTTACGGGCATCCTTTGGCCTCGACGCTGGCGGCCACCTGGAGACCGTGAAGTGACGGAGCAGAGGGACAGCTGGGCCCCCTGCGGACTCCGTGTGCCTTCTGGAGTTCTCTGATGCCGTCAGCCCTCCTCGCCCTCCGGTGGTGGCCCACTGCTCCGAGGACAAAGCCCAGGCCGAGGCCTCTCATGCCCTCCGTCCCTCCCGGGAGGGTCTGCTGACTCCGCCTTCCTCTCTCCCATCCTGCGGCAGCAGCCTTCTCTGTCGCTCTAGCATGCAGAGTCCATCCGCGCCTCAGGGCACTTCACTTGCTAATCCTCATCTGGACACGTCTTCGCTCAAATGGCCAGTAGCTGGTTCTCCTCTGCCTCGCCTTCGCTGAGAGGGTCTCTCCCCAGAGGCGCGCCCCCTGATTTCCTGCTCCTCCAGGCGCCTGTTCAATCCCTTCAGGGCAGGAAGCGCGACCTGCCATTGCCTTGTTGATTTATGAAGCACCCGCTTCCCGACCTGCCCCTCAGTGCGCGCCCGGCAGGTACAGAGCAGGCACGCGGTAACACGCAGTAAGTGAAAGAAAGCGTTTTCTTTCGGGCTAGACACCCTTGGACGGAGGAGCCTGGCGGGCTGCAGTCCATGGGGTTGCTAAGAGTCGGACACGACTGAGCGACTTCCCTTTCACTTTTCACTTTCATGCATTGGAGAAGGAAATGGCACCCCACTCCAGTGTTCTTGCCTGGAGAATCCCAGGGACGGCGGAGCCTGGTGGGCTGCCGTCTATGAGGTCGCACAGAGTCGGACACGACTGAAGCGACTCAGGAGCAGCAGGCACCTTTTGAGTAGGTTTTTGTTCCTGGCAATTGTAAAATGCTCCGCCAACAGAACGGGCGGAAAAGCCAACCAAATACGAACCACCAACCAAACGCCGCTCTGGATGCGGCATGCGGGGGCCAGTCTCCCTCCTTCCCTCGTCTGCCGCGCCTCCAGCACACACGCCGCCCGTCTCACCCCCACCCTGCCAGACACCCCCTGCGTGCCTCTGGGTGTCCTTCCTGGCACTGACACCCTTCCCCGGGAGGAGCCCTCTCTGTGACTAGGTCGCGAGCATCATCTCTCCCGGGGGTGTTCATCCAGACGAATGAAGGGACGGCTGTCCACGAGGCCTCTGGGCTCACACGCAGACCTTGACTTCCCCAGCTGACGGCTTCTGGAAAAGCAGATCAACAGCGAACATTTGCAGAGCTGAGGTGCGTCAAAAGGCGCGCTTTTAAAAGGGAAGGCTCGCCGAGGCAATGTGAATCGGGGCCCCCATGACGCGGTTGTGTGGATTCAGAACTTGCTCATTGGGGTTTCTCTGAAAACTCACACAGGCCACTGCATTCACAGAGAGCCCCGAGCGGCTGGGCAGCAGGCCCTGCCGTCGCGCGGACCTGCGTGTGGGAACTGGCACAGCCCCGTGCCAGCTGTGGTACCTGCTGGTCACTCAGCTGCTCTGTGCCTGGGTGTCCTCCTCTGAAGGTGGACATGGCAACTGGAGCTGCTTGATGGACGTGGGGCCTCCCAGGTGGCTCAGCGGGTAAAGAACCCACCTGTGGTGTGGGAGACGCAGGAGGTGCGTGTTCGATCCCTGGGTCGGGAAGATCCCCTGGAGGAGGGCTTGGCAACCCACTCCAGTGTTCTTGCCTGGAGAACCCCAGGGACAGAGGAGCCTGGCGGGCTATAGTCCCTAGGGTCACAAAGAGTCAGACACGACTGAAGCGACTCGCACACACGCATGATGGACTTGCAGAGGCTGTGATCGAATGTGTAAGGTGGGCACATCTTGAATGTGGTAACTGTTCCCTTCATGGGGGTCAGAACAGGAGCCTGCGTGGCCGTCTGTCACGATCAGGCACCCGGGTCCTGATTCAGGACATCTAAGTTCCTCTCTTACAAGCTTGGCAGTTCGCTCGTTTGCTTTCTGCCCTCAGACCCCATGCGCTTGTGCAGTCAACAGATGCCTGCTGACACCCTCTAGGGGCGGGACCCGGCTGTGGCAAGTCTGCAGGATAGAGTGGCTGTACGACCGGAACACTAGCTCCATCGCTCATAGCTGTGTGGCTTCCGGGGGACGCCCGCCCTCTCTGCCTCTGTTTACTTAACTGTTCAAATGGGGATAATAAGAGTACCTACCTCATGGGGGTGTTTTAAGAAGTGAGATGCTGTATTCACAGGACTTGGAACGATGCTTGGGACACAGTGAGTACTATCTTAGTATTCCCTGTGTGCTGTTCGTTGCTCAGCACGTCCGACTCTTTGGGACCCCATGGACTGCAGCCTGCCACGCTGCCCTGGCCTTATCCACAGCTATTTTAAAAGCATGCTTGACTTTCTCGAGGGCTACACAGGTAGGCCTTTGAGGAGACCCATGCTCCTTGAGAGCTGAAGCAGCACCAGTTAATATCCACCGAGGACTCTTTCTCTGCCCATGTGCTTTGTATCGAGGATTTAAAAGCTTTCTCTTAAAGGGCTTGATAGTAAATCATTTAGACTTTGCAGGCCAGCAGCAAAATTGAGGCTACTGTGTAGGTTATTATATAACTATTTAAAATGTAACTATTTAAAAATGAGGGTGAAGGAAACATTCTTAGTTCAGGGGACCAAACAGCCACAAGCAGGTGGATGGAGTTGGTCTGCAGGCTGTGGTTTCTGGAAAACCGCTTTTTACCTTTCAGTCCCTACAACACTGCAAAGTGAACAAGAACTACTATTATTTTGAACTGTGGTTTTGGAGAAGATGCTTGAGAGTCCTTTGGACTGCCAGGAGATCCAACCAGTCCATCCTAAGGGAAATAAGTCTGAATTTTCATTGGAAGGACTGATGTTGAAGCTGAAACTCCCATACTGTGGCCACCTGATGCAAAGAACTGACTTACTGGAAAAGACCCTGATGCTGAGAAAGACTGAAGGCGGGAGGAGAAGGGGATAACAGAGGATGAGATGGTTGGATGGCATCACTGACTCAATGGACATGGGTTTGGGTAAACTGGTGATGGATAGGGAGGCCTGGTGTGCTGCAATCCAGGGGTTGCAAAGAGTCGGACACAACTGAGCGACTGGGCCGTACTCAGCTGGGTGTGGTCTCAAAAGTAGGCTGAAGACTGGTTCCAGCCTTTGTATGTTTCCTGCAGTGGCCCCTGTAGACCTTTGAGGGTGAGCCTACCCTACTCCCATCCCAGGCTCTGAGTACAAGGACTGTGTCTGTCTTGTTCAGGGTGGATCCCCATTTCCGGGAAGAATTCCTGGGAGATGTCTGAACCTCAGCGGACTTTTATTAGATGCCCGAACGAAGGAATTAGGACACGAGGCATCTAGGTGACTGACTGCCTGGGTAATGTTCTGATTAGAAAGGAGGGGTCTATGGTTTGGAGGATGAATAAGCAGAAATCTAGAGAAGCAAGGTCTCTTAGAAACAATAGGAATTTAGTCAGGCTATCACACAAGCAAGGAGCCCACTCAGTGTCTACTGGGCTCTCCACAGGCTCAAAAAAATCATCTAATGACAGGAGCAGTACTAACTGCTGAGTGCTTTAAAATGCTCTAAAAAGCTATAGTTTCACATACATATTTAGTCAGTTCCTACTGTACGCCCCCCACTACATTAAAAGATGCTTGCTCCTTGGAAGGAAAGCTATGACAAACCTAGACAGCATGTTAAAAAGCATAGACATCACTTTGCCAACAACAGTCTGTATACTCAAAGCTATGGTTTTTCCAGTGGTCATGTATGGATGTGAGAGTTGGACTGTGAAGAAGGCTGAGTGCAGAAGAATTGATGCTTTTGAACTGTGGTGTTGGAGAAGACTCTTGGGAGTCCCTTGGACTGCAAGGAGATCCAACCAGTCCATTCTGAAGGAGATCAACCCTGGGATTTCTTTGGAAGGAATGATGCTAAAGCTGAAACTCCAGTACTTTGGCCACCTCATGCAAAGAGTTGACTCATTGGAAAAGACTTTGATGCTGGGAGGGATTGGGGACAGGAGGAAAAGGGGACAACAGAGGATGAGATGGCTGGATGGCATCACTGACTTGATGGACATGAGTTTGGTAAACTCCAGGAGTTGGTGATGAACAGGGAGGCCTGGCGTGCTGTGATTCATGGAGTCGCAAAGAGTCGGACATGACTGAGTGACTGAACTGAACTGAACTGGACAGCAAGGAGATCAAACCAGTCAATCCTAAAAGAAATCAGCCCTGAATATTCATTGGAAGGACTGATGCTGAAGCTCCAAAACGTTGGCCACCTGATGAGAAGAACCAACTCATTGGAAAAGACCCTGATGCTAGGAAGGATTGAGGGCAGGAGAAGAGGGCAGCAGAGAATGAGATGGTTGGATGGCATCACTGACTCACTGGACATGAGTTTGAGCCAACTCCAGGAGATGGTGAAGGACAGGGAAGCCTGGCATGCTGCAGTCCATGGGGTCACAAAGAGCTGGATACGACTGAGTGACTGAACAGCTATAATCTTTTAAAAGCCCTATAATAGAGCATCTATTATAATAAAAGTTTACTTACAAAAACACACGTGGTAGACTGGGTTTGGTCTGTGGGCTAGAGTCGGTCAGCTCCTGAACATTCACCTCCCCAACCCCCAAAAGCTGCCTGGCTCCCTCCTTTGCTGCTTTCAGCCCTCTGCTCAGATGCCCACCATATCTAAACAGCTCCAATCCCCTCTGTGCTTCGACTTTTCCTCTACTTTTGTTCGTATTCTATGTTCATTTGTTAATTGGTTCATCATCTGACTCCCCTCTTGGGGATGTAAGAGCCACAAGGAGGTGCCCACAGCAGACACAGAAGAAGCATCTGTCAGATGAATGAATCTGAAAGGAACGCTTTAATGCTTTCTGCATGCTTATGCTCAAGAATCTCTAAGACACATGTGAATAGCATCATTTAATCTTTGGCCACCTGATAAGAGCTAACTTACTGGAAAAGATGCTGATGCTGGGAAAGACTGAGGACAGGGGGAAAAGGGGACGACAGAGGATGAGATGTTTGGATGGCATCACTGACTCACTGGACATGAGTTTGAGCCAACTCCAGGAGATGGTGAAGGACAGGGAAGCTGGTGTGCTGCAGTCCATGGGGTCCCAAAGAGTTGGACATGACTGAGCAACTGAACAACAACAATAATCTTTTAATAGCCCTATAATAGAGCATCTATTATTACAGCGCTTTTACAGATGGGGAAACTGAGGCTCAGAGCGGTAAGTGACTTGCCGTAACAGTGACAGTGGTCCTAAGAACACAACAGCACAGAGTGTTAGACCAGCTGGGACCCAGAAGGAGAACCCAGCCCAGCATCATGAAAGCGCAGCGGCTGGGATGTGGAGAGAGGAAGCGCGTGCCCACGGCCACACAGCAGGAAAGGGGCAGCGTGGAATGAGGACCAGGCCCTCCCCGGCGTGCTCCCAGGCCACGGGGGCTGCAGCGCATCCCGCAGGAGCGGGTGGGCCAGGGACACCCCAGAGCTGTGCTGTTCCGCTGAGTGACCTGCCCGTGGCCAGGGGAACCGCGGGACTGGAGCATCCTCTGCAGGAGTTCCATCAGAGATTCCATCAGAGACAAGCCATGTAGCCAGGATGGCTGCACTCCTGAATTACAAAATACATTAGGCCAGATCAGCTTAGCAAGCTTTAGCCCCCAAGAGGCTGAGATGCAAACTTCTACAAAGTGGGCGCAGGTTCTGGGCCCCGTCCCAGGAGAATCTGATGCTAGGGGTCAGAGACAGGGCCCAGGAGTGTGCATTCTACAAGTAACTCCTTCTCCCATCCACGTCATTTTTGTGGCAGGTGGCACATGGTCCCGATGTGGAGAAACCCTGGTTGGAGGAGAGGTCATGAGATGAGACAGAAGTGCTGAAGTCCTGCAGAACCGACCTTGGTGGCCAGGGCTGCAGGCCGCTGTCACTGGCTGCCCCCTGCCTGCCTTGCTGACACCGTCCTGTCTTGGGGGATCCTCCCACCCCCGCAGCCCTGAGCTAGAAAATTCACCCTCCTGAGGTGCAGGAGGCCAGGGGGGTTAGTTAGCCTGTCCAAAGTCATCCCAGTAGTAAACGGAATGGCGCAGCTAGATTTGGAGCCAGGCGACTCACTGCAGAGCCTTTAAATCCAAAGCTTATCATCAAGTGGCTTCTGGAGACATGGCGATTCACAAAGCCATTCCCAAGGCTTCCCAAGTTGCCAACACTTGGAAGGGAAAAAACGGAAACTAAGGTACTGAGGACTTACTACATCTCATGGGCTTTTGATGCAATCTCTGTCAAGTCTCACGACAGCCCAGGGGGGAGGGATGACTGCACCCATTTATCACACAAGGACACCCCAGAAACACAGAGGTTAAGAACATGCCTAAGATCATAAGGTTTGGTAAGTTTAAGATCCCATCAAGGTCCAGCCAGGGCTGGTCTGGGTGTCACCAAGGCTCATCACTGCCAGCTTCCCTGAACCTCAAAAGGCCATAGGCTCCGTATCTGTCAGCTTTTGCTGTGTAACAACACATCCCAGAACTCAGTGGCATACTGCAAACATTTATCCTCACACTGAAAGGTCTGCAGGAAAACCAACATGGCTTTTCTGCACGTGTGTTTATTCTGGGACACAGGGTGAAGAGAGAGGCCATGATCCAAGGGTTTGTAATGTCCACGGGTGAAACCAGAAGCTACCAGAAGGACAAGCAGAAGCATGAGATCATTCGCAGTCTAGGCTCGGAACAGGCAAACGGTCACGCTCACTCCCGTTCCATTGACTGAAACAGATCATATGGTAGCAGCGATGGGGCAGGATATACTCCTTCAGCAGAGGCTGGGAAAACAGGGAGAAAGGGAAGGTTTGCTGAAAGCCAACCTACAGGCTGATCTGGAGGACCTGAGTGCCAATGACCCCCTCTTCCCTGAGATGTTTTCAAATACTCTGATACCAGGATGCCAAATGCCTAGTCTCTATGGGGGAGAAGAGGAGATGGGAATTCTACAATGGCAAGACAGGCACTGTAAGTGAGGCATGCAGACAAGATGGAAGACAATAGGGAGCGGTGGGGACTGCGGCAAACTGGAGCACACAGACCTGCCCAGCTGCCCTGCTCCTCTGCTCCTGCAGACTGCTGATGGCGTGTAACATCTGCACCGAGTCTGGCCATCCTTGATGGCTTGGGCCTGGCTCCCAGGCATCCTACTAGGCTTCATGGCAAACATAAGGCTCCTAGAATCAACATGCTCGGACACATTTGCGGCCGTTGTTTGCTGCGCTGCACACAGAGCTGCTCAGCCCTGCTGGATATCTGCCCCAGGCCCCTCATTACGCCTCGATGGGCTCCTTCCCCTGCAACCCAGGAGGCTCAGGCTGCCTTCCTCCCCTAGAACTCTTCACTGCAGGGAGGGGCTGCCACACAAACCCATTCATTATTAGTTCAAAAATAGACAGGCTTGATCAAAAGAAATTTGAATTATCACTAATTGGCCTGAAGTTCAGCAAGATTGCTTTGTAGCAGGAGGAGGCGAGAGTAAAATGTTAACCACGGATTAAACAGCCTGAAGCAGAAGTAGGCAATGCTGGGGCGTCAGAGCTGGAAAAGGACCCAAATGCCCGCTGCCTCGAAGACCCATGCCAACCTGGGGACGTCAGGCAGGATACCAGGCCAAGTCTGGCTCCACCCCAAGCCTGCTCTCCCACCATTGGGGTGCAAGTCCTCGGTGTTAGGCTCCCCTGCAGCAGAATTTGTCCCCTTTGCAGGTTTAACATGCAGCCCTCTTTTTAGAACGGAAACGGCACCCCAACATCTGGGTGGGCCATCCCACCCCAGCTGTCACTGTATGCGATTGGCTGGGGCTGGCTCCACTCCCAGATGAGTGGGAGGCTCAGGCCCACTTGTCTGGATGGGTGGGAACCTGGTTCACAGCTTCTGTTTCCCTCTCACGGAGGAGGATGAAGGCCCAGGGATGGCAGGGCTACCTTGGCCACCAGCACCAGGAGCCTACCAGCCACTCACAGCCTGTGCCCACCCGGCCAGAGTCTGAGCCAAAGAAAAACAATCACTCAGGATGACCCCGGCTTTGTTTCAGAATCTGATATTTTGCCTTGTGGCTATTTGCCATATATTTTTTTGTTTTGGGCATTGATTCTGATTTAAATATATATATATATATATATATATATATATATATATATAGTATTCAAATCTAACGT
>SJXQ01008060.1:253144-287322 GCA_006408695.1 Aepyceros melampus | reverse complement strand
TTCCCCATGTAGACGGCTGCCTAACATGAGACACTCCACCATAGCGCTTCCTCCTTCCATGTCATGGGGGCCAGACCAGCTCACAGGTAACACTTGTACGTCACGTTCTGAGAGAGCCAGCAAGCATGTCATCCATCTGTCAGTTCTGCCTGCCCCCGCTGAACATCCCCTTCTGGGAACAGCCCCTGTGTCACCTCAGGAGATGCGCCCTGCCCCACCCGGAGCCCCTTGAGCTCTGATGGCATCATGATGAGCCCCAGCTGCAGGGCTGGACCTGTGACCGCATCTGGCCGATAACAAGGGAGCATTTTCCGAGCCACAGTGATTGGCTAGGAATGGTCATGTGGCTCCAGGGGAGCCACTCACATGGAATCCAGGACCGTTCTTGCACCTTAATTAGACATGTCATCCATCTGTCAGTTCTGCCTGCCCCCGCTGAACATCCCCTTCTGGGAACAGCCCCTGTGTCACCTCAGGAGATGCGCCCTGCCCCACCCGGAGCCCCTTGAGCTCTGATGGCATCATGATGAGCCCCAGCTGCAGGGCTGGACCTGTGACCGCATCTGGCCGATAACAAGGGAGCATTTTCCGAGCCACAGTGATTGGCTAGGAATGGTCATGTGGCTCCAGGGGAGCCACTCACATGGAATCCAGGACCGTTCTTGCACCTTAATTAGCACAGAGGCACTGTCTCTCTGCCAGAAATGCCAGCCCCTTTGGCATCAGGTCAGCCATGGACCTCTCTCTGCTGGGGACCAGGCAATCTCTACCGTTCAGGGCATACCTGACCCTCCCTTCTGAGCTCCAGAGCCACAGGGCCACCCCCCCCAGCTGGACATCTCAGCTAAGACATCTAACAGACACCTCAAATGCAGCGCTTCCCACACTAAAGTCCCCGCTCCCCACACCAGCTGCCCCTTGTACTCCTCCTGTGTCCCTCAGTGAATGTCATCTCGAAGATAGATATATCTTATACCTCATAGATATAAGTCTGGAGCTGACAGCCATCCTCCCACCATGGGGGAACAGCTTGACTGAGAATAAAACCCACACGGAGGGCAGCAGAGCCCAGAGACAGAGTCTGATGATGCTGCTCGAGCACCTGGATCCAGCTCTACCTGAAGGAGGAAGATTCCACCCCTGAAAACTTCCATGGCCCAAGCCAATAAATTCCCTTCTGTGCTTAAGCCAGCTGGAGCTGTACTTGTCACCAAAATGGTTCTGATCCATAGAGCATTAGTCAGTCATGGGGTAGTTGAGACGTGAGGCAGCCAGGGGGACTGTGAGCCGCGTTTGACCCAGAGAAGCAGCACCCACTCACCCCCCACCGCCCCCCTGCTGGCTCCTGAGTGGCTCTCTGCTGGAGGGACTGGGTCTGCCTGGAGCGCCCTGCTGCTCTCTCTCCAAGAATCAGACAGCCTTCAAGTCTTTCAAGGCAAAAAATACATCGGAGGGAGTTAGTAGTCATGTCTTTGGAGGAAAAAGACTTGCTCAGCCTTCTTGAAGGTGCAAAGAATTTCCAGCACGCAGGAGGCCTCCCACCTGCCATACGTTCCCAGGCCTGGATCAGACATGCCTCTTGGAGGCTGTGTGCACTCAAAATGGTACTCGGGGGGCGGCTGGGGCTCAGTCCAGTTCTCTCCAACAGCAAGCGCTCACCTGAGCCCACAGAGGCTCCAGAACAAAGCAGCCACATGAGGGTGCAGCCCAGCTTCCCTGAGCCCTGCCTTGGAGCAGAAGCAACAGCTGAGGGTGCGAGGCCCCAGAAAGGGCCTCCTCAGTGTCAAGTGAGAGGCGTCAGGCTCTCAGGAAGAGCGACAGCCTCTAGTTCTCCTGGGACCTCTGACTGCAGGCAGACAGACAGTTCTCTCTTGCTGCTGGGCCCAGGAGGAGGGCCTGGCTGCATGGGGGCCAGGCCGGGCACTGTTTGGTTCTGGACGCCCCTCCTGGCTGCAACGACACCTGACACTCAAGAGGTGGTCTACGGACAGGAGGAGAAGCACAGAGCTGCAACAGTGTGGGCTCGCAAAGACCCAGCCCCGGGGCTGAATCTCACCCGGCGGGCCAGCCGTGGGCCTCTCTCTGCCAGGGACCAGGCAATCTCTACTGTCCAAGGCACGCCTGGCCCTTCCTTCTGAGCTCCAGAGCCACAGGGCCACCGCCCAGCTGGACGTCTTGGCTGAGACATCCATCAGACTCCTCAAACACAATGCTTCCCAGACCGAAGTCCCCGCTCCCCATACCAGCTGCCCCTTGTACTCCTCCTGTGTCCCTCAGTGGACCTCTCCTCCAAGCCCTCCCCAAATTGAATTTCTCCCTGATTCCTCTCTCCCCCGCTCATCTCCAGACAATCAGCCTCTCTCCTGTAGGTTCTCCCTCTGAACTCTGTCGCCCCACCAGGACTTTCCAGCCCAGCCTTCTCCTGCCAGGGTTACTTGATCAGACTCCTGCCAGCCTCCCTTGCTCACGGCTGCCAATTCTCCCCTCAGCAGCCAGACCGATGATCCCCAAACACACACTAAAACTCCTGCAGGGACAATCTTTTCACCAGCCCAGCAAGGCTCAGTTCCTCATCCCGGCTTACAAAGCCTTTCCTGACCTGATTTCCAGCCTGGCAAGAAGAAAGTATTCACGTGTTTCCTCTAAACCGGACCAACTTTTTCAGGAAAGGCCAGATAGTAAATATTTTAGACTCTGTGGGCCATATGGTCTCTGTCGCAACTACTGCACCTTTGTAGTGGGAAAGCGGCTGCAGGCATTACATAAATGAATGGTGGTGGCCGTGGGCCAATAAAACTTTATTTACAGAAACAGGTGGCGGGCCAGATTTGACCCAGGGGCCATAGTGGGCCAATCTCTGCTCTAAAAGGATGAGCTCATTTCTCACCATCTCCACATTTCAGATGCCTCTAGAAAACGGTGACAATAATCCTCACACTGAAGAGCTGGTGAAGGATTTGAAAGAACTCGTCAAGCGCCTCGCATAGAGTCTGGAACACAGGAGGCGCTCAGTAGGTGATCACTGCTATTAAAACGTATCATGGCTTTCCATTGCTGCATGTTTAAGCATCGGTCAGTCCTGACTCCACAGCAAGGTGGTTTTCAGGGTAGAGACCCTCCTTCTCCAAAAGCCTGATGATACCTGATGCATTTACACGCGTGCTGCAAAACCATATAGCTGAGCACCTACTGTGTGCTGGGCACTGGGCTTCAGGTTGCTGAGCGATCACCGTAAATCATGAGGCAATATTCACCCCCCTGAGGCCAAGCTAAAGAAGTGGAGGGGAAACCTTCAAGAAATTATTTGTTCAGGAGCACGCCTACCACATGTCAGGCCTCATGTAGCACCAGGGCTGCCCAGAGGAACAGGAAGCAAGCTCTGCCTCTCAAAAAGGCACCGCCTAGAGAAGCTATTTCCTCTTGACCTTGAGATTTCTCCCTGGCCTTGAAGCCATGTCTCCCACTCAGAGGGAGGAAGAGGCACACTTCGCCTTGGGTCCTCCAGGGATCTGCAGGCCAGGCCTGCGTCCCTTCCACCTCCTTGATGGGGCCTGGGGATCTGACACTGAGTGAAACTGGCTTCTTCCTTCACCCGGGCGGAGCCTTAGCAGGTCCCAGCACTGAGGGGTGAGAGGGGAGGGGCGTCCTGGGTCCTGGCTGACTGAAGATTCCACGTTGGTTCACGAACAAGCCTTCTCTCTGGCCTGCATCTTCCAGTGACGTCTCTCTTTGTACAAATCCCAGCTCACCTCCCATCCAGTCTCCTTTTCATCCACAAGGCAGTGTTCTGGGCGTCTTCCCTAGAGAAGTAAGTGTCTCGGGCAGAGACTGTGCCCCAGGACCCATTCCCCACTCGTCTCTGCGAGAGACAGAGCCCCCGCTTTCTGGGGGGACACAAGGATGCCCGGCTGGCAGCCACACTGCCCCGTCTCCCTGGCTGGCAGGGCTGTGTGCCCAAGGGTCGCTCAACAGGGCGCCTCTGGAGGAAGTGGTGCGTGCTTCTTTCGTCTCTGCCCCCTCCTGCTACAGGGGATGGGGGCCTTGCAGTTGCGGGGAGCCCGTCTTGTGTTTCCCAAACGCGAGGAACACCCGGGGCCTCACGGAGCCTCACCAGGGAGGCGCCGGGGTCCCCGCGGCCACTGCCCGGCCCTGGAGGGCCTCATCTCGACTGCGTGTGATAGACAGGCTGCTTGGCCGAGCTACCGTTCTCTGGGGTTCTTTGTAACCACAGCTGAGTCTGAATCTTAGCTAGCGCCACACAGACTGGGCTGATGTCCCAGCATCTCACCGCTGGACACAGCGCGGGGCAAACTAAGCAGGAACTTAGGGACTCACCAAACCGGCGTCCGCCGGGCGCCTCCTGTGTGCTGGGAACGGAACCAGACGCTGGAGGGCGCTGCTGAGGCGAGTCCACACGCGTGGTTGCCAATCAATCAGTAAGAGGAGAGAAGAGCAGCGGTGAGGACACGCGGGCGACTTTCCATGCACCAGACGCACGCGGTATGCATGCCCAGTAAGAGCCATTGCGCAGAGGGGCGACCGAGGTCTGGAAGGGGTAGACTGTTCGCTACGGGCTCAACTGTGTCCCCCTGAAATTCACACGCTGAAGCGCTAAACCCCGATATGACTACATTTGGAGATAAGATCTTCAGGTTTGCTGTTGTTCAGACGCTACGTTGGGTCTGACCCTTTGAGACCCCATGGACGGCAGCCGCCAGGCTCCTCTGTCCTCCACTGTCTCCTAGAGTTTGCTCAGATTCGTGTCCTTTAGGAGGTAATTAAGGTTAAATGAAACAACAGGGCGGGGTCCTGCTCTGGTGGAACTGTGACCTTCTGGAGGAGGAAGAGACAGCCGGCCCTGCGCTGCCGCCCTGTCCCTTCTCCCCTCCTCTCCATCTCTGTGGTGTCTGTGAGGACTCAAGAAGGCAGCCTCTGTGGGTCAGGAAGGGAGCGCCCGCCAGAACCCAGTCACGCTGGCCGCCTGGTCTCAGCCTTCCAGCGTCCAGGGCCGTCTGTTCTGAGCCGCCCAGCCTGTGGCATCTTGTGACGGCAGCCCTCACAAACGCAAAGCCAGGCCATCGGACTCCAATCTCTTCTCCACTCATCCTCCACGAAGACTATAAAGAGGCACAGTCCAGGCAGACTAGTCCCAAATGACCGCTGACATCACCCCAACAAAAGACAACAGTCCACCTTCACTGGGTCCTCACTGAGAGCCCGTGTTGGGCTCCGTGCTTTCCGGGCAGGAGGCCTCGCCTCGCTTGTTACAGCCCCGGGAGGCCTGTGCTGCTATAATCGCCGGAGGTCCTGCCCAGCTCTGCGCCACTGCCTCGTTCTAAGCCAGACAGGAACAAGCTCTCACTTGTCCCCTGGGCTGTGAGCGCCTCAAAGCCACGCCCTGTCCCTCACATGTCCCCGAGTCTCAGCACAGAGTCTGTGGGATGGTGGGCCTTCCAGGCTGTGCTGGGAAAGTGGCTGAATCTATTCCTTTCTACTGGAGAAGGAAATGGCAACCCACTCCAATATTCTTGCCTAGAGAATCCCAGGGACGGAGGAGCCTGGCGGGCTACAGTCCACGGGTCGCAGAGTCAGGCATGACTTGGCGACTAAACCACCATCCCCACCCACCATCCCTTCTACTTTTTGTTCATTGCCACCTGCTCTGCACACTTCTTGCTTTTGTGCCCAGCGCCCGACACCCTTTTTCTGACAATAGTGCCCTAATACTGTCTTAGGCCTGGCCATTGGAACTCTCCCACAAAGGTAAAACGTGTGTGTGTGCTAAGTTGCTTCAGTCGTGTCCGACTCTGTGTGACCCCATGAACTGTAGCCCACCAGGCTCTTCTGTCCATGAGACTCTCCAGGCAAGAACACTGGAGTGGGTTGCCATGCCCTCCTCCAGGGGATCTTCCCAACCCAGGGATCGAACCCAGGCCTCATGTCTCCTGTATTGGCTGATGGGTTCTTTACCGCTAGCATCACCTGGGAAGCCCAAAGCATTGACCAAAGCCTAAATTAATCAAAGCATAGCCCTCACCCACCCACACCAGCCACAGCGACAGGTGTTAGGATGAGCCCTTGTGCCATGGAGGTAGAAGGAGATGCCATTCTTTGCCACTTTCTGGGAGCCTGTGAGGATGGATGAGGGACAGGAGCTGTCGCCTTCTCGCTCCCAGGCAGAGCAAGGGACTGAAGCCAACACAGAGGAAAGCAGCTCAGTGTGACAGAGAGAAGCTAAGGTTCTGCCCACAAGTGTGTCTCTGAAGATGGACCTAGCCCTGGGTTTTTCTTTCATCCACCAATACATTTTCTCTCCCTCTCTCTATTTCTGCTTAAGGCATTTTTTGAGACCTAAAGTGTTCAAACGGGGCACGTTGTATGGGGCGTCTCCTACTTTCAATAAATCCCAACTTACCTTTTCAGGAAAAAACTCCCCTTGTCTGCATGACTCTCTTTCCAAGGCTGGTTGGTCCAAACAGACAGTTTCAGCATCTGCTGTTCCTCCCGTTCATTCACAAAAGTGTTACAAGGTCGCTTCAAGGAGGGGGATCAAATGCGGCAGCATCGCTCGCCTGAAGAACTGGCGCTGGGACTTGGCCTCAGCTTGCCTCACATCATATTTAGATTCAGATCTATATGTCTCATCATTTCACGGAGACTACAGGTTCCACGAGGAAAGTATGCCCTCTGAATGTAACAGATGATAGCGACGTGCCTGAGGTGGTCAGGACTCCGTGAATGCAGAGGATAAAAAAAGTCATCGTCTTCTCCAAGGCAAATGTTAAAGCAGAACGAGTACTGATAACAGAACGTAGCTACAGGGCGCTTCTCTTTGCAGCTTGCCGAGAGAGGCAGCTCGCTGGCACCATCGAGACCTGCTTCCTGAGAGTGAAAGTGCAGGTAGGATCCAGCTTCCAGGCTGGACGGGCCCGAGGTTTAACAATGCCCCCCTGTGACCCAGGTGTTTGCTATTTCTCAGCTCTGCCATCTCAGCAACATCTTCAGCAAGGCTGCTGCATCGCAAGGGTACACTTTTCCACAGCTGCATCCAAGCCAAGGGTCCAACCCAGACTTGCCTGCGAGTGTCCAGGAGTCTCCAGCGGAGGCGTGGGTCGGCGGGGGCCTGCTGCAGGGCTGGGGGTACTGAGTGCAGCAGTGCACCATGGGACCTTTTAAAGGAGGTTGCCATTGTCCTCACCATCCACCATAGTTTGGCCTCAGGTCAAACAACAGGGAGGGAACACAGCCCCACCCATCAACAGAAAACTGGATTAAAGATTTACTGAGCATGGCCCTGCCCATCAGAACAAGACCCAGTTTCTCCCTCAGTCTCTCCCATCAGGAAGCTTCCATAAGCCTTTTATCCTTCTCCATCAGAGGGCAGAAAGACTGAAAATAATCACAGAAAATTTAACCTATCTGATCACATGGACCACAGCCTTGTATAACTCAATGAAATTGTGAACCATGCTATGTGGGGCCACCCAAGATGGACAGGTCATGGCAGAAGTTCTGACAAAACGTGGTCCACTGGAGAAGGGAATGGCAAACCATTTCAGTACTCTTGCCTTGGAGAACCCCATGAATAGTATGAAAAGGCAAAAAGATAGGACACTGAAAGATGAACTCCCCAGGTCAGTAGGTGCCCAATATGCCACTGGAGATTAGTGGAGAAATAATTCCAGATAGAATGAAGAGATGGAGCCAAAGCAAAAACAATGCCCACTTGTGGGTGTGACAGCCGATGGAAGTGAAGTCCAATGCTATAACGAGCAATATGCATAGGAACCTGGAATGTTAGGTCCATGAATCAAGGCAAATTGGAAGAGGTCAAACAGGAGATGGCAGGACTGAACATCGACATTTTAGGAATCAGCGAACTAAAATGGACTGAAATGGGTCAGTTTAACTCAGATGACCATTATATCTCGTACTGTGGGCAAGAATCCCTTAGAAGAAATGGAGTAGCCATCATCGTCAACAAAAGAGTCCGAAATACAGTACTTGGATGCAATCTCAAAAATGACAGAATGATCTCTGTTCATTTCCAAGGCGAACCATTCAGTATCACAGAAATCCAAGTCTATGCCCTGACCAGTAACGCTGAAGAAGCTGAAGTTGGATGGTTCTATGAAGACCTAAAAGACCTTCTAGAACTAACACCCCCCCCCCAAAAAAATGTCCTTTTCATTATAGGGGACTGGAAAGCAAAAGTAGGAAGTCAAGAAACACCTGGAGTAACAGGCAAATTTGGCCTTGGAGTACAGAATGAACCAGGGTAAACTCTAATACAGTTTTGCCAAGAGAATGCACTGGTCATAGCAAACATCTTCTTCCAGCAACACAAGAGAAGACTCTACACATGGACATCACCAGATGGTCAACACCTAAATCAGACTGATTATATTCTTTGCAGCCAAAGATGGAGAAGCTCTATACAGTCAGCAAAAACAAGACCAGGAGCTGACTGTGTGCTGACTGTGGCTCAGATCATGAACTCCCTATTGCCAAATTCAGACTTGAAGAAAGCAGGGAAAACCACTAGGCCATTCAGATATGACATAAATCAAATCCCTTATGACTATACAGTGGAAGTGAGAAATAGATTCAAGGGATTAGATCTGATAGAGTGCCTGAAGAACTATGGTCAGAGGTTCATGACATTGTACAGGAGGCAGGGATAAGACCATCCCCAAGAAAAAGAAATGCAAAAAGGCAAAATGGTTGTCTGAGGAGGCCTTACAAATAGCTGTGAAAAGGAGAGAAGCAAAAGGCAAAGGAGAAAAGGAAAGATATACTCAAAATTTGGCCTTGGAGTACAGAATGAACCAGGGTAAACTCTAATACAGTTTTGCCAAGAGAATGCACTGGTCATAGCAAACATCTTCTTCCAGCAACACAAGAGAAGACTCTACACATGGACATCACCAGATGGTCAACACCTAAATCAGACTGATTATATTCTTTGCAGCCAAAGATGGAGAAGCTCTATACAGTCAGCAAAAACAAGACCAGGAGCTGACTGTGTGCTGACTGTGGCTCAGATCATGAACTCCCTATTGCCAAATTCAGACTTGAAGAAAGCAGGGAAAACCACTAGGCCATTCAGATATGACATAAATCAAATCCTTATGACTATACAGTGGAAGTGAGAAATAGATTCAAGGGATTAGATCTGATAGAGTGCCTGAAGAACTATGGTCAGAGGTTCATGACATTGTACAGGAGGCAGGGATAAGACCATCCCCAAGAAAAAGAAATGCAAAAAGGCAAAATGGTTGTCTGAGGAGGCCTTACAAATAGCTGTGAAAAGGAGAGAAGCAAAAGGCAAAGGAGAAAAGGAAAGATATACTCATTTGAATGCAGAGTTCCAAAGAATAGCAAGGAGAGATAAGAAAGCCTCCCTCAGTGATCAATGCAAAGAAATAGAGGAAAACAACAGAATGGGAAAGACTAGAGATCTCTTCAAGAAAATTAGAGATACCAAGAGACTGTTTCATGCAAAAATGGGCACAATAAGGGACAGAAATGGTATGGACCTAATAGAAGCAGAAGATATGAAGAAGAGCTGGCAAGAATACACAGAAGAACTGTACAAAAAAGATCTTCAAAATCCAGATAACCATCATGGTGTGATCACTCATCTAGAGCCAGACACCCTGGAATGCAAAGTCAAGTAGGCGTTAGGGAGCATCACTATGAACAAAGCTAGTGGAAGTGATGGAATTCCAGTTGAGCTATTTCAAATCCTAAAAGATGATGCTGTGAAAGTGCTGCATTCAATATGCCAGCAAATTTGGAAAACTCAGCAGTGGCCACAGGACTGGAAAAGTTCAGTTTTCCTTCCAATCCTAAAGAAAAGTAATACCAAAGAATGCTCAAACTACCACACAATTGCACTCATCTCACATGCTAGTAAAGTAATGCTCAAAATTATCCAAGCCAGTTTTCAACAGTATGTGAAGCATGAACTTCTTGATGTTCAAGCTGGATTTAGAAAAGGCAGAGGAACCAGAAATCAAATTGCCAACATCCGCTGGATCATCGAAAAAGCAAGAGAGTTCCAGAAGAACATCTACTTCTGCTTTATTGACTATGCCAAAGCCTTTGACTGTGTGGATCACCACAAACTGTGGAAAATTCTGAAAGAGATGGGAATACCAGACCACCTGACTTACCTCCTGAGAAATCTGTATGCAGGTCAGGAAGCAACAGTTAGAACTGGACATGGAACAACAGACTGGTTCCAAATAGGAAAAGGAGTACGTCAAGGCTGTATATTGTCACCCTGCTTATTTAACTTCTATGCAGAGTACATCATGAGAAACGCTGGGCTGGAAGAAGCAGAAGCTGGAATCAAGATTGCCGGGAGAAATATCGATAACCTCAGATATGCAGATGATACCACCCTTATGGCAGAAAGTGAAGAAAAACTAAACAGCCTCTTGATGAAAGTGAAAGAGGAGAGTGAAAATTTTGGCTTAAAACTCAACATTCAGAAAACGAAGATCATGGCATCTGGCCCGATCACTTCAAATACAGAAAGAGTGAAAACAGTGACAGACTTTATTTTGGGGCGCTCCAAAATCACTGCAGATGTTGACTGCAGCCATGAAATTAAAAGGCGCTTACTCCTTGGAAGAAAAGTTATGACCAACCTAGATAGCATATTCAAAAGCAGAGACATTACTTTGCCATCAAAGGTCCGTCTAGTCAAGGCTATAGTTTTTCCAGTAGTCATGTATGGATGTGAGAGTTGGACTAGAAAGAAAGCTGAGCGCTGAAGAATTGATGCTTTTGAACTGTGGTGTTTGAGAAGACTCTTAAGAGTCCTTTGGACTGCAAGGAGATCCATCCAGTCAGTCCTAAACGAGATTAGTCCTGAATATTCGTTGGAAGGACTGATGCTGAAGCTGAAACTCCAATACTTTGGCCACCTGATGCGAAGAGCTGATTCATTTGAAAAGACCCTGGTGCTGGGAAAGATTGAGGGCAGGAGGAGAAGGGGACGACAGAGGATGAGACGGTTGGATGGCATCACTGACTCAATGGACATGTTTAAGCAAGCTCTGGGAGTCTGGGAGTTGGTGATGGATAGGGAGGCCTGGTGTGCTGCGATCCATGGCGTCACAAAGAGTCGGACATCACTGAGCTAAAATAAACAGGGGTCCAAACAAGATGCACCCTGATTGGACCCCCTAGGTCACATGCTTGCCTGCGAACCAATGCCTGGGCACGAAATGGACAGAGGATCCTTTAAGCCAATCAGGGCCCAGCACTGGACCCAGGGGGTGGAGTCAGCTTTCCGCAAAGCGCTGGCTGAATGGAGGCAGGTTATGTACCCAAAGGAGCTTCCAGGAGCTCCAGGGAGGTGGACAGGAAGGGCGGGCTGGTGGCAAACTCCTACTGTCTGCTCTTAGAGGTGGGAATCGGAACAGACTGCCCTGAGCGGATTCGGAAGCCTTTCCCCCCGCCGCCATCACCAGGCTGCAGTCGTGTGCTGTGCTATTTCCCCGTGGACTCCACGGCTGCAGAAGCCACGCCTGATGTTTCTGAACCGCTTCCTAGCACCCGGATCCACAGTGCCCCGCGTTTGCTGTTCATTGTCTCATTTAACAACAGCCTCGGGAAGGAAGCCTAGAGAGCCAAATGCCCTGCCCAAAGTTGTTGGCCCGAGCTGAAAAGTCAAGGTTGACCTTGTCCTCAGTTCCCTACTTGGAGAGGTTTAGGCGCCCCTGTGTGCTGGGTGTCTGGCCAGGGGATGGGCTTTCCGGGTAGGCAGAAAATGGAAATCACTGCTCCATGGAGTATCACACTGTGTTCAAAATAACCCCACACGCTTCACAAGGGCTGCCCCCAGTTCAGTTCAGTTCAGTTCAGTCGCTCAGTCTTGTCCGACTCTGCGACCCCATGAATCATAGCACGCCAGGCCCCCCTGTCCATCACCAACTCCCAGAGTGCACTTAGACTCACGTCCATCAAATCAGCGATGCCATCCAGCCATCTCATCCTCTGTCGTCCCCTTCTCCTCCTGCCCCCAATCCCTCCCAGCATCAGGGTCTTTTCCAATGAGTCAACTCTTCGCATCAGGTGGCCAAAGTATTGGAGTTTCAGCTTCAGCATCATTCCCTCCAAAGAAATCCCAGGGTTGATCTCCTTCAGAATGGACTGGTTGGATCTCCTTGCAGTCCAAGGGACTCTCAAGAGTCTTCTCCAACACCACAGTTCAAAAGCATCAATTCTTCTGCGCTCAGCCTTCTTCACAGTCCAACTCTCACATCCATACATGACCACAGGAAAAACCATAGCCTTGACTAGATGGACCTTAGTCGGCAAAGTAATGTCTCTGCTTTTGAATATGCTATCTAGGTTGGTCATAACTTTCCTTCCAATGAGTAAACATCTTTGAATTTCATGGCTGCAGTCACCATCTGTAGTGATTTTGGAGCCCCCCAAAATAAAGTCTGACACTGTTTCCACTGTTTCCCCATCTATTTCCCATGAGGTGATGGGACCAGATGCCATGATCTTCATTTTCTGAATGTTGAGCTTTAAGCCAACTTTTTCATTCTTCACTTTCACTTTCATCAAGAGGTTTTTTAGCTCCTCTTCACTTTCTGCCATAAGGGTGGTGTCATCTGCATATCTGAGGTTATTGATATTTCTCCGAGCAATCTTGATTCCAGCTTGTGCTTCTTCCAGCCCAGCATTTCTCAGATGTACTCTGCATAGAAGTTAAATAAGCAGGGTGACAATATACAGCCTTGACGTACTCCTTTTTCTATTTGGAACCAGTCTGTTGTTCCATGTCCAGTTCTAACTGTTGCTTCCTGACCTGCATATAGGTTTCTCAAGACCCCTCTGCAAATACCCAAGTCGGTGATCTCTGTTGCCTTATTTCATTTCTCTGCAAACTGCAGGAAAATGTAACTGAAGCATCTCCTTCAGGCCTCATGATGCTCTAAATTAAAGTGAATTCTGCCACGAAAATAAACTCGACACCATGCTACACTGTCATGAGCGCAGTGACATTAGCCACTACCTTCTAGAATCTGCAGAATCAACACTGTTACTGACTTTGGGGAGAAGGGGGCATATTTCACCGACTGGTTCACCTGAGGACAGGTGTGCAGAGCACGGAGGGGCTCCATAGGGCCCGAGGTAGCCCTCTGGCTGGTCCTGTGTTCTCTACCGCGTTCCGCTCTCTCCTATCTGCTGGAAGCGCCAGTTAGCTCCCTGGGCTTGGAGAAGCTCTCAGCTGCTCTGCCTCAGCTGGGTCCACACCTTCTCCTCTGCAGTCTGCAGGCGAGGGTTCCAATAGTCCTTTCTCCACTCGGGTAAGTCCCTCCTCTGATGGGTCAGGGCCAAGGTAGGGCAAGGGTAGGTGGGGGAGAGAAAGAGGAAGGAGTCACATGGGGCCTGTCGCCACCTAACAGAACAGGGCACTTGGCATCGGAAGCCCACGGAAGCTTTGAGTCTGGACATTTCCATTTCTCCCTCCTTCCTGACTGTGTGAGTGAGTTGCCTGGTGCTCTCCTGGAAGCAGCTGCCCCACTTTCCTCTGAACCCCTGGAGCCCTTCGTCAGCCTTGCCTCCTGGAACCTTGGTTCTTCCTGTCACATCAACTCCACTCCATCAAGATTCACCTCCAGTTCACCTTTGCCTACAGAGGCCTCTGAGGAGAAGCAGCCTGGCAAAGCTGGCCGACAGAAGCAGGAGGAATGTGCCTCGGGACTCTGAGCCAGGGGCCCCATGGGAGCCATGCGGCTTAAGCATTTAACTTCCTAGTCCTGAGCGTCATCCGTAACCTGGGGACAAAGGTGGCACCTACTCCCCTGGAGGTGCACCCCCCCATTCCTCTCTGACATGGACATAAACCTCAAGCCCCCTTCCAGCAAGGCTGGCATCCCTAATACCCTCCCACCCCCAATTCTGGAGCTGCCACAGATATATCTCATAAAGATATCTTGAAGCTCCATGAAGGCATGTAGAATGTTTACCAGGGGCTTCTTGGGTGGCTCAGTGGTAAAAAAAAAAAACCAAAAAAAAAAAAAAACCTGCCTGCCAATGCAGGAGACGCAGGTTCAATCCCAGGGTCAGGAAGACCCCCTGGAGAAAGAAATGGCAACTCACTCCAGTATTCTTGCCTGGGAAATCCCATGGACAGAGGGGCCTGACAGGCTATAGGCCATGGGGTTGCAAAAGAGTCAGACACAACTTAGCTACTAAATAACAACAAAATGTTAACCACAATGTCAACCTCAGAAGCATCCAGCACAGAGCCACAATTACTATGGCCTGATGATACTCAATTTTCAATATCTCTGTGCCTCAGTTTTCTCATCTGTAAAATGGGAACAGTAATAACACACTCTCAAGAGTTTTAAATGAGCTGCTGTAGGAAAAACACTTAGCACAGTGCTTGGCCCATAAAAAAGACTCAGTAGCTGTTGGTTGTTACACAGTTAAATATTAAAATTAAATAACCGAGAGGCAGTGGGGCATGGTGAGAACAACTGATCTGTAATTTCACTTAGCCCAAGTCCAGTTTTTACCGCTTATTAGCTCCTAGTAGAGAAGTTCTCCATCTTCTCTGAGCCCAGTCTCTTCCTCAAATGCAGATAATGATTGTGTAGGTTCATAGGGTTGCTGGGAGGGTTCATGAATTTTAAATGCCTCACTGTGCAAAATCCAGTTACCATAGCAGGTCTGGCTGCTAGCTTTTAAAATATCACTTACAAAGTTGGCCCTCAGCTGGCACGGGGAAGGTGTATTTCAGGAAGGCTTCCACCATTCCCTAGTAAGAAGAGCTCAACTATTTGTACTGACAGTGTGGTTTCTGCTCAACACCTGCTTCCCTTCTGGGAAACTTGTTACGTGCCAGGCAGTGAAGGCCTGTTTTCCAGTCCCAGTAAAGACCCTGGGCGCTGAGTCTCTAATGAGTCTCCCTGGCGAGAGGTGACACTGTGCGTGTGTTATCACAGCTCATTGCTGGAGAAGCTCTGCCGGACCTGCGACTCTCTGGCGGAGGGCTCTGCACGCTTCTGCCTGGTTGCCCTTGGACTTCAGTACATGCACCTTTTCCCTTGTGGATTTCCCTCTGCATCCTTTTGCCATCAGAAGTCATAGCCATGAGTTCATCTATATGCTGAATCCTCTCAGCAAACCATCAGACCTAGGGGTGACCTTAGGGAGACCCGATCCACATTGTACCTGCCTCAGGGTTAGTGCTCAGGAAGCAGAGCCCTCAGATATAAGTTCCTGGGGTAGTCATGGGCTCAGTGTCCTTAACTGTAAGAGTAAAACAGGAGGGACTCCCCTCATGGCCCAGTGGCTAAGACTCTGAGCTCCCAATGCAGGGGGCTGGGGTTTGATCCCTGGCCAGGGAACTAGATCCTACATGCTGCAACTAAGATTCAGTGTAGCCAAAGAAATAATTTTTTTCAAAAAAAAAGAAGAGAGGCTCCTTTCCTCAAAAAGTAACTTGTTTTCCATTTTTTAAAAAAAAGTTCAAAAAGATATTTATTGGCATGAACCCAGAACCTACAAGTGTGGCAAGAACAAAGATATGCAGTCAAGAGAGTGTTCACAGCCTCTTTCATCTCAAATTCTAAAGAAAATTCTATCAGCTTCGCTTTTGCTCTCTGGGAAGGAAACTTGTCTGATTGGCCATGGGGCTTTTTGATTGAACTAATCAATAAGGGAGATAAAATGAGGAGGGGCGAGTGGGGGTTCCAGTGGGAGGGGAGAGAACTGCCAAGGGGAGAAAGGGATAGCTTTGGAAATCAGGAGAGGGGTCAAAATCAAAGAGCTGGGAGCTTCCCTGGTGGCCCGGTGGTTAAGACCGCCTTGAAATGCAGGGGATGAGGGTTCGATCCCTGGTTGGGGAGTTAAGATCTCACACACCTGGAAGCCAAAAAAACAAGAGATAACTCAGAAGCAATATTGTAACAAATTCAATAAAGACTTTAAAAATGGTCCACATCAAAACATCTTTTTAAAAATTCAAAGAGCCCATGAAGGTTGAATTAGAGATCCTTTCGTTTCTTTCATTTTGTTTAAATGTGGTAGATAAAGAGAAGAAAATAACTTTTTGGCAGCCATTGTGTATTGAAGGACAAAGAATCGGGAAAGAACTTACACATACAAGGCACAAGATCAAAATTTCTTATGGGAAAAGAACCTGCAGCAGATTCTTTGAGGGCAAACATCTCCCAGTAGATTCTGGAATTAAAGACAAATTAATCACATATGCTCCTGAAGATGCCTAAGATTAGAAAAGAATGAACAGCCACACTCTCCAAAGGAGACAGCCAGACTTATCATCAAGGCAGAAGATTAATTTATGCAAATAAAAAGCATAAAAGATTATTTGAAGAGGTACTTCACAAAGAAGGAATCTGAAATGGCTACAAACACATGAAAAGGAGCTGAGCTGCCTTACTTATCAAGGAGACACAAGCTGAAACCATACAACGATACCAGTGTGCACCCACCTGAAAGGTCGATGTGAAAACATCAAGCGTTAGCAAAGAAGTGAAACAACTGGGATGCCAGGTACGGCTGCTTGTAGACAGAGAATAAGTGGGTACAACTACCTTGCAAAACTATTGAGCAGTAGCTTCTGAAGCTAAACATATGTATAACTTACAACCCAGCAATTCTGCTCCTTGGAACATACCCAGCAGAAATGTGAACACATGTGCAAGAATGTTCATAGCACTATTCATAAGTAGTCTCAAATGAAAACCCACCCCCAAAACTCATCAACAGAATAGATGATGGTTTCAGGTAGGGCTGGATCAGTATTGTAAATGATGTCATTGAGAATCTGCCTCCTGTATTTTGACACTGCCTTCCCCACCGCCCCTCCTGGGTTTCATCCTTTGAGAGGCTCTCTGCCTGTGGCAACCCCAGCAGATCCATACTTGCAACTTTTACTCCAACAGAAAGAGCCATTTTTTCTTTCTCCATAATGAAAAAGAAGTTGCAGAAACAAGTCTCCTTTAGCTTCCATGGGCCGTGGGCTAACATCTGACCAAATCCCTGAAATCCAGGGAGGGAATGTGCTACTTTTCCAGCCCTGGGTCAGACCTTCCCCCTGGAGCCTGTGATGTGGAAGGTCAGTGCCATCCAAAGCTCACATAACCTGAGGAAGGGAAGGGAGAAGCCCCCTGCAAAGGAAAACAAGGGCGCTGTTACCCTATTACCAGCAGGGCGAGGATAAGAAACTGAGCAGGTCAAAACTATGGCCACGGACTTCCCTGGCGGTCCAGTGGATAGGAATCCGCTTGCCCGTGTAGGGGACACAGGCTCGACCCTTGGTCTGGGAAGATCCCGCATGCCACAGAGCACCTGCTAAGCCCATGTGCCACGACTACTGAGCTCTTGCTCTAGAGCCTGTGAGCCGCAACTGTTGAAGCCCCTAGGCACTCTAGAGCGTGTGCTCCACAAGAAGCCACCACGATGAGAAGCCGCGCACTGCAACGAAGAGCAGCCCCGGCTCCCTGCAGCTAGAGAAGAGCCCTGACGCAGCGGCAGAGACCCGGCAGAGCCGGAGCAAAGCAAACGGTGCACGTGACCACGCCGCCCAGGACCTGCGGATCAACTGCGGCCTGGAAGAGCGTGTTTCCTGGGACTTCCCTGGTGGTCCAGTGGCTAAGAATCCACCTGCCCACGCAGGGGATGTGGGTGCGATCCCCAGTCTGGGAAGATGGCACGTGCTGAGGGGTAAGGAAGCCCGGGCGCCACAACAATGAGACGTCCACGCACCGCAACTGGAGAGACTAACCCTAATCCTAACCTCAACCCTGATCCCCACAGCCGAGAGACTAAGCCCAACCCCGATCCCCGCAGCCGGAGGGACTAACCCCAACCCCGACCCCCACGGCTGGAGAGACTAACACTAACCCCGACCTCTGCACCTGGAGGGACTAACCCTAATCCTAACCCTAACCCGAACCCTAACCCTAACCCCAACCCCCGCAGCTGGAGAGACTAACCCTAACCCCGACTCCCGCACCTGGAGAGACTAACCCTAACCCGCACCTGGAGAGACTAACTCTAACCCGCAACTGGAGAGACTAACCCCAGAAATCCTTACAGAAAAGAATGGTGCTTTCTGAGCTGCACCAGGGTGTGTGACCTGTCGCTTAGCGGGGTCTGATAAATGGTGACTCCTCTGTACCATCTTGTCCTATGCTCGTGCCCTGGGAGTCTGGGACAAGGGTCAGGAGCACAGAGTCCTCGCCTGCAGCCACCACAGGGCTACTGTGGGCGCAGGGCCCTGCCAATCACAGCCACCCAGCCCGATAGGGGAATCATTATTCCTTTTTAATCACGCAGTTGAAACAAACAAGAATCAGGCTCGGATTAATTCAGGAGAAAAGTGGTTTTGTGATTTGCAAGTCAAATATGGGCTTTACACTTTCACTCCAGGTTAAAAATCACACCTTCCCGGGATTGCGTGGAAAGGCACGGGGTTAGGGGGCAGAAGACCTGGTTTCATACTATGGTTCTGAGGCTAATACTGACCAGTTACTGTCACGTCTCAAGCCAGATGATGAGCTACTATGGGCCTCAGTTTTCTCATCTGTAAGATGGAGTCAGTGTTGTGAAGATTACGGGCATGATCGAAGTCATCAGGTTCAATTGCAGAAACAAAGAACCACTCTAGCTACTTTAAAAAAAAAGAAATTACTAGAAGGCAACAGGTGCTTACAAAAGCCACTGGCATTTCAAAAGGGGCCATCTCTCGGCTGGCTTTCCAGGAAAAACAGACCGAGGGCTGCTGGCTTCAAGAACACACAGCAGAAGCTGTGGTGCTGCAAACCAGAAGCCTTCTTCACTCTGCACAGACCCCTAAACCTCTCACATAACTGGCAAATGGTCACTGAAATGCAAGTATGGAAAAACTGGATGGTTCCAGAAAACCCTAGGCAGCAAGAAGACAGCCTTGGCCTCACCATCCTCCACATCTCGGCTGGAGGAGCAGAACTGCGTCCCAAGTATCCCAGGTATGAAGGAATTGGGGAAGTGGTTTCTTTTTCCTTCCTTCTAGCCTCTGCAGTTGGAGAAGGCAATGGCAACCCACTCCAATATTCTTGCCTGGAAAATCCCGTGGACAGAGGAGCCTGGTAGGCTGCAGTCCATGGGGTCGTGAACAGTCGGACACGACTGAGCGACTTCCCTTTCACTTTTCACTTTCACACACTGGAGAAGGAAACGGCAACCCACTCCAGTGTTCTTGCCTGGAGAATCCTAGGGACAGAGGAGCCTAGTGGGCTGCTGTCTGTGGGGTCACACAGAGTCGGACACGACTGAAGTGACTTAGCAGTAGCAGCCTCTGCAGTACAGGACGACATAATAGCAGGAAGTTCAATGGGATGATGACAGCTGAGAGCAGTGTGTCATCAAGCAAGGCCCTGGAGAGCTTGGGGGCCCAGCGGCCAGTCTTGGGGAGCTGCCGGACTCATCTGTGGCCCCCTGGCATCTCCTCTCAAGCTGGTACCCTGAGCAACGAAGGACCTGGGGGTCAGTCTCTCAGCTGCCGTTCTGCAGGGAAAGAATCGTGTGACCTTTCCAGGAAGCCCGCCTAGTTTCCAGCCCCAGGCAGGGAGGGGAGAAGACTGGCAGGGGGTGAGCTTGTTGTCAAGCCTTGTTCCTGAACCCCTGTCCTCTCTGTGCCCCGCCCTGCAGTGCTGGGCTGTGTCTCTGAAAACCATCCCCTGCCGGCTGGTGGGGCTGGAGGATGGAGGAGCACGCGCTGTGCATGTGACACGTGTGGGCTTTGGAGACAGACATAGCACACAGCTCCCCCATTTAGGAATGGCAGGGCCTGCGACAGGTGGCTTCATCCTTCTCAGCCCCTGTCTTCATCTCTGTAAGAGGGACAGAAATAGTCTGTCCATGCAGAGGTGAGGCGACAGTTCATCACGTCCATGGTGTAAAGCACGAAACACTCATATCATCAGAGGCAGCACCCTTCACGTCAGACTCTCTCCATAGACAGTCCTTATCTGTTTAAAGACCTCTGGAAAGATGCCTGGTCCCTCCTGCGAAAGCCCACCAGGCAGATGCTACACACAGCCACCTCCATCCTCCTCCTCCCCTATCAGAATCGTGCCCTCCTAGGAAAGCTGAAAATGGCAGAAGCTCCGTCCCAGGGTCTCTTGCAGTCAAGCGTGGGCGTGTGACCCTCCCCCAGCCAGTGGACATTAAAGGGGAGGGTCTGCTGGGGCTTCTCAAAAATGCTTCCCTCACTGCAGAGAGAACAATCTGCATCAAGAGAACATTGCCTCCTCCTCTTTCCTAGTTTGGACCAGTTATTCTCACCTGGGGGTGATTTGGGGCATCTGGTAATGTCTGGAGACATTTTTGGTTGTCACAACTAAGCGAGGGCTGCTACTGGCATCCGGTGGGTCGAGGTCACATCCTGTGAGGTCCAGGACGGCTGGCATGACGGAGACGGCCACTGCTGCTGCTGCTGCTGAGTCGCTTCAGTCGTGTCCGACTCTGTGTGACCCATAGACGGCAGCCCACCAGGCTCCACTGTCTCTGGGATTCTCCAGGCAAGAACACTGGAGTGGGTTGCCATTTCCTTCTCCAATGCAGGAAAGTGAAAAGTGAAAGTGAAGTCTCTCAGTCGTGTCTGACTCTTAGCGACCCAATGGACTGCAGCCCACCAGGCTCCTCCATCCATGGGATTTTCCAGGCAAGAGTACTGGAGTGGGGTGCCATTGCCTTCTCCGATGACAGAGACTAGTCTGCCCCAAATGCCAATAGTGCCAAGGTCGAGAAAACTGCTCTGGAGGTGGTGGTATAAATAGATGACATCTGGACTGTGGCAACTATTTTGAGACCATGAGGAAAGGTTTAGAGAGCCACTGAGTTACAAGGGTCCTGACACGAATGAGCTACTATTGGGAAACTGGAAGCCCCTTCCTTCAGGTCTCTTGAGCAGCAAAAACTAATTCCTCTTATTTCAGTTACTCTTAATCACAGATGCTGCTATTTGCAGCCCCACATAACAAATCACAATAAGCAACGGGCTGAGATAGAAGATGGAGATGAATGGTAGTAATGCTCACTTCTATACAGCATTTGTTATTATGAAGGGTTTCAAACATACAGAAAGCTACAGAGAATCATAATCGGGTCAACCCCATGTGTATACCATCCAGATTTAACAAGTGTTGCTGTTGCTGCTGCTAAGTAGCTTTAGTCGTGTCCGACTCTGTGCGACCCCATAGATGACAGCCCACCAGGCTCCCCCATCCCTGGGATTCTCCAGGCAAGAACCCTGGAGTGGGTTGCCATTTCTTTCTCCAATGCATGAAAGTAAAAAGTGAGAGTGAAGTCACTCAGTCATACCGGACTCTTAGTGACCCCATGGACTGCAGCCTACCAGGCTCCTCCGTCCATGGGATTTTCCAGGCAAAAGAGTACTGGAGTGGGGTGCCACTGCCTTGGATTTGCTAAATGGGTTTCACACGATGCCTACTGGTGGCTCCTCTGCCCAGCACATTGGCCTTGTCCCTGCTCTGTCACGCTGACGTCGTTCAGGCTTCGACTTCAGCTCTAGGTCCTTAGGGAAGCCCTTTCTGATTTTGCAATTTCCTCCAGGCACTCTGAGCTCCCCCTCCCCTGCCTGTCTGTTCTCCCAACCCCATCAGTGAGCTCCCTGGTAGAGGGGGACGTGGGGAGGGGCAGATTCTGTGCATTGCCCACTGCTGAATTTCCAAAGCCAGCATAGCACCTGCCACAGACGGGCTCCAAGGGTTGATGGTGAGAATGAGTGGGCGAGTCCCTGCTTTCTGGATGATAAAACTGAGGCTCAGAGAAGCTACAGCGACTTGCTTAAGATGAGGCTTGGAATTTGCTCCAGGTCTCCTGAGGTCCCGCTACACCAAGCTCTCTGAAGCAAGTTCAAAGTCTGGAGTTCCCTTGAGATTGACCTCGGGCTGTTACTGGCAGGGAAGGAAAGTTTGATGTCAGATTCCACAAAACCGGGTCTGCTGGTCTCCTGCACTGAAGTGCCAGCGGGCAGCTTGTGAAAAAGCTAACTTCCAGACCGACTGCAGAGCTGCGGGACTGAAAGCTGTAGGTTGAGCCCCAAGTTTTGTCACTGTCGGCAAACTCCCCACATGGCGCCAAAGTTCACCGACACCGAGAACCTCTCGCAGTCCTGGAGCATGACCCGAAGACTGCCCGCCCCGCTCCTTCTTGCCCGTTTCCCAGTCTCTCTTAACCTGTCTCCTCTGCCGGCCCCTGGGATGCAGGCTGTGAACCCAGCTCCCCCCCGCATATTCCTCACTTTACTTTTTTTAAAGATGATTAAAAGTGCGAAAACCACACTGCCCACGAACAGCATTTTCACCTTGAACGTGTGATACTTGAAGCAGTGGCTGTCAAAGAGAGTAAAACTGCCTACCCCTAGTGACAGAGAGGGAACTGGGAAGGGTGCTCGGGTCCAGCTTCTTGGAACGTCAAAGTGAGAGGACCCGAATCTCTCAGGAGACTCGTGGGTCCGTCAGACTGGGGTTGAATCTCTGCCGCTCCCTCTCTGTGGGTCTTGATCAAGTCCCTTCAATTCACCTGTAAAACGGGAGCAGTGTTAGCTCTGCCGCCGCATGGCAAGATCACACGGCTCCGGAAAAGCACTCGGCACAGCCGCGGGGATAACTGGGCGACTCTCCCATCTGCTGTTCCTGCTTTACGCTCCCGGTGAGATGGAACACTGAGGCTGTCTCGAGGCTCATTCAGCCATCCCAGAATTAACTGGGAGGGAGCGCCTTCTCTGAAATCACGTTTTATTTCACAGCAGGTCGAACGTTTGCTAACGTTGTTCTCAGCATTATTCCTGTAGGCCGGTGATGTCTTGCTATTAATGCGTGTGATTTATCATTTCTACTAAGCCACTTTTGCCTGGAGACATACCCTCCTCCACGTTTAGGGGCATAAACTGAACTCCCTGCCTCTGCTGGGAGAGGGAAGCAGAGCAACAACAAGAGACGTGAAGAGGAAACCATCTTGGCTTCGGAGTCTCTAAGAGTTCCACCAGTGACTAAGGTCCAGAGAAAGGGCAAAAGCCAACGTTTATGATCTAACATGTCACAAACATAAGCAACATATGAACCCAAATAATCTTTAGGAATAATGAATGGTGATTTAAGAGGCAGTACATTTCAGCAGAGGGGAAAAAAGAAATCCTTCTGGGACATGTGTGTTGGAGTTGAGTGTGTCTATAAAATGACACGATTCCAGGACTTCCCTGGTGGGCCAGGGGCTGACTCTACTCCCAAATCGAGGGGGTGGGGGGCAAGTTCGATCCTCGGTCAGGGAACAAGACCCCGCGTGCCACAGCTAAAGAGCCCATGTGCCCCAGGAAGGTAGAAGATCCCACATGCTGCAGCTAAGACTGGCGTGGCCAAATTAAATAAATAACATGTATTTTGAAAATGACATGATCCCAGAGGCTCAGTGGATAAGGGGAAGCTCAGAGAGAAGAGCCAGTTTGTCACTGAAAAGGACGCTCCCTTCCCGTCTCCAGTGCAGTAGAGAACGACACCACCTGAGAGTTTTGGGACGCGACCAGAAGTGGCCAGCCAGGTCACTGCCAGGACCGGAAGTGGCCAGGTCCTGCAGGCTCCCCTCCCCACCAACAGGGCAGCAAGAGCGAGCATGTGAGCTCCCATCTCCCGTGGCCCCAGAGGGTTCAGGGGCATCTAGACGTTCCCCAAGCCCTTGAGGAAAGGCAAGGACGGGTTACAACATCAGTCATGAGAACGTGCTGATGCTGAACTTCCCGGGGGGCGCAGGTGGTAAAGAACTCGCCTGCTAATACAGGAGACGTGAGACACAAGTTCAATCCCTGGGTCGGGCGGATCCCCTGGAGGAGGGCATGGCAACCCACTCCAGTATTCTTGCCCAGAGAACCCCATGGACAGAGGAGCCTGGGGGCTATACAGTCCATGGGATCGCATCAGTGGACAGAAAAGAACTCATGAGGCCACAAGGCTGGTGTTCCATCAGCTGGAGCCTAGTAAGAATCAGTGGCTGTGTGTGGTCATCGTGGGGAGGAGGGGGGCTGAGGGCAGAAAAGCAGACGTTCCTTCCCTTTCATCTCAACACGAGCACCTCCAAACACATGCACCACCCTGGGGGTGGGGGGCAGGGTGGTGGAGGGAGTGCCCAAACAGCTGAATTTAAACCTGAAATGACCAAGAAAAAAACCTGGAAACGACTCCCTTGAGTTGATTACAATTTCTACCACTGACAAGAGTGAGAAGTTGAAGTCAACGGTCAGAACAAAGGTGTAAATTTTTTTGCATGTCTACACTTGTAGTTTGAGAAACCGGACTCTGCACGAGCATCTTAATAGCAGCGGATGAGATCTGATCCCGCTTGCAGCCTGTGCTGCCCCGCGGCCAAGCCTCAGCCTCTGTTTCCTCACCACTGAGAGGATGTGCCCTGCTCATGTTTCAAGATTCATTGTGGGGCTCAAATGAGATCGTATGTGTGAAAAGGCTCTAAAAATACGAAGCTTCGCGGAAGCAGTGTGGTGACGGCGATGACAGCCACAGTGATGATAGCACAGTGGCAGTGACGTTTGCCGGAACAGCCAGGAGGAAGTCGCGTCTGCCTTCCTCACGCCCGACGTTGCAGAAATACGCAGAAGAGCTGGCAGTCCTAGAGACACAGAGCCCCACCATGCTGCGGAAACGTAGCCACAACCTGAAGGGAGAAGCTGACCCTTGTGTGATGGACAAGTCTCGTTTGAATGGCAAAGCTTGGAAATGACGTCAGTACACCTTTGAAATCGCAGTGATGGCATTCGGCTTCGACGGCCGTGTCAGGATGTGAAATTCACAGAAAGTGAAAAACATGGTCTCGTCCCCCAGAGCTCATGCGCTGCTGTGGGTGATGAGGAGAGAGACTGACTCATCACCAGCTCGGGAAGGAGCAGCTCCCCAGGGGTGGTGCTCCCGGACAGCCGCAGCCGAGTGCCAAGCTGCCATCACAGGACCTTGAGCACAAAGCCAGGACTCGTGTCTTTGTTTGTTCAGCAACTGGTGTTTCTCTGTGTGATTTACAACATCACGCAGTGGGGGTCCCTCAAGGAGTTAAGAGCCCACCTTCAAAATCCCACAGTTCAATCGTCTACTCTGTGAGCGACCCCATGTCCTTCAGGGAAGTCTCTGCAATGGATTGAGTGTATGTGACCCCCACCCCCAGATTCCTACATTGAAATCCTAATCCTGATGTGAGGGTATTTGGAGGTGGGGCCTTTGGGAAATGATTAGGTCATGAGGGTGAAGCCTCCATGAATAGGATTAGCACCCTTATACAAAGGGGAAAGAGAGGAGCTTCCCTGGTGGCCGGGTGGTTAAGAATCTACCCTGCAATGCAGGGGACACCTTGTAGCGTGGGCCCCGTTCGATGCCTGGTCCAAGAAGACCCGGATGCCACAGGGCAACTAAGCCCGGGCACCATGACTCCTGAGCCCACGTCCTGTAACTACAGAAGCCCACGTGCCCTCCAGCCTACGCGTGAGAAGCCACCTCGATGGGAAGCCTGCCCACCACAGCTAGAGAGCAGCCTGTGCTCAGCCAGGAAGGCCCAGTGCAGCAGCAACATCAGAAAGGACTGGAGGCCGCCTTCTCTTGCTCGGTGTAGGGGTACAGGGAACCAGCCGGGAAGAGGCCACGCTGGAGCCTGACTGTGCTGGCAGCCCGATCTCAGAGAGCCAGCCTCTAGATCTCTGAGAAAGAAATGTCTGTTCTCTAAGCCAGGGGTCCCCAACCTCTGGGATCTAAAGCCTGATGATCTGAGGTGGAGCTGATGTAATCATAATAGAAAAGTAAAGTCCACAATAAATGCACTTGAATCATCCCCAAACCAACCCCCAACGCTGAGTCCGTGGAAAAATTGTCTTCCACGAAACCAGTCCTTGGTGCCAAAAAGGCTGGGCCTGCTAGTCAAAGCCACCGAGCCCATGGTCTTTGTTGTAGCAGCTTAAACACACGAACACAGTCTGTTGCTTAAATTAGCCAGAGGCAGTTTCTGTCGCTTGCAACCCAAGAATCCTGAATGCTATGTACTAGCCCCAGTTGTGAAAAACACACACCAGCTGGTACGTGACTCCTGCTCCGAGATATGAATGCCCTCCTGTCACCCCAGACCTGTCCCTAGTACCGAGCTTTCTGTGATCCTGTAGGCAAGTGGCTAGTCCCTGGCACAGCTGGGGCCTCCGGGTCCTGCTCCAAACCCACAGCTGTCTGTGGCTAAGTGCTGAAAACCACCACTGCACAGATAGCTCAGCAGGCTCTCCTCCTCTGCAGATCCCTCCTCTCCCGATCTCAGTTTAGCCATCTATGTAATGGGCAGATGGAGCACATGGTACTGCCTCCTCCTCCAGATAAATGGGCACAGAGAAGCAGAAACAACACTTGCCAGATGTGAGGAGTGCTTCTCACTCTCAGATCGCACAACACAGAGGTGACAAAACAAATCTCCCAGCAGAAAACACCGTCTCCCAAAACAAAGCAAGCATTGCTAGAGGCTCTGAAAGAGACCCAGAAGTGATAAAAACAGCTTCCAGAGTCAGAGGCTTTAAAAAAAACACACAAAACACTGCCTTTCTAAGCTTGGGTGTCATGCTGCTCTGCCTCTGAAGCGTCTCCCCACTGTTCTTGCTGGGGGTGGGCAGATGAGGATGGGAGAGGGATGGGAAGGCGATTTGCAGGAGGGCCACTGATGGGCCTCTGCTGGTCGGGGAGGCTGCCCAGCTCTGCTGTGTGTCCAGGCTGAGAATCACTCACACTTCCTGTCCTGCAAGAACCCTGGAGAGTCCTCAGATGGGGACCCCCAGGAAGAAGTTATGATGCAAGTGTCGGAGGTGGAAAGAAGTAGGTTCTGCAAGGCAGAGCCTTTTCACAGAATCCCAGAGCTTAAACAGCTGGCAAGAGCTGGAGAGACCACTCTCTTTCTCACCTCGATGCCCCTGCCTGTTCCAGAGAGGGAGGAGCCCACATGGGCAGGAACCATGTCCCTGCGTGAACGGATCTCAGGATGCACTTAGCGGGGTCTCAGAGCAGGATCTCCGGCACAGGAAGTAGGCAGCTCAACCCCAGTGCTGGGGCGGGAAGCTGCTGCTGGGGGCCTGACTCCTGCTAATCAGCTCATCTAATCTTAACAGTCTTCTCATTGCTACTCACTAAGGCTGGGGAGTCCAGGAGCTCACCCAACGGGGCACGGCTAGGACGCAGCGGAGCTGGGCCTCACAGGCAGGCCCCTGTCTCCAGGGCCCACGTCTGAGCCCATCTGCCCTTCTGCCTCCTATACATGGCAGTAGGAGTCCCACGGGTGTCTCCAGGCAGAGGCAGACCCCCGAGGAAGTCCCCACACAGGGACGAGATGGGAGCTTATCTTCCCACTTCCCACACCCACAATCGAGCATCCCTGATCTTCAGAAAGTACCTTCCCGGGGCTTCTAGGTTTCTTTGTGACAAAGCAGACTCTCCCTAGGCACACAGCTCTGACTTAGAAAAGACTCAAGGCCTGCTGTGGGTGGACGCCTGGGGTCTACAGGAGCCTGGCCAGGTGGCTGATATCCTACCATTCCCAGCAAAGCCCCCAGACCAATCCAGGAACACTAGTTCTTATTACTTATCCAGGAGAAAGCAACTCAAGCAACTGAAAACAAAACAAAAAACCACCCAAGCTTTCCAGTTTCACGTGAAATTCCTCAATTTGTAAATGTTGGAAACTTTTAAATTTTTAATCAGAAAAAAAAAAAAGCTCATGGACCACTGGTTGGCCTCTCTCTCCAACAAGGGTACAATCTGTCTGAGGTCAAAGAAGGGGTTTGCCTGATGGAGCCTCCACTTGCCTCTTCTGTGAAATGAGTTTACACTAATCCAGTTTAGAAGGAGGGAAAATCAGAACCAGTGAACAACAAGTGTTCAGTACAGAGGAAGACATGTGTCGTAGTCCCCTCAGGCTGTTCTCATAGAACTCCACAGACGGGGTGTCTGAAACAGCAGTGTTTATTTCTCACTCTTCTGAAGCCTGGAAGCCTGAGATCAAGATTCTGGCCAATTTGGCTTCTGGTCGAGAGCTCTCTTTCTGGTTCGTAGATGATGTCCTTCTCGCTGGGTCCTCACGTGGTGTTTCCTAACAGGATGATGGAGGTGGAGGTGGAAACAGAGGTAAAGCTCCTGCTGCTAAGTCGCTTCAGTCGTGTCCGACTCTTAGTGACCCCATGGATTGCAGCCCACCAGGCTGCTCAGTCCATGGGATTCTCAAGGCAAGAACACTGGAGTGGGGTGCCACTGCCTTCTCTGAAATAGAGGTAGAGCTGCTGCTAAGTCGTATCCGACTCTATGCAACCCCACAGATGGCAGCCCACCAGGCTCCACCGTCCCTGGGATTCTCCAGGCCAATATGCTGGAGTGGGTTGCCATTTCCTTTTCCAATGTGTAAAAGTGAAGAAAGTGAAGTCGCTCAGTCGTGTCCGACCCTTAGCGACCCCATAGACTGCAGCCCACCAGGCTCCTCCGTCCATGGGGGTTTCCAGGCAAGAGTACTGGAGTGGGGTGCCATTGCCTTCTCTGAGAGGTAGAGCTAGAGATTGCTAAAAGCTATCTGAGAGTCACAAGCTGGAGTTCTGAGCTGCTGAAGCACCCAGGAGCTGAGGGAGCAACATGCCCGAAGGGAGAAAGGTGCGGGCAGTGAGCCCATTACTGTGTGAGGTTTCCCCCTTGAGGTACGTTCTGAATTCTTAAATTGCACGTGATGAGAGTCCTACGAAAACCACCTGGAAAACAAAGCGGTTTAGGGCCTTCTCCTAGTGTAGGAGGCAAATCGCTAAGTCCAAGAACCGCCAAGGAGGATGAGCCCTAGACAACATCACAGGCTGGGTGTCTGGAGGGTGGCACCCTAAAGGGGAGGTGACCAGAGGCATCCTGGTCCTTCCTACACCAGCTGTCTTCCAGAGGGCAGGGGACTCACCTCTGGAGGCAACTGCAATCCAGAGATGGTAACTTTTCATACACAACATCCAACATCAGTCAAAAGTCACCAGGCATGCCAAGAAACAAGACCAAGGGAAAAGGGGGACTATAGAAACAGACCCACAAATGTTCCAGATATTAAATTTAGCAGATGGGAGTTTTAAAATCACATAGGTAGGATGTTCAAGAAAAATTGTATATGGTATTTAAAGACCTCTGTTCTCCTTCTCCAGTACCCACGTGGTTTTATAGGTTGAGCTCCACCCAACATTTGAGAAAGAGTCAATTCCTGTCTCATATAAGCTCTTCCAAAAAGTTGGAAGAATTCCGAGTTTATGGGACACGGCTTGAAGTTGGAAAAAGAATTCCAAGTTTATGGTACATGGCTTGAGAGGGGAAAGTGTCAGATGGGGAGAGTGGTAAGCCAAGTCAAAGGTAAGAACACAGGGGAGTAGAAAGATCAGAGCAAGATTAAACTGGAGACAAGTGAGTCAGAGAGGGGATAAGGCTGGACTCCAGTGGTCTTTCAGATCAAGGTGAAGGCGTCACAGATTTACACTGTGGATGGGGGGAGGTGACTTGGGGTTCTCACTATAGGAATGACACAGACACCTTGGGCATTCCCATCCCCATCTCATCCCAAATTGCAGGTCAGCAGAAAAGCAACCTCTTCCAAAATACATTCCCACCTTGCAAGCAGGCATCTCGTTCACGCTTATGCGTGTTCCAGAAAGAACTTGGCCAGTAGCTCACTCAGCATCCCCTCAAACTCCTTAGGAAGATCCCAGCATTGCAATCATGACCTCCGTTCCTCCTCCCACCTCCTGTGGAGGTGCTGGAAGAGGCATCAAGGGACCACCACTCTGGCCAGGCCATCACCGTCTCCTCCTTGTTGCAGGAGCCTTGCCCCCTCCCTGACCCTCCCACCCTACCTTCCCACAGCCAAAGGACCCGTCCAACTTGAGTCATGTCATGCTCTTCTGCTCAGAGCCCTCCAGTGACCTCCCAGCACAGCCCGCCTGGCCTTGCTGCCTCTCTAGGGTTCCCAGGGAACCCGGGAGAGATGGAGCCTGCGAACAGCGCTGGCAGGGCCTGTCTCAGCTGCGTGCATTCTCTGGGCAATTAAACACATGAACTACTCTATGCAAACAACCTCCGACAAGCCGTTCTGGCTTGCAGACTCCAGCAGAAATGCGGTACTACTGACGAGCTAAATTAGACTTATAAATAATGTGCTGGGTTCGGTCTGCTTGTGCTCGGCTGGGAATGGGATTTTGGAAGCATGGTTAAGAGCCGATTCATGATTCAAACACAACATCAAGTTCAGCAACACTCCATCAGAGGAATAAGAAATTGGCAAAGTGAAGTACGGTATGCTCTCCGAGGTAAAAACAACAACAGTAATAATGAATTTGCAATTGTTTCTCACTCCAGAAGGATATATGGGCACAAGAAAATCACTCAAACTTTCTAGCAGCCTGACAAAATGGACCCTGGCCCAACTGCCGTCGCCACCCCTCCTGGTCAGGGGGCTTCACTGGACACGTAGACTGGGTCTGAGTTTCACGCTGGTAACGGACAAGCCCCAGACATGGAACAAAGCTGCAAAGGTAACACCCAGAACACTGGCACTAAACAAGGGTGTGCAACCTGGGTATGGACTGGATCAGAAACGGCAAAGGTTTCTGACCGCCAGCGTGCATGGCAGTCCCAGTGTTCAGGGGGCATCTGTTGTACCACTCTAGACGGTCCAGGTCTTGAGAGACCGCTCTGGTTAACAAAGTCTGGGTCTTCCCCGGGGGTTCAGGGTTAAAAATTTCCCTGCCGATGCAGAGGACAAGGGTTCAGTCCCTAGTCCCGGAGGATCCCACATGCCTCAGGGCAACTAAGCCCAGGCACCACACCCACTGAGCCCGAGCAATGCAAATGCTGAAACCCACACACACCTAGGCGCATGCTCTGCAACAAGAGAAACCACTGCAGTGAGAAGCCCGCACTGCAAGAGAGAGAGTAGACCCCGCTCTCCCCAACCAGAGAGAGCCCACACACAGCGGTGCAGACCCGGTGCAGCCAAAAAAATTAATTAATTAATTAATTATGTTTAAACAGGTCTGCCCTGGGGATTGGAGAAGGGAAGCAGTCATGTGCATAACATTTCTATCCACTCAGTCAATCAACAAATATTGAATTCTTACTCTGGGCTGGGAGTCAGTGTCAAACCAAAGAAATAAGGGTCTGCTTTCCTGGAACTTAAATTCTAAAGCTCTGTGGCCCAACATGGAGCCACAAGTCATATGTGACTCTTGAACTCTTAACACGTGGCTGGGCTAAATTGAGATGTGCTCTTAAGTATAAAACATCCAATAGATTCCAAAGATTTGGTTAAATGAGGTATCAGTTATCTCATTAATAATGTTCACATTGATTGCATGTTGAAATGATAATAGGGGATTAATAACGTGTTAGTAAGATTCATTCCACCTGTTTTTTTGTTTTGTTTTGTTTTCAATGTGGCAACTAGGAGATTTAAAATTATATACATGGCAATTTCTGCACTTGGAATTATATTCCCACTGGACAGCACTGGTATAGAGTAGCTGATATACAATAAGTTATCAAATAATAGGTTAAGGTCATTTCCGAAAGTGATAGATAGATGCTCTGAAGACACAGCAGGATATGGTATAAAGAGAGAGAGGGCAGGATGTTGCTGTGGTTGAGTCGCTCAGTCGTGTCCGACTCTTTGCAACCCCATGGACTGCAGCACGCCAGGCCTCCCTGTCCTTCACCATCTCCCGGAGCTGGCTCAAACTCATGTCTAGTGATCCCATCCTACCATCTCAACCTCTGTGGTCACTTTAAATAGAACGGTCAGGGACTTCCCTGGTGGTCCAGTGACTAAGACTCCGAGCTCCCAAGGCAGGAGGCCTGGGTTCCATCCCTGATTAGGAAACAACATCCTACATGCCCCAACTAAGACTTTACCCGCTGCAACTAAAGACCCTGCGCGTCCCACCTAAAAGATCCCATATGCCGCAATAAGACCCAGAGCAGCCACATAAATAAATAAATGTGTTAAATGGATAAATAGAATGGTCATGTTATAGGCCAAAGACTTTCCCCAAAATTCATATTCTGAAGTCCTGACCTGCAATAGAGTCTTTAAAGAGATCACGAAATTAAAATGAAGTCCCTAGAGGGGTCCCTCGTCCAGTATGACAGTGCCTTATAAGAGGGGATCACGACGCAGACATGCACGGAGGAAAGACCGCGTAAAGATGCACGGAGAAGACGGCCGTCTGCAAGCCAAGGAGCGAGGCCTCCCTCGGAAGGTACCAACGTGGCAGGCACCGTGACCTCGGGCTTCCAGCCCTGAGAACTCTAAGACAATACCTTCTGCTGTTGAAGCCCCGGGTCTGTATGATGGCAGCCTGAGCTGACTGAGACAACCAGGAAGGCCTTGCCAAGGCAGTGACATTGGAGTTGAGTGGCAGAAACGACCCACCTCATGAAAATCTCTGGGATAATTCTGGGTCTAGGAAACAGCAAGCACAGAGGCCCGGGAGGGGAACAGGCAGAGTAGACTCTGCAGCTGGCTCGAGGCAAAGGAAGGTGCAGAGGGGGTGCGGGGGCCGCTGGTAGACGGGGTCAGAGCTCAGCATATTTGCAGGGCAGTCAACCCCGCCCCTAGTCCCGCTACAATACGTTGAACGTCAGTTAATGTAAAATCTCCTCTGTGGAACATTCTCCAGGATGTCTTTATGAAGCTCTGGATCCTGGAATCCACGTATAGCACCCTTCACTTAGAATCTGTCAACCCTGCTGCAAACCAAATGCACCCCGACAACCCTGCTTCCCAGGCTCCGCTGGTGAGTCAGTGCGGCTGAGAGCCCCAGGGCCTCCAGGAACTGGGCTCTGCCAGTGAGGACACTCACAGGCACTTTTAACGTCACCTGTGCTGGGGTGCTGGGGGCCAGAAAAGGACTTCAGGGGATGCAACAGGAGCATCCAAGAGCAGGAGGGCCGACACTGGTCTGAGCTGCGACGACCTCATTGGGAGAGGGTGGAGAGTAGTAGAGGGCTTTCCAGGTGTCCGTGGGGCTCCCCCAAACTTCCACAGTGTGAGGTGGAATGAGAAACACAGTGGGGACCAGCAAGCCTGGGATCCCAGAGGAGGGCTGGCTCCCTGCTTCAGGGAAGCCCTGAGCTGGAGGGAAATCTGAAGAACATCTAGCCCACGCACACTTCTTCTTTTCCACTTTTTTTTTTTTTTAAGTTTTGGGTTTTTTTAGACATGCTGTGTGGCATGTAGCATCCCTCCACTTTATTTATTTTGAAAATTAACACGTGGGACTTCCCTAGTGGTCCAGCAGCCAAGACTCCACCCTCTCAACGCATGGGGGCCCAGGTTCAGGCCCTGGTCAGGGGACTGGATCCCACAGGCTGAAACTAAGAGTGCACGTGTCTCCTCTAAGACCTGATAGAGTCAAATAGATAGATAAATAGTAATAAAAAAATAACATTTACCTGCCTGCTGCAAGAGCCCATTCTCCTTCAGAGCCACAGAACTTTCCGTGTCTTCCTTCCTCCCTAGATGCTCACTGTTCCTATTTTATATGTATTTGCTTATTTTTGAAAAAAGTATAGGTCTGACAACCAAAGACTAATGAACCCATAGGGGATGGTGAGCGCATGTAGAGGGGGCTGGGAAGGGGGTGACCCTTTACTGAGTCACTGCTTTACATGGTCTGGTCTTCGGGAATCTTGCCCATTATAGGGGACTAGAATGCAAAAGTAGGAAGTCAAGAAACACCTGGAGTAACAGGCAAATTTGGCCTTGGAATGCGGAATGAAGCAGGCCAAAGACTAATAGAGTTTTGCCAAGAAAATGCACTGGTCATAGCAAACACCCTCTTCCAACAACACAAGAGAAGACTCTACACATGGACATCACCAGATGGTCAACACCGAAATCAGAATGATTATATTCTTTGCAGCCAAAGATGGAGAAGCTCTATATAGTCAACAAAGACAAGACCGGGAGCTGACTGTGGCTCAGATCATGAACTCCTGATTGCCAAATTCAGACTTAAATTGAAGAAAGTGGGCAACACCACTAGACCATTCAGGTATGACCTAAATCAAATCCCTTATGATTATACA
>SJXQ01008060.1:234036-249057 GCA_006408695.1 Aepyceros melampus | reverse complement strand
CATCTCGTGTGAGTGAGAGTGTGAGTGTGTGAGCGTGTGTGTGTGTGAGTGTGAGCGTGTGTGTGTGTGAGCATGTGTGTGTGAGCGTGTGTGTGTGAGCGTGAGCGTGAGCGTGTGTGTGTGTGAGCGTGTGTGTCTGTGTGTGTGAGTGAGTGTGTGAGTGAGTGTGTGTGTGTGAGCGTGTGTGTGTGTGAGCATGTATGAGTGTGTGTGAGCGTGTGTGTGTGTCTGTGAGTGAGTGTGTGTGTGAGTGTGTGTGTGTGTGTGTGTGTGGCAGACAGTGAGGCAGAGAACAGGAGCCTGAGACTTGGAAACAGAGGTAAAGAGCGGTGTGTGTCTTTCCACACAGGCAGGGTTTCCTTCTGTCTTCCCTCGCTTTACTGAACAAGGGCGGGATCTGGCTCTGTTTGAGCTACATGCTTTTTCCCAATAATATTGTGGTTGTTCAGTAGCTCAGTCGTGTCCAGCTCTTTGGGACACCATGAACTGTAGCATGCCAGGCTCCCCTGTCCCTCACTATCTCCCAGAGTCTGCTTAATCTCATGCCCATGAAGTTGGTGATGCCATCCAACTATCTCATCCTGTGTCGTCCCCTTCTCCCGCCTTCAGTCTTTCCCAGCATCAGAATCTTTTCTAATGAGTCAGTTCTTCGTATCAGTGGCCAAAGTATTGGAGTTTCAGCTTCAACATCAGTCCTTCCAATGAATATTCAGGACTGATTTCCTTCAGGACTGACTGGTTGGATCTCCTGGCAGTCCAAGGGACCCTCCAGAGTCATCAACACCACAATTCGAAAGCATCAATTCTTCAGTGCTCAGACTTCTTTATGGTCCAACTTTCACATCCATACACGACTACTGGAGAAACCATACCTTTGACTAGACAGACCTTTGTCAGCAAAGGTTTTTCCCAATAGTGTCTTCTTAATAACAGGAACCATAATGACAACTAGAAACTACTGAGTTTTCACTGTGGACTAGGCACTGTTGGAGAAGGCAATGGCACCCCACTCCAATACTCTTGCCTGGGAAATCCCATGGACGGAGGAGCCTCGTAAGCTACAGTCCATGGGATCGCTAGAGTCAGACAAGACTGAGCGACTTCATTTTCACTTTTCACTTTCATGCATTGGAGAGGGAAATGGCAACCCGCTCCAGTGTTCTTGCCTGGAGAATCCCAGGGACGGGGGAGCCTGGTGGGCTGCCGTCTGTGGGGTCACATGGAGTCGGACATGACTGACGCGACTTAGCAGCAGCAGCAGGACTGTTCTAAACATTTTACATGTTTTCTCATCTTAATTCTTTAAAATTTGTTTAAATTCTTTTCACAGTTTTTAAAGACCACTCTCCATTCCTAGTTATAAAATATCTACATTCCCCGTGTTATTCAGTTCATCCTCGTCGTCCACTTCATATCCAATAGCTTGCGCCCTCCACTTCCCCGCCCCCGTTGTGCCCCTGAGACTGGTAACCACCAGCTTGCTCTCTGTGAGTCTGCTTCTGTCGTTGTCACTGGTTTGTCACATTTTTTCAGATTCCACGAACAAGTGCAACCGTACAGTGTTTGTCTTTCTCTGCCTGACTTAGTTCAGTTAGCACGGTGCCCTCCAAGGCCCTTCCTGTGGCTGCAAATGGAAAAATTTTGTTCTTTTTATGTCTGAGTAGTATGCCATTGTGTGTGGTGTACCACATCTTCTTTATCTGTTGATGGACACCTAGGTTGCCTCCACATCTTGGCCATTGTAAATAATGCTGCTATGAACATTGCATCTAATTATTAAAAAAAAATTTTTTTTTGGCTGCATTGGGTCTTAGTTGCGGCATACAGGATCCTCGTTGCATCGTGTGGGTTCCAGGCTCTCCAGCTGTGGCTCATGGGCTCCGGAGTACACAGGCTCAGGAGATGCACCGTGCAGGCTCATCGCCCCACGGCACGCGGGATTTTAGTTCCTCAGCCAGGGATAGAACCCACGTCCCCTGCACGGCACGGTGTGCTGTTAACCAGTGGACCCCCAGGGAAGTCCCCACGGCATCTAATTCTTAAGGCTGCCGTATCAGTTACAGACTGTTAATATCTATAAGAACACAATATTTTTTAAAAAAGAAAATTTCTCATACAAAGTTCCCTTCTCCATTACCCGCTGCCGAGACTAGTGCCTGCATCATGGTAGGGGTTCAGTGAGCATTTGTTGATGAATGCACCTGTGGTCTGGTGGGGGAAGCAGGTCAATCACACAGGCAAACTGTCCTTCTGGCGAGTCCATGGTACAGTTTATGGGATGGAGCATATTCCAGGTGAGGGTGGGGTCTGGAAGGTCTTTCCTGATAAGGAGAGCATAATTCTGAAAAGTGAAAGGAGGGTGTCTGTGGTCAAAGCAATGTCAGCATGGGTGACATTGTTAGGGAAGGAGATGGGAAAGAACTGGAACCTGCGAAAGAGCCCACATGGCTGAAGCATGAAAGTGACAGGAGTGTGGCACTCAGCAAGCCAGAGGGGCTGAGGCTGGAACACGGTGAGTTCCCGTGGCTGCTGGAGCAAGTCCGCACAACCTCAGTGGCTAGCACAGCAGACGCATGCTCTCCCGCGGGTCTGGAGGCCAGAGTCTGAAGCCACGGTGCCGCCGGAGCCACGCTCCCCCCACGCTCCAGGGGAGCTTCCTGCTTTCCCTCTTCCCATGTCTGGCAGCTCCTAGCAGCCTTGGCTGCAGCCACATCACCCCAATCCCTGCCTCGGTCTTCATGTGGCCATCTTCCCCCAGTATCCTCTTCTCTTCCTGTAAGCACACCAGGCACTGGGTGTAGAGTCCTATCCAGAAAAGCTTTCATTCCTTACCCTGATGACATCTGCAGAGACCCAGTCTCCATTGAGCTCACATTCCCAGACAGTAGGGTTAGGATTTGGAAACATATCTCTTTGGGGGACACAAAGAGATATGTAATCCAATACAATCCAATACAAACCAACTCTCTCAGTGCTTCCAAAACTCACCTTTTCCAGCAGCCGAGGGCCCTGGGAAGCTCCCCCCTCCACTGTCACCAGGACTGAACTAATAAAGAGCACCCTGGTGAATGGACAGAAGCATTCTAGAAACGCCGCTGAGCACAGAAACAGGCTCCTTCCTGCGTCTGGGGGATATATTTAGGCCAGTGGGAATGCAGTTCAGTCAAGGCCCCCCAAACCCATATGGTGCCCTCCCCCGCTTTCGGGAGTTGTATTTCACTTGGTTGAAAAACTACAGCCAAAATGAGAATCTCAAAATAAGAGCCGCCTAAGGATCGAGAATATTTGAATTGGAAAACATCCCACAGAAGTGCCTGGTCTCTGTCTGTCTTTGTTACCTTTTCCTCACCGCCTAAGCGTTTCCCTTGCAGCTCTCCCTGATACCAGCACCCCTCGCCAGTAAGCCGCCGCTCGGGGGCTTCGTCCCTGGGGAAGGGGGGCCGGGAGGGAAGGATGGATTAGTGGGAAAGGCAGCCAGTCTGTTCTGAATGGTTCTCAATCACTCGGCGTCTTTTTCCAGCCTCGGCTAGATTTAGACTTCCTCTTCTGCCTTTCTCCTCAAGGACCATGCATTATGGATGAGGACTATTTCTTATTCAGCAGCTGAGAATCACTCTCCTATCAAAAACAGCTCTTTCATATGCTCTCAGAAATCAAAACCCCCCTCTGAACTCCGAGTTTTCTGGCCTGGCTCTGCAGAGGGGCCTGTTGGATGAAACTCTTGGTGACAAACGTTCGAAATATAAAATTCGCACAGGCTTCCACTGCAAACACACACAGCGCTCGTGGTGGGTAAGGACCACCCAAAACGTCGCTAAGGCCCCTTGGGTTGTGATCATTCTAACCTAGGGAGAGGAGGGGGTCGATTTCCAACCTTAAGACAAGGAGTCTTTTCCAGGTGGGTGGAAAGGCACTGAAATTTTTGCTTTGGATTCTGTGCTGGGCGTATTTCCTGCACCCTCTTGTGCCTTCCTTTCTTTTATGCTTCTAAGCCCGCCCTACGATGGGGCTTCCCAGGTGGCTGGGTGGTAATTCAGGAGATGCGGATTCGATCCCTGGGTGGGGATGATCCCCTGGAGAAGGAAATGGCACCCCACTCCAGTATTTTTGCCGGGGAAATCCCATGGACAGAGGAGCCTGGCGGGCTACAGTCCAGGGGGTTGCAAAGAGTTGGACAGGCCTGAGCGCCGTGCTCACTGCTCTGATTCAGGAGGAGCCCGGGGCCTGCTTCACCTCCTCTCTCCTCACACGACTGACTGGTCTATGTACTAGTCCCAGGACCCAGTTAGTGCTGACTCATCCAGGCGGCGGGGAGGGGAGTGCCCCTTTACTGGTTTCCCTGGTAACGAATGAGCCCATCTGACCTGACATCAATTCCCCTGTAGCTATCATCTCCCCATCCCCGGGAGCAAAGATAGTCGCCCTGCCCATGGCGCAGTGCGCACGGCCGGCCGGGTGTCTGTCACTCCAGGACCTTGCTTCAAACGCATAAGCTCCCCCTCCACTAAACCGTTGATGTCTCAAAAAAACAGGGGGGTAATCAATCAAAAGCATAAGAGATGCTGCCAAACCTTTCAGTTATAACTCCTGAGATCCATTGTACAGCATTATGGCTACAGTAATATAGAGCTAATAATAACATCTTGTACACTGGGAATTTGTTAAGGGGGTAGTTCTCACCACACACCACAAATAACAACTCTGCCAGGTGATGAATGAGTTAGTTTCGCTTGACTGTGTTATCATTCATAATATACATACATCACGTGGCACATACATACAGTTTTTATTTGTCAATCATACTGCAGTAAAGCTGGGGAAAAAACTTTTTAAAAGAAAGAGAGAAGACAAAGGTCTGCATGCAAGCTCAGTTTGGTATGACCCTCTATTCATGCACAGAAATAAAGGCTGATAGAACTTGACCTCAAAAAAATAAAGAAAAGAAAGAACCGCCACTGGGAACAGACAGTTCAAAGATAATAAAAGTAATTAGGTGGGTAAATTTCTTCTTCTTTCTATTTCTAAAATAGCTATCATTAACATATATGAGCTAGTTTTACTAGTTGGCTAGTTTCTTAAACCTGCTTTCAAGCCCTACTCATGGAGACAGGAAGACAGGAAGTATGCAAAATGCATTAAGTTTCCACGATCTGAATTTTTCATTTTTACAGTTAAAAAAAATTCCCTATATGAATTGTGCTAACTAATACTTAAAGTGAAGTCACTCAGTCATGTCCAACTCTTTGCGACCCCAAGGATTGTAGCCTACCAGGCTCCTCCATCCATGGAATTTTCCAGGCAAGTGTACTGGAGGGGGTTGCCATTTCCTTCTCCAGGGGATCTTCCCGACCCAGGGATGGAACCCAGTTCTCCTGCATTGCAGGCAGACGCTTTACCCTCTGAGCCACCAGGGAAGCCCCACTAACCAATACTTACTGAGTGTTAACTGTGGCCCAGATGCTGGAGTACGTCCTCTGCATGTATCACCCCTGTTAATCCCCCGTGAGATAAACATGATGACTCTCCCCACTTTACAGATAAGTGAGCTGAGACACAGAGATGTTGAGTGACTTATCCAAGACCCCACAGCTGCAGCTTGGAGTTGAAACAAAAGCTCCTCACGACTGCCTCCAACAAGCCTGGTGCCGAAGTGACACCATCTGACTTTTAAGGCAAAGTCTTAAGGGGCAACACGGCGCCTGCGTGGGTCACTGAACATCTCCTTGGTTCCCAGCCCCTTGCTATAAGGAAGGCCAAGCCTCATGGGGGACCGTATGAAGAGGACCCAGAGCTATTTGCCCTCCCGAGCCCCCAGCCACAGCCAGGACCAGGCTGGCAGCCACATTCCGGAAGCAGGTCCCTCAATCCCAGCCAGAAGCCCCCCTGGCTTTATGTCCCATGGGAGAGAGATGAGCCTCCCACACTAACCTGGCCCCAGTGGCTGATTCGTGGGCCAAATAAATAACCGCTTTTGCTGACGCCGCTAAGTTTGGGCATTTATTAATGAGCAGTAGAGAACTAGAAAGCAGGGAAAACCACTAGACCATTCAGGTATGACCTAAATCAAATCCCTTATGATTATACAGTGGAAGTAGATTTAGAAAAATAGATATATAGAGAAAAGTAGATATAGAGAAATAGATTTAAGGGACTAGATCTGATAGAGTACCTGATGAACTATGGACAGAGGCTCGTGACATTGTACAGGAGACAGGGATTAAGACCACCCCCATGGAAAAGAAATGCAAAAAAACCAAAATGGCTGTCTGAAGAGGCCTTACAAATAGCTGTGAAAAGAAGAGAAGTGAAAAGCAAAAAAGAAAAGGAAAGATATTCCCATCTGAATGCAGAGTTCCAAAGAATAGCAAGGAGAGACAAGAAAGCCTTTCTCAACAATCAATGCAAAGAAATAGAGGAAAATAACAGAATGGGAAGGACTAGAGATCTCTTCAAGAAAATTAGAGATACCAAGGGAAAATTTCATGCAAAGACGGGTTCGATAAAGGACAGAAATGGTATTGACGCTTTTGAACTCTGGTGTTAGAGAAGACTCTTGAGAGTCCCGTGGACTGCAAGGAGATCCAACCAGTCCATTCTGAAGAAGATCAGCCCTGGGATTTCTTTGGAAGGAATGATGCTAATGCTGAAACTCTAGTACTTTGGCCACCTCATGCGAAGAGTTGACTCATTGGAAAAGACTCTGATGCTGGGAGGGATTGGGGACAGGAGGAGAAGGGGATGATAGAGGATGAGATGGCTGGATGGCATCAGTGACTCAATGGACGTGAGTCTGAGTGAACTCCGGGAGTTGGTGATGGACAGGGAGGCCTGGCGTGCTGCAATTCATGGGGTCACAAAGAGTTGGACACAACTGAGTGACTGAACTGAATTGAACTGAACAGAAGCAGAAGATATTAAGAGGTGGCAAGAATACACAGAAGAACTGTACAAAAAAGATCTTCACGACCCAGATAATCATGATGGTGTGATCACTCCTCTAGAGCCAGACATCCTGGAATGTGAGGTCAAGTGGGCCTTAGAAAGCATCACTACGAACAAAGCTAGTGGAGGTGTTGGAATTCCAGGTGAGCTATTTCAAATCCTGGAAGATGATGCTGTGAAAGTGCTGCACTTAATATGTCAGCAAATTTGGAAAACTCAGCAGTGGCCACAGGACTGGAAAAGGTCAGTTTTCCTTCCAATCCCAAAGAAAGGCAATGCCAAAGAATGCTCAAACTACCGCACAATTGCATTCATCTCACACGCTAGTAAAGTAATGCTCAAAATTCTCCAAGCCAGACTTCAGCAATATGTGAACTGTGAACTTCCAGATGCTCAAGCTGGTTTTAGAAAAGGCAGAGGGACCAGAGATCAAATTCCCAACATCCACTGGAACACTGAAAAAGCAAGAGAGTTCCAGAAAAACATCTATTTCTCCTTTATTGACTATGCCAAAGCCTTTGACTGTGTGGGTCACAATAAACTGTGGACAATTCTGAAAGAGATGGGAATACCAGACCACCTGACCTGCCTCTTGAGAAACCTATATGCAGGTCAGGAAGCAACAGTTAGAACTGGACATGGAACAACAGACTGGTTCCAAATAGGAAAAGGAGTATGTCAAGGCTGTATATTGTCACCCTGCTTATTTAACTTCTATGCAGAGTACGTCATGAGAAATGCTGGGCTGGAAGAATCACAAGCTGGAATCAAGATTACCAGGAGAAATATCAATAACCTCAGATATGCAGATGATACCACCCTTATGGCAGAAAGTGAAGAGGAACTAAAGAGCCTTTTGATGAAAGTGAAAGAGGAGAGTGAAAAAGTTGGCTTAAAGCTCAATATTCAGAAAACGAAGATCATGGCATCTGGTCCCATCACTTCATGGGAAATAGATGGGGAAACAGTGGAAACAGTGTCAGACTTTATTTTTCTGGGCTCCAAAATCACTACAGATGGTGATTGCAGCCATGAAATTAAAAGATGCTTACTCCTTGGAAGGAAAGTTATGACCAACCTAGATAGCATGTTGAAAAGCAGAGACATTACTTTGTCAACAAAGGTCCGTCTAGTCAAGGCTATGGTTTTTCCAGTGGTCATGTATGGATGTGAGAGTTGGACTGGGAAGAAAGCTGAGTGCCAAAGAATTGATGCTTTTGAACTGTGGTGTTGGAGAAGGCTCTTGAGAGTCCCTTGGACTGCAAGGAGATCCAACCAGTCCGTTCTAAAGGAGATCAGTCCTGGGTGTTCATTGGAAGGACTGATGTTGAAGCTGAAACTCCAATACTTTGGCCACCTGAAGCGAAGAGCTGACTCATTGGAAAAGACCCGAATGCTGGGAAGGATTGGGGGCAGGAGGAGAAGGGAACAACAGAGGATGAGATGGCATCACCGACTTGATGGACATGGGTTTGGGTGAACTCTGGGAGTTGGTGATGAACAGGGAGGCCTGGTGTGCTGCGATTCATGGGGTCGCAAAGAGTCAGACATGACTGAGCGACTGAACTGAGAGAACTAGAATGGTGGCTAGACCCAGCTGGCCTAGGAAATCTTCATCAGCTTCCTGTTAGGGAGGAGACCTCTGCCCAGGGCAAGAAGCCTGCCCGCTGCTCTAAACACATCTCTCTCTCTCAACACAGTCTGCCAGCTGCAAATGTCCAGAGCAGCAAAGCACGTTCTCCTGCGGAGGAAATTCAGGCCAGAGCTGGACAGCCATCAGGGAGGCAAGATGTACAGCAGACATCTCCCAGCAGCACCATTAGGTGGAGACAGGCGGGAGGAGGAAGACGCAGGTTATCAGCACACACTGAAAGCTGCGTCTCTGCTCCAAGACGTTTCTGGTCCCTGGCGCTACTGACAAGCCCCTCGGCTGACCGGGCCAAGGTTCCCTCGACCATTGCATCTTTCCCCCTCTCCATCTTGCCAACTCTCTTACTTATTCTGTAAGTAAGTCAGACTTACACTGTGCTCAACCTCTGTGTCTCTCTCCCCCCGCTGGAACCATCAGCAAATCGTACCTCCCTTCACAGTGTATTCACCAGTTTCCACCCTGGTCCAAGCCACCTCTCTCACCTGGACCCCTGCAGTCACTTCTGCCCTGGTCTTCCTGCTTCTGCCCCGCAGCTTGTCCTCCACAGATAGCCAGAGGGTCTATTTGACTGTAGGTTAGAGTGCGTCACTCAAAGCTCCCTGGTGGCCCAGCCCACTCAGAGGAAAGGTCAAGGGTCCCCCGAGATGTGTCACGATCCAGCCCCCTTTCCCATCTCACGCCCACTCAGCCGTTGCTGCCGCCCTGGCTCTCCCTGTTCCCTGGGTATATCAGGGCCACTCCAGCCTCAGGGTCTTTGCTCTTGCTATTTCCCTTTTGGAATGATCTTCCCCTAAGTATCTTCGTGGTTCATATTCCTCACTCTTTTCACATATTTTCTTAGGTTGACTTTTCAATAACAGCTTCCTTCCCTCTCATCTCAAAACTCCAATTCACCCCAACACTCCATCTCCCAGCCTTTGCCTTATATTTTCTCCTTAGTTTTTACCCAACATGCTATATACTTGCTTAACTTCTTTAACTTCTTCTGTTTTCCCCACTAATACTTCAAGTGTGGGGGGATGTGATTTTTGTCTGTTTTGTTCCCTGCCAAATCCCTAGCACCTCGAGCAAAGTCTGGTTCATAATAAGTGCTCAGTAAACCTCCATTGAATAAATACAGACCTTCGAGACTCAGTCTGACCCTTGATTGCTCTAGGAATCCCTTCTTAGGCACGCCCACCCTGACCCCTGTGGTGGGAGAGGCGCTTACCAGAACACAGTAAAGTCATCAACAGCCGCATTGTTGTCAAAACCACTTACCCTGACTACACACCAAGCTCTCTGTCAAGCTCCTCAGAGGAGATGTACCATGTTAAATCAGCATGCAAATATGAACTTTATATAAAAATTATTACTATTTTTGAGTGTAAGTATGTCCCACGCAATCCTCGGGAGATGCTTATACTTGAGGAAAATTGTTTATCAGGCACGTTAGGCACAAGGGTCCTGCATTTTCATCTGCTGAATGTGGCAAACTTACTTAACACACAATTTCGTCTTGCTGTCATGAGGTAGGTGTGTTTGCTCTGCTTTAGTTGAGAGGCTGCAGCCCAGCGCCTGCTGGGGGCAGGGGAAAAAAAGACGTTAGGAGAGATTTGTAACGCAGCCAAATAGCTCTCTGTCAAACCTGGAACCAAAAGAAAAATAAAATGTTGGAACCAACTGCTATTCCAAATGAGGAAATAAAAAAGAAGTGACAAGAGTGGCTTCAATCCAAGCAAAGAGAAATGAGCCTCTGCCTCTGAAAAGTGAATGAAACGGGGCTTCGGGAGAAATGGCTTCTCCACTGTGGGACATAAAAGGCCTTGTCTCCATCTTCAAGGATGAGCCAGGCTCTGGATAAGACCCGGCAGGGATTTCAGCAGGTCAAGAGGACTCCCAGGAGAGCAGAGAAGTGGGCTTTCAGGGTCCAAGGCTGGTCCCCTCCAGGGAGGCAGGTGGCCCTGCAGGAGGCCAGGAGTGCCCCCTGCAGGAGGAGGAGCTGTACTGCTGGCTTATCAGTCCCTTGTTTAGGCATCGTTTAGTGCCCTTGCCTGGAAAATCCCAGGGGCGGAGGAGCCTGGCGGGCTGCAGTCCACCGGGTCATGAAGAGTCGGACACGACTGAGCGACTTCACTTTCACTTTTCACTTTCATGCATTGGAGGAGGAAATGGCAACCCACTCCAGTGTTCTTGCCTGGAGAATCCCAGGGACGGGGGAGCCTGGTGGGCTGCCGTCTATGGGGTTGCACAGAGTCGGACACGACTGAAGCGACTTAGCAGGAGTAGCAGTCATTAGTGTGGAAAGATTGAAGGTGGGAGGAGAAGGGGTGACAGAGGATGAGACGGTTGGATGGCATCCCGCTCGATGGACATGAGTTTGGGTAAGCTCCGGGAGTTGGTGATGGACAGGGAGGCCTGGCGTGCTGCAGTCCATGGGGTCGCAAAGAGTCAGACACGACTGAGCGACTGAACTGAACTGAGTGTGTGCACGCTCAGTCAAGTCCAGCTCTTCTGAGACCTCATGGACTGTAGCCCACCAGGCTCATCTGTCCATGGGATTTCAAGGTGAGGATTCTGGAGTGGGTTGCCATTTCCTTCCTCAGGGGATCTTCCCAACCCAGGGATGGAACTCGTGCCTCCTGCTTCTTTTCTGGTAGTAAAATTTCTTCTTTTCATACTGTTCATCACATATGCTATATTTTATTTATTAACATCTTTCTCCCACAAATAGGATGGATACTTCATTCTACCAGGGTAAAAGTACACTACGTTTTACTAGTCTTGTTCACTGCTGAATTCCCAACATCTAAAACAGTTTCTAGCAGGTGAAAGGTCATCAAGACATGTATGTTAAATAAATGAATAAATGAGTTGAGCTTCTAGCTGGGGCCTTAAGGGAAGCTTTTGGAGAGAAGAGCTCAGAGGCAAGGGTGCTGAGTTCGGCGGGAGGTTGACACCCTGATCAGACCACAGTGGCGGGGTCTTGACAAAAGGGCAAAGGAAGCGATGGTGGCCCCAGAAGATGGCACAAACCCCACAGAGAGCTAGAAGGATGAGGGTCACAGTGGAGTCAGGGAATAGCAAGACTGCTGGTGCGCTGGATTGCTAGGGCCAAGTGGAGAGGTGAGACACACGGTGGATGTGGGAGGGTCTCATCTGAAGCCCCGAGAATGCTCAGCTTCGGGGGAAATGTTCCCTCTGGTGCCACTCCTCTGGCCTGCGTGCAAGTTCCACGGGCTCTGCCTTGCGTGGGAAACGAGTGAACCCTGAGATTTGGGTTTGAGGAAACTGTCTCACCTGGACCAGCCTCGGTTTCAGAGGAGGACCACAGGCTGAATCCTCCAACCCCTCCATCAGCAGGGCTGTGTCCTATGCCTCTCCCTGGGAAGTCACGGGCCTGGGGAGGATCCGAGGGCCACAGCATTGCCGGGCCATCCAATCACCAAGTATCACTCTACTCTCCCTTGGTTCAGTTCAGTTTCAGTTGCTCAGTCATGTCCAACTCTCTGCGACCCCATGGATTGCAGCATGCCAGGCTTTCCTGTCCATCAACAACCGCCCGAGTTTACTCAAATTCATGTCCATTGAGTCGGTGACACCATCCAGCCATCTCATCTTGGTCTCCCTCCAATCCGTCTAATTTCCAATCCATCTCGGTCAGCCTCTCAGGTGTGCAAACTGCAGAGATCCTCAGCTGACCACGTGTCCTGACTCTGGCTCAGGAAATACAATCACTCTACATGTAATCTCCAAAAATACACCCTGATGCTCTGAGAAAGGGTTGGGGTCCAAGTTCTGGAGCCAAGAGCCCAGGAAGAAGCTAGACTCTGCCCCTAAAAACAAATGACCCAAATGGCCCTGAGAGATGTCACATGAGTAGCCCTGCCCAAAGCATCCTGTGTCCTTTTAAAGAGTGCTTTTCAATGGGCGTTCTGGGGAAGAATTGGCCTGATTCCTAAAACCCCTAATTGTATGTAATTTTAATAAATACAGTAATTAGAACTCACTCTGACTTACAGTTTAGGTGGAATTGCATTTTTACGGGAACAAGAGAATTAAGCGGAAAGAATTCTAGAGCATCTCTGAATTACGGACCTCACTCCTGAGAGGGAAACTGGCTCTTAGGACCTCAAAGTCGTGTCCAGAAACCACTGCTCTTTTGGTGGCCCCTTGGGAGCCGGAAAATAACAAACAAAACTCCTGCCGTGGCTCTCATCAGCCTCCGAAATCTAAACTTAGAGAAAGAAGTTACAAGACGGCGGCCTACATTCTATTTCCTACTGTCTAATGGACTCCGTTTGTTCAATGACTTAAAACTTCAGAAACTTCACAGAAGAATCTGGATTTTCAGCTCCTCTTAACATCTCAGAGGCCAGGCCACGCAGAGCCCGCATTCCCATCAACAGCAACAGGCGGAAAGCACGTGGTGTGTTTGACCGGGCCCACGCTCTCCACTTTGCTGCCGTCCCCACTCGTCCTTATCGCCTCTGGCATCACCCATTTTCAATGCTCTTAGCACTCGCGAGGGAGGGAAGTCATCCTCTGTACCCATGTTTCTACCAGAAATGGGGAGATGTAAGGCTGATGGCCGAACGGTTCCAAGAAATACGGGATGGGTCTTATGAGTTTATGGATGAGGTGAATATGGCCAAATCTTTCTTGACTGAAAATATCACCCCGTTACTATCACCCAGCATCTTTACTTGTTTGTGAGGCCTTGCTAGGTCCTGGTAGGCATGGGAATTCTGAATCCCTTCTCTTGTAGATTGCATTATGGTTCCCAGCTCAGGCCACTCCCTCAGACCATACGACTTTGCCATTCCCTCCACTAGGGTTAGGGTGCACTTCCTCACCCTTCACCTTGGGCTCAAGCAAGTGACCTGTTTGGCTCATGGGGTTTGGACAGATGTATCACAAACATAGGCTTGTGGGAAGTTAGGCTTACGCTCCTGACCTTTGCCATGGGCATGAGAAGTGGCAACATTTCAGGTAGCCTCTATTTCAAAAAGAATACAGTTTGGAGCCATGCCCCCGAAGAGCCCAGCCCTGATCAGGCAACCCAACCCACATGAGCAATGAAGAATTAGAAGTTCTTCTCGGTCACAGAATTTGGAAATGGTTTGTTATGCTGCAGAGTTACGGCATGAGGTGACTGGTACGTCTGCTGCCATAGAGTCTCATAATACCCTCTTCCTTCTTATTCTTTAGTCACTTAGTCATGTCTGACTCTGCAACCCCATGGATTGTAGCCCACCAGGCTCCTCTGTCTGGGGCATCTCCCAGGCAAGAATACTGGGGTGGGTTGCCATTTCCTTCTCCAGGGGATCTTCCCAACCCAGGGATCAAACCTGCATCTCCTTCATTGGCAGGCAAATTCTTTACTCCTGAGCCACCAGAGAAGGCCATCTCTTCCTTTTTGAGACCCACAGTGTTGCAGGTATGGGTTATTTACATGAATAGTGTTTCCCTTCCATGAGGTATGAGATGAATCTGGTTAATTGTAGGTCTTTCTGTCAGAGACCACGGTCCCCGAGCAGCTACTCCTCCAGCATCTTAATTTGGAACTCACCCACTTAGTCGCAGTCAGGCAGCTTGTTCAGGATTTCTGAATGTCACCGGGCTTGGGGAAACGAATGGCACGCACAGATGGCCTTCATCTTGTTTTCAAATACAATATGAAGATGCTCGACGGAATCCATACAATGTGATCGCTATGCACCGCGCGACAGCCGCTTATCCAGGGCACACGGAGCCCTGAGCGTCTTCAGGGAGAGTGCGCTGGGGGCTTGGCAAGGCGCAGCAGTGTGTTCATCACAGACGCGTGTCAGAGCCCAGGAGGAGCCCGGTCCCCGGCAGGAGAAGCAGGACCTTGGGGCTCTCTCCCTCCGCCCGGGTGCTGGATGTGGGGTTTGCTGGGGCCCAGGCTGTGCCTTCTTCAACTAGCCCCATGAACCCTCTTTCCAGGAAACCTCACCCCTCCCCAGGGCTTCAGACTGGGAATCTTTGCCGGTGTCTGGTTTCGAAGCCCAGACTCACACATCAAGGACGTACTGGCAGGCCCGCTTCCATCCCTCACGGGCAGCTCACACTTAGCGTGTCCAAGCAGGGCTGTCTGCCTGTTCCTCCCTTTCCTCTAGCAGTAACTAGGACCACCCAGCTGCTTCAGGCAGAAACTTGCAAGTCATCCTCAGCATCTTCCTTTCTTCCTCCTCCCGACCCCACGCCTGAGCCAAGCCCAACAGACGCTACTTCCAGAATCCATCCACTTCTCTCTCAAGTCTCCACAGCCAGCACCTAGTCCAGGCCACCAGGTCATCTCGCCTGGATTTTCTCCACAGCCACGTCAACAGTCTTCCCTGTTCCATCACCACCTGCAGCCTAAATGAGCACCTTGGAGATCTGGAGACGTGTTGGTTGCTCTGGTGGTGGGGAGACTCTGTCGGTAA
>SJXQ01008060.1:168644-233839 GCA_006408695.1 Aepyceros melampus | reverse complement strand
CCAACTTGCACATAGGAGAAAAATGCATGTCAAAGTATTCCTCCTAGAATTCAACTCCTGTTTACATATTTTAAAAAGGATGTTTTGCATGACTGACAGATCCTGGATTTTCCAGGAAAGCAACTATCATGTAAATAAAAAAATTAAGAGAAGTCTGAACCTCTCTATTTTAACCTTATACAAAGAGTTGTTTGCCATTTTGGAAAATCACATCACCTGTAGAAATGCCAGTGGCATTGCTCAGGCGGCCGCTGCAGTGACCTGGGTCGTTCTCCACCTGCAGCTGCTGTCTGTGTTCCTCTAGGGTGGAATGTAAGTGTCAGAGCACTTTTCATCCTCTTAGCAGTTACACAGGAGTGTTTGCTTACTGACAATATATAATATTTTACTAGAAATTAATTTCATTTTGATTTCTCCTAAATAAACTACTAATAAACTAAATTACCCTTTGGGCAACACACACACGCTTACTTAAAATTGTATAGCTAGGTTGTATGCGGAGAAGGCGATGGCACCCTACTCCAGTACTCTTGCCTGGAAAATCCCATGGATGGAGGAGCGTGGTAGGCTGCAGTCCATGGGGTCACTAAGAGTTGGACATGACTGAGCGACTTCACTTTCACTTTTCACCTTCATGCATTGGAGAAGGAAATGGCAACCCACTCCAGTGTTCTTGCCTGGAGAATCCCAGGGACAGGGGAGCCTGGTGGGCTGCCATCTATGGGGTCGCACAGAGTTGGACATGACTGAAGCGACTTAGCAGCAGCAGCAGCAGCAGCAGGTTGTACGACTATTAATTTTATTTCATGATGGTAACAGAGGCATTGTCAAACATGTTATAAAGGAAATCGTTGAATCTGCTAGGATGGGAAACCATTAATTCAACAGAAATCTCTGGAAATAGATATGGAGAGGGTGGGGGCGATGAGGGCTCCTGAGAAAAATATGGGAAGAAATATCCACTGTGAAAAATTAACAGATAGCTTGCAGCCAGAAGGCATTTAGAAAATAAGGAAACAGGAAACACTGGGAAAAAAAACTTTGATGTTGAAATGATCTTTGTTCAAAAAATTAGAAGGAAGAAATTTCCTTCCAAGTCAATGGACTTGGGTTTTCATCTTCCTCTTCAAAGGAGAGTTAACAACCCTTGTGAGCTTTCCGCTCCTGGGAGATTTCAGGGTCCTTAGACGCAGCCTTCGGCGTCAGCTTGGGGTCTCCACCCTGCCCTCTTCTCTCCAGGCTGGGAAGGAGCAACAAAGGAACAAATCTAACTTTTTTATGTTTCATCACTGAGTCAGGATAACCTGGAGGCGACGTCCATGGGGGTCTGGGGTGAGCTGGGAGCCTGTGGTTCAAGGAGGGAGTTTTATAGAGAAGCCTGTTCTGAGACTTAAACATGTTCCTTTTATTTCTTTTGCCTCAGGACTGCTGTCTGTAGAAACAAGGTGTTTTGTTTCATTAAAAAAATCCACTGAAAACAGAAATGTCTCAATTAATTATCCCCTTATCCAAGACTGTCAAAGAAATGCGAGTGCCAAGAGATACTGACACAATAGCTCCTGTCTTGCCCCAAACAGGCAAAACAGCGAAGAGGTGAGCTGCAGCTCAGGAAGAAAATATATAGAAAATTACTGACAACTTGGATACAAGGCAAAAGATACTGCATACTCTCTCAAAATCAGAACAATTCTGCCCAAGGTTTGGCTATTGCTCTGGGGCAGTGGTTTTCAAAATATGGTCCCTAGACCAACAGCATCGGTATCCCCTGTGAACTTGTTAGGAATGCACATTCTTGGGTCCCATCCCAGACCTACTGAATCAGAAACTTTGGGGGTGGAGTCCCGCAGGCCGTGTCTTAACTAGCTCTGTGTTTGAACAAGGGGGTTCTGATGAAGGCCAAAACTTGAGAACTGCTGCTGAGAACATGTACCTTTTGTTTGACATTCCATGTCTTTCTTGATTGAGCCAAGATTCTGGCTTGAAAGAATACTTACTGTATGACTCCATTATATGAAATTCAAAAACAGGAAAAATGAATCTATGCAATAGAAATCAGAGAAAGGTTACCCTTGAGGGGGAAGCATTATAAACTGACTGGGGAGGGAAAGATGGAGCTTTAGGAGCGTTAGACTGTTCCACATCTTATTTACTCAGGCGTATACATATGTAAATACCACCAAGCCATGCACTTCAGATTTCTGTACTTTTAAAATGTAAAAATATAAAGCTCCACAGGTAATTCTGATGCCCCACTGAGGTTGGGAAAAGAGACCTATTTCGCCCACACCAAAAAAAAAAAAAAAAGCTTTTTATTCTGAATATTGCTAATTAAAGCTTCCAACAACTCAGCCTGCTTTGTTCCAAAACCATACATGCAAAAATCATGCCTTGTAAAATGGATGAATTAGTTTGCAATTATTTGCTTTGCAGGAGTGTTCACGGTGGGGTTCCTTTAAATGGCGGGCTCCCTTAGGTACCTCTGAAAAATGGGATCCAAGTTGCCAAAAGGCTCTGTATTTGCAATTGTTAATAGAGGCACAAAGCGTTGGTGACTTATTGGTTCTGGAGGGGAGTCCAGATGGGAGGTGGGAATTCAGCCGTAATACTGTAGACAGAGGTCATCTGCCATCTTCAGTTTTTCTTGTTCTGAGTATTGTTTCATGTGGGTGGAGGGTAAACCCTCTAAGAATGGGAAGCAGAGACCACAGAAAACCCAACACCCTAAAAGTGTAATGGGGGGCCTTCCCTAGTGGGTCAGTGGCTGAGACTCTGCGCTCCCCATGCAGGGAGTTTGGACCTGATCCCTGGTCAGGGGACTAGATCCCACACGCTGCCACAAAGAGCAAAGGTCCCCCGAGCTGCCACCGAGATCTGCTTGTTGCAGTTCAGTCACCAAGTCGTGCCCGACTCTCTGCGACCCCATGGACGGCAGCGTGCCAGGCTACCCTGACCTTCACCATCTCCCAGAGTTTGCTCAGATTCATGCCACTGAGTCAGTGATGTTATCTAACCAACCCAGCTACTGCCAGCCTTTCTCCTTTGCCTTCAAGCTTTCCCAGCTTCGGGGTCTTTTCGCAGTTGGCTCTTCACATCAGGTGGCCAAAGTATTGGAGTTTCAACTTCAGAATCTGTCCTCTCAGTGAATATTCAGGGTTGATTTCCCTTAGGATAGACTGGTTGGATCTCCTTGCAGTCCAAGGGACTCTTAAGAGACTTCTCGAGCACCACAATTTGAAAGCAACAATTCTTTGGTGCTCAGCTTTCTTTATGGTCCAACTTTCACATCCATAGCATGACTACTGGAAAAACCATAGCTCTGACTACACAGACTTTTGTCTCTGCTTTTTAATACACTGTCTAGGTTTGTCATAGCTTTCCTACCAAGGAGCAAGCGTCTTTTCATTTCATGGCTGTAGTCACCGTTCACAATGATTTTGGAAGACCTGGTGCAGCCAACTAAATAAATTTTTTAAAAACTGTAATGAGCTCAGTGTAGGAGGAAGATGGCATCGAGGCAGTGTGGCTCAAACTCCACACATGTTAGAGTCACTGGTGATCTTGTTACGATGCAGAGGCTGGTTAAGGCCTGAGATTCTGTATTTTCCCCAAGTTCCCTGCGGAAGACAATGCTGCTGGTCTATGCACCAGACTTCGTGAGAAGTCTCTCTTCACCCTCACCACCAGGCTCTACATGTGTGCTATTATTCTCATTTTACAGATAGGGAAACTGAGGCAGAGGCCAGCTAAGTTGCCCAGCTAGCAGGTGGGGTCTGAACTCAGGCCTAGTCTGACCCTGGTCTTCTTGCCAACACACTCAGGGACAAAGCAGAGCTGCAGCAGACAGGAACTTCCTCTCCACACTCTTAGCCTCCGCTTTCCCCACCTCATGGCTCTGAAGGCAGACAATTAGCTAGCCTCCAGCCAGTACTCTGTCTCCAATTACATTCAATTACAAACGGAAAGCTATTTTTGGTGAGGAATATAGATGAGGGCTGTGGTAATGTCCCTCCCCTCCCTGCCACCCTCTCCACCCTCCTTGAAGCTGAAACTTCTAGAGGATACTAATAACTAGGAATCGGCCGGGGATCAAGGTGCAGAGTTTAACCTTCACTGCTGCAGGCATGACCTTGGCCCCTATGACCCAAGTTAGTCTTTAGTGTGTTTCCTGCTAAACCTCAAGAAGCGTCTCTTTCCCCTCATGGCCCATTTCGCAGTTACACAGCACTGGGGTTTATGAAAGAGCTCCTTTTTTTTTTTTTTTTAATCAAAATTGCATCTCCAGCTAATCGCTCTGCCTTTCCCCCAGTGCGCACGCCAAGCATCATTTTGAAAGGTGAGTTCCTGGGGGTACCAAGTGCTTCTAACTGTGAAGAGAGATTAGCAATGCAGAATGATGACACTCCCGAGATAGAGCAAGACGCAGGAGCCCAGGAGGCCGTGGTGGCCTCCCGCCACGCCTGAGGAGCTGAGCCACACGCACAGCGCTGTAGGAGGCTGGGAGCTCACGTAGGGGCCTGCTCTCCCTCCAGCGCTGGGCCTCGCTGGCACTCTCACTCCAGACTCCCGTCTCGCACTGAGCCTGGTTCTGTGCAGACATGTTGACCCCTGAATATTTAGAAAAAGAGCTTCTTCTCCCTGTTCCTTTCTGACCCCAGGTGGGTACCCTCTTTAGTTCCATAAACTCAAACACCAGGCAAAAGCAAGCCTGAGTAGCTATGGTGTGTGTGCTTAGCTGTTCAGTTGTGTCCAACTCTTTGCAACCCCATGCAGTGTAGCCCGCCAGGCTCCTCTGTCCATGGGATTCTCCAGGCAAGAACACTGGAGTGGGCTGCCATGCCCGCTTCCAGGGGATCTTCCCGACCCAGGGATCGAACAGAGTCTGTTCTGTCTCCTGCATTGGAAGGCGGGTTCTTTACCACCAGCGCCACCTGGGAGGCAACGGTAGCTATGTTAATTTCAGACAAAGCTGACTTTAGAACAAAGGCTTTTTCAAGGATAAAGAAAGGTATTGCATAATGATAAAGGTGCCATTCTCCGAGAAGACATAGCAGTTCTAGCTGCTGCTGCTTCTGCTGCTAAGTCGCATCAGTCGTGTCCGACTCTGTGTGACCCCATAGACGGAAGCCCACCAGGCTCCCCCATCCCTGGGATCCTCCAGGCAAGAACACTGGAGTGGGTTGCCATTTCCTTCTCCAATGCATGAAAGTGAAAAGTGAAAGTGAAGTCGCTCAGTCGTGTCCGACTCTTAGCGACCCCATAGACTGTAGCCTACGAGGTTCCTCCGTCCATGGGATTTCCCAGGCAATAGTACTAGAGTGGGGTGCCATTGCCTTCTCCGAATTCTAGCTGCATCTGTGTCTAACAACAGGACATCAAAATAGACAAGGCAGAAAGTAACAGAACTAAAAGGGGAGATATGTTAATATATCAATGTGTTAATAGCTGGATGCTTCAACATTCCTTTCTCAGTAATTCACTGAACAAGTAAGTGAAAAATCATTTTGGGTACAGAAGGTCAATATACAACTACTCACCAGATGGACTCAACCAATATTTATAGAACAGTCTAATCCAGCCACAGAAGAATGCATGTTCATCTCAAGTGTGCCTAGAACATTCACCAAGATGCACCATAATCTGGTCCATAAAACCAACCTTAACACATTTACAAGAAGAGCAATCATACAAGCTATGTTCTTGCAAAATTAAATTATGATTATACAAAGTTAAGCTAGAAGTTGTTGACTGAAAAAACGCACACCCTAAAGGTTGAGGATTGTGTTTTATTTAGCAGACAAGAGTGGAGACTGAAGCCCAGGATACCACCTCTCAGATAGCCCTGAGGAAGTTCAGAAGAGGTAAGGGAGGAGCCAGGATCTACATGGTGAAAAACTACAAAACACTGATGAAAGACATCAAAGAAGGTCTAAAAACACGGAGAGACATAATGTGTTCATGGGTTGAAAGACTCAATATTGTTAAGATGTTCATTTACTATAATCTGATCTATAGATTTAAAATCCCACAAACTCTTTTGTAGATATAGACAAAAGTGAAGTCATTCAGTTGTGTCTGATTCTTTGTGACCTCATGGACTGTAGCCTACCAGGCTTCTCTGTCCATGGGATTTTCCAAGCAAGAGTACTGGAGTGGGTTGCCATTTCCTTCTCCAAGATACAGACAAGCTGATTCCAAATTTTATGTGGAAAAACAAAAGACCTAGAATAGCTAAAACTGTTCTGAAAAAGGAGAATGAAGTTGGAGGAATCTCACTGCTTGGTTTCAAGTCTCAGTATAAAGCTACAGTGATTAAGCTGATATGGTATTGATGAAAGGGTAGATACATAGATCAATGGAGTAGAATAGAGAGCCCAGAAATTGACCCACACAAATATGGCCATCTGGTTTTTGACAACGATGCAAAGGCAGTTCAACAGAGAAAGAATAATCTTTTACACAAACTGTGTGGAAACAACTGGGCATCCCTACGGAGCCACCACTAGGCTCCCCGCTGCTTGTAATGGCTGGCCACTAGCAGCCGTTACAGGCAGCTCAGCAGTAAAGGATCTGCCTGCCCACGCAGGAGACGTGGGTTTGATCCCTGGGTCAGGAAGATCCCCTGGAGAAGGAAATGGCAACCCACTCCAGTACTCTTGCCTGGAAAATTCCATGGACAGAGGAGTCTGGCAGGTTACAGTCCTTGGGGTCGCAAGAGAGTCAAACATGACTTAGTGACTAAATGACGTGTTTAGTATTAAGTGTTTTCCATGCGTCATCATATTTAATCTGTACAAAACACTGTGAAATCAGTATTGCTGGTATTTCCAGTGCTCAGATATGGACACTGAGGCTAAGTATTTGCCTGAAAGCAGTTACTGTGTGGTAGAGCCAGATTTCAATCAAAAAGTCTAGCAGCAAAGACAGCGTTCAAAACCATAGCAGCCAGTTTGTCTCAGGCAAGTTACTCAGTTTCTCTGAGACTCAGTTTCTTTATCTATAAAACAGGAATATTAGTGTTTACTTCCAAAGGTTGATGCAAGACTTAGGAGAATTTAGAATACCTGGAGCACAGTGGTATTTATTTGCGTTCAATAAATGTTAGTCCCACCTTCTCCTCATCCCTAAAGGCCTGTCACTGGCAAGGTACACAGCCCTCTGCTTGTGGCTGACAAACTGCTTCTCCGGGTAAATAGTGGTGACTTCCTCCTTTTGTGCCCAGATCAGTCTGTAGGGAAGGGCCTTCAAGGTCCTGGGTCTGAGGGCCAGAGATGCCCCCAGGCTTGAATCATCCTCAACTCTAGAAGGAATGACTGGAGTCTGAAGCCAAGACACTAAGTCTGAAAATGACTCAATACATCCTCCTCCAAGATGCCTTGAGATCTTCCTGATGCCAAGAGGTCTTCCCGATTTCAAAAATTCATACCTGCTCGTCCACCCCCTTGTTCACTCATTTGCTAAATACCTACTTGCTCGGTAATTACACTGTATCTGCCAAAGTCCTGAGGATGCAGAAATAAATTAGACATCTTCCCTGCCCTGGAGGAAGTCATAGGAGAAAACGTTATGGACATCTGTGTTTTCTGACTGTCCAGCTCCTTTTCAATCCCTTTGCTCTTCTTTGGGGGAATTTCTGCCTTTCCAGGACAGAAGCCAGAGACTCAGTATCCCAGCATCCCTTGCACCCAGGCATCGTCATGTGACACAGGCTCCACCAATCAGACATCGTCATGTGAAATTTCAATTCTGAATTGAGTGACTGAAGACACAGATGCCCAGAGAGCCTAGTTCTGAGTGTCCAGGTTTGAGAGGCATCAGGGGCTCTATTCAGTGAGATTTTAGCTTTATTCCTGATTGCATAGCCTCCGAGCTGCCTCCAGCCCTCCTGGAGATTCTTTGAACCACCTCATCTCCTTTAACAAGTTTTCTATTAAAATGTCTAGAGTAGATTCAGTCATTTGCAAGTGAGAAATCAGGCTGATAAGGGAGCAAAGATAGTCAAACGGTTAACTATGAAGTGATGTGACGGGCTGTAAGAAGGAGCTATTCGGCTGGAAGTGAAGAAAACAGTCGCCCTGCAAGGCACCATAGGAGAGCATCATAGCACAGTGCTGGGGTCTGAGCCCTGGGTCAAACTTTAGCTGTGTGATGTCAGCTCAGTTGCTCAGCCCCTCTGACCCTCAAATTCCTTTTCTTTGAAATGGGGACAATAATCCCTAACTCAGTCAAGGGTTGTGATAATAGAAAACCTCTGTAAGGCAAATGCTATTAAGTATGGCAAAGACTCACTAAACATCAATACTGATCAGCAGCCATCAACCTCACCGGCCCTGCTGAGGGGAAACCAGGGGCAGAATCTTGGAGGAAAGGACATTTAAACCCAACTTTAAAGAATCAGCACTAGGAATATACCCACAACTAACACACTGGTTCCACTGGATTGTCTGCGAAGCAGAATCAAAATTTACCTTAAAAACGTAGTGTAGGTCTCGGGACTTCCTTGGTGGTCCAGGGAGTGAGAATCTGCACTTTTAATGCAGGGGGCCTGGGTTCGATCCTTGATCGGGGAACCAGATCCTGCTTGACACAACTAAGACCCAGTGCAGCCAAATAAACAAATAATTTTTTTAAATACAATAAGGATATTGACTGTGACATGAATGAAAGAAACCAGATACAAAAGAATCTGTACTGTATGATTCCACTCGTACAAAATTCTAAAACAGGAAAGACCCATCTATAACAACAGGAAGAGGATCAGTCATTTCAAAAGGCATGAGCTAGGGGGACTGACTGCAAAAGGGCACAAGGGTGCTTTCTGGAGTGATAGAAAAGTTCTATGTCTTGATAGCAAATGTGTTTACATGTCTGTATGTGTTTGTCAAAACCCAAACTGTACAGGTAAAACAGGTGCATTGTATTGCATATCAATTATACTCCATAAAGTGTCCGACTCTTTGTGACCCCATGGACTGTAGCCCACCAGACTCCTCTGTCCATGGAATTCTCCAGACAAGAATAGTGGAGTGGGGTGCCATTTCCTCCCCCAGGGGATCTTCCTGACCCAGGAATCGAACTCAGATCTCTTGCACGGCAGGCAGATTCTTTGCCATCTGAGCCCCAGGCAAGTAAAGTTCATTTTTAAAATGAGTGATATGGGCCATCCAGAAGCACCAACAAAACCTAGAATCTCTTCTCCTCTCCCTTCTCCTTCTCCCTGCCTCCTTTCTCCCTCTGTTCCAGGGAGCAGACATCTCCCTTTCCTCTATCTCCTCAGCCCTGCCCAACACCCAGTAGCTACTTTTCCACGTCCTGCTTCTCTCTTGGCAAATTGATGACTCCAAGCTACACAGCTCCTAGCGCGTCATTACAGCTTGTTAACTTGGAGTCACTCAGACAAATTCCTTTCCCTCCCATCCAATTTTGAATTAAGTCAGGAAAAGACAGATGGGCCAAACGTTACCAGAGTTGGAATTTATGACAAGCAGCTACTTTTTCCACAAGCCTCTGCTAGCACCTCCCCCCTGCGATGACTCAACAGAAGCTCTCACCCTCCCTCTGGTTGTCCCCCGTGGCCTTCCCCGACAGCTCCCATTATGGTTCCACTCCACAAATGCTTCGTAAGGCCTCGACGGTGTGCCACACCCTGGAATCTGGGGATCCGGTGATGACCAGTGGGTGGCCCCTGCCTTCAGAGCGTTTAGGGTTTGGCGGGGCCCCAGACAAGTTAAAACTGAGATGACAGAGCAGCATGGAGGTGCTAGGCCAGAGGTGGCACAGAGTACTAAGGAATATGGAAGAGACATGGCAGGAAGAGGAGCAATCAGGAGGGACATCTGGAGGAGGTGTCCCTTGGGATGAGCCTGCAAGGAGGACGAGGAGCTCCAGAGACTTGATTTTTAGTTCATATTAATAACTAGCCTTTGCTGAGCTCCATCGGTGAACCAGGGTCTGGGCTCAGCTTTTTACATGTCTTATCTCATTTCAACAATTGCAACCACTCTCTCCATCTTCCCAGTGAGGAATCCAAGACTCAGAGGTAAAACGATTTTCTCATGGTCAGCCAGATAAAGAATAGTCGTAATTAGAGCTACCAGTCCAAACCACTTTCTCTCTGCCAGGCTCTTATTTTACTGCATCTTCTGACTATCCAACCAACTCGGTTTTAGTATTAGAGCCTGTTTAAACCTGAAGACACTGAGGCTCAGAGAGGTTAGGTGGTTTATCCTGGATCACACAGCCAGAAAGTCAGATCTAGGATACAAATGCAGACAGTTCAGCTCCAGATCACACGTTCTCCAGCACGACACTCCACTGCCAGACACGCTCCAAGGTCTGTGCTCTCAGCGCAAAAAGGATAGTCTCTCAGGAGGGCGATGTGCAGGGTAAGTAAGATAAACTCTGGAAAGCTCTAAGCGTATGTCTGGCACACCGCAAGAACCCTGCACTACTGGCTGATCTTTAAAAACATCATTTCTTCATTCGAGCGCATAGGGTCTTATTTGCAGCATGTGAGATCTGGTTCCCTGACTAGGGATCGAACCTGGGTGCCCTGCACTGGGAGCAGAGGGTCTTAGCCACTGGACCACCAGGGAAATCTCGGCTGTTCTTCTCAAGGAGTGACACAGACGCACTGAAAGTAACCGTCCTCCCAGCACATGCTTGCTGAGCACCAGCTGTGCGCTGGGGGCATTGCTGGGGAGGCAAGGCTGGGAAAGACAAGGGCCCCTGAGCCCGTGGACTTGCAGTTCATATTCAGACTGCAAGGAGATTGCAATCCTGTTCCTCTTAAAGGTGAACCAGTACCCACAGCAGAAGATGTGAGTGTATTTACTATATGGTCTCAAGTCATATTGAAAAAACAACAACAACAACGAACAGCAAACAACTCAGCCAAGAAAAAGCTTAGGCAAAGAAATGCCCCCAGTGCTAATAGAGGTTGACTTTGGGTGGCGAGACAATGGACTGGTTATTTTTTTCCTTTTAATGCTTTTCTGCATTAAACAAAACTTTACAGTTTTCTCTGTGGGGAAAATGTTAAAGAGGTGAAAAGTGGAGATGGTTCCGGGCAAGGATGCAGCCCATGTGGGTGTGTCCCTAAGGCTGCCTGGCCCTCTCAGTCCCTGCCAGCCCTGCCACCCCACTACCCGGCTCAGACCCTGGAGAGCAGAAGGCCCTGCGCGCCCTCCAGAATCCTGTCTTCCAGCATCACGTCCTGGGTCTTCACACCTCCGCAGACTCCATCCCTACTCCCCCCTCCCCTCAAGTTCCTCTGCCAAGACATTCAATTTCATCCAGAAAAATAATGAGACAAGGGTTCTAAATTGGAACGAAGAAATGACATTCCTATTTATTATTTAATCTGGTCTCAGACTTGAATGAACACTTCCAGGGATAATTACCGCAAGACTCCAAATTCATTTCTAGGAAGCAGGCGCCAGAGGCGTGTGTGGAAGGTAACGACACAATTCAATATTTATGAAGCAACATTTCCCAAGAACATCAGGCCAGTGAGGCGCCTGGAGAAATCTCACCCAGCGAAGATCAAAAATCAGAATGGTTTGCTTGTTTGCAGTGTACACATACGCGCACACACACATACACGCATGCACACACACACACACACACACACACACACACATTCACTCACTGATTCTGGCCCCTCATTAGCCTCACCCCTGGGCTGTAAGAGGGTCAGAGGAGAGGGGAGCAGGCTTCCAATACAGACCTCAAAACCAGAGTGAGCCCAGGGAAGTCACGTCTTCACAGATTTTCAAGCAACTTCTGCTCTGGAAGAGCTAACCATCCAAACAAACATTTCCTGATGATCTATGGCAGACACGTGGCATGTTTTACAACACGACACAAAAGCCTCAATCATAAAAGTGGGACAAATTCATCAAAATTAGGACCTTCTGCCCAACAAAAGACCCCATTAAGAAAATTAAAAGGCAAGCCGTGAACTGGGAGAAAATATTCAAAATACACTATTTCAGACAAAGGACTGGTATCCAGAATATATAATGAACTCTCGTTGCTGTTCAGGCACTAAGTCGTGTCTGGCTCTTTGCGACCCCATGGACTACAGCACGCCAGGCTTCCCTGTCCTTCATCTCCCAGAGTTTGCTCAAATTCACGTCCACTGAGTCAGTGATGCCATCTAACTATCTCATCCTCTTCTTTTGCTTCAATCTTTCCCAGCATCAGGGTCTTTTCCAATGAACTCTTACAACTCAATAAAAAGACAAAAACCCAATAATAAAATGAACAAAAGAGTCAAACAGACACTTCAAAAAGGTATAGAAATGGCCAGTAAACATGTGCAAAGGTGCGCAACACCTTTCGTCATCAGGGAGATGCAGACTAAAGCCACCACGAGCTATTACTGCAAATCCATTAGAACAGGGCAAGCTAAAAAGTAAAACGACCTGATAAAACCAAGTGTCGGTGAAGGTGTGAAGCACCTGGAACTCACACACAGCTGGGGAAATGCAGTATGGCTGATCCACTTTGGAAGACATGTCGCAGTTTATTACAAAGGTAAATGTATACCAGTCATACACCAAGCAATCCAAACATAATGTATTTATGCAAGGAAATAGAAATTAAAAGGCTTGCCCACGAGTGCCAATAACTGGAAACCACTCACATTCACCAATCAACCAGGAAATGGATAAGCAATCCGAGGTCCAGTCATACAGCACAGTAGCACTTGACAATAAAAAGTCACAAACTAATGCCGTGAGCAATAACAGGGATCACACAGGAGAGCAAAATGCTGAGCCAAAGGCACCAGGCGAAAAGAGCCCACATGGCGTGATCCCATTCATGTGAAGTTTGGGAACAGACAAAACTAATATATAATGATAGGAAACGAAGGGGTAACTGCCTGGAGTTGGGTGAGAGCTGGAGGCTGGCTCCCAAGGGACAGAAGGGAACTTTCTGAAGAGATGCTGTGTGCTGTGCTCAGTCGCGGCCAACTGTGCGACCCCATGGACTGCAGCCCACCAGGCTCCTCTGTCCATGAGCTCTTCCAGGCAAGAAACCTGGAGTGGGGCGCCATTCCGTTTTCCTGGGGATCTTCCTGAGTCAGGGGTCGAACCTGCATCTCCTGAGACTCCTGCGTTGGCAGGCAGATTCTGTGTCAGTGAGTTACCTGGGAAGCCCTTCTGAAATGATGGAAACCTTCTGTCTTAACCGAGGTGACGTAGCAAGAGAGTTTACAGGTGTCAAACTTGTCAAGCAAAAAAAAAAAAAAACTTGTCAAGCTCCATCTTAAAACACTTGCATTTTATGACATCTGGATCAAATTGAATTAAGTCAGTTAAATTTAAAAAGAAGAGAGGCTTCCCTGGTGGTCCAGCGGTTAAGAATCCACCTGCCAATGCCGAGGACATGGGTTTGCTCCCCGGTCTGGGAAGATCCCAGACCGAGGAGCTGCTAAGCACCTGCACCACAGCTACTGAGCCTGTGCTCCGAAACAATAGACACCGCTGCAATGAGAATCCCTCGCGTTACACAAGAGCAGCCCCTGCTCGCTGCAACTAGAGAAAGCCTGCACGCAGCAATGAAGACCCAGCGCCGCCAAAAGTAAATAAATAAACCTTCAAAACAAAAATAGAAGAAGAGCCATTTCCTCCAGTTTCAAATTTTATCAATTCCAACACTCAGCTAACATCCTCCTCTAAGAAAACTACAGAAGCAGCCGGCCTCCCCAGATCCACATTTTCCAAGCACACTCAAACCCAAATCGACCTCTCCTTCCTCTATGAGCGCGTATGAAAGGCTTACTGTGTGTGCTGTTTGTCAGGAAGCAATGCAGCAAAACTGTTAGGAGCACAGTTTGGGGGGCAGATGATTCTAAATGCAAATCCTGCTTCTATTCACAGTGCTTTGGCAAAGAACATAAAGACTCCTGGAGACTGCTGAAGGTCCTCACAGTATGAGGCGGTGCCTCCTCCCAAGGGCACATGGCTTCCTGGAATGAGAACTATATTTCCCAGTTTCCTTGCTGCTTGAAAGTGAAAGTGTTAATTGCTCAGTCATGTCTGACTCTTTGCGACCTCATGGACTGTATAGCCTCTGTCCATGGAATTCTCCAGGCAAGAACACTGGAGTGGGTAACGTTCCCTTCTCCAGGAGATCTTCCTGACCCAGGGATTAAACCTGGGTCTCCCCAATTGCAGGCAGAGTCTTCACCATCTGAGCCACCAGGGAAGCCTGTGAGTACCTGTGTGTGTGTGTTAGTCGCTCAGTCGTGTCCAAGTCTTTGCGACCCCATGGAATATAGCCCGCCAGGCTCCTCTGTCCACGAAATTCTCCAGGCAAGAACACTGGGGTGGGGAGCCATTCCCTTTTCCAGGGGGGTCTTCCCGACCCAGGGATCGAACCTGGGTCTCCCGCACGGCAGGCAGATTCTCTGAGCCACCATTTCCCAGTTTCCTGGCTGCTTAAGGTGGCCTTGCTTCACCTCATCGGGCAGATGCCATGAGGCCCCTTCCAGGAGCCTCCTTAAGCCGCGGTGCTCCCTCCCCCTTGGATCCTGCCTGCCCTCCTCTCTCTGTGTGCCACCATAATGGGCCGCGCACCCACACACATCAAGTGATGGGGCATCTCCACCAGCCACACCACTCGCTGCCATGCCTCAGCCCTGGGCACCCACACCCATCATTTCATGAGAGAAACAAACATCCCTCTTGCTCGTTTTGAGTTTCTGTCAGTTTTAACCCAATCCCAGACTTAACCGAAATGAGTACATCTCAGGCAAGCTGTGCATTTAAGATCTAGGTTCGTACAGGCACAAAAAAGCTCAGCAAGCGGCCTAAGGGGTCAGAAGCTCAGCGTGGCTGGAATATGGTGTTTGGGGGGCAAGTGGGGAGCAGCGGGGAAGAAAGGCAGTGGGGAGGTGGATGAGACCCCTGGAGCCTGCAGGCTGCTATCCAAAAAGAGCTGGGAAACAGCCAAGGAGATGCAGCCCAGCAGCTACAGGCTAGCTGGCGTTTTGGACCAATTCTTCCATCTGTTCAGAAACGATCAGCTGCAGGGAGCCCAGAGTGGGAGCAGGGAGGCCACCCCAGAGGCCAGGTGGCCTCAGCCAGGCTGCCCCCGTCTTCCACGCACCATTCAGCTAATGAGAGGCCTCCTTTGCTGTGTCTTAGGGATACTGACATCTTGAGCCCAGATGCCTTCAGAGGCCCCAGCCGAGGAAGGAGCAGGGACGGCGGAAGACAGAGGTTGGGGGCAGTGGCAACCGCCAGTGTGGACCACACCGCAGGCAGCAGCCACCCAGCCCCTGCCCATCTGTCTACTGCTGCTGGTAGACACAGGCCCGGAGTCCCTGGAGCTTCTAATTTCTCAGGGGAAGCTCAAACGATGGATTTTGTGTAGGAATCTAATTTTCTTCCAGGCAGGCAGACCCTTCCTGTGAACATCAAAACACACTTGGCCTCAGGCAGGAGCGGCCTGGCAGGCTGCCAGCGTGTGGCCTCTGAACTGCCGTATCTCACTTCTCTGGCTTCCTCTCTCCAGGCCCACCACCACCATTTTAAATGGAAATTCTAGGGCAGGCACAGGCGACAGGGGGGTTAGCACAGATAACGCTTCTTTCAGATTAACACCCCTGGGGTTTCAATCAGCTTGCTGGAGGATCTCTGGCCACATTTTCTCTTTCTTTTGTGTGGGATGGACAAGAGAATTTCAGAAAATAAATGCAAGGGAGGAATTGGGATTTCCCCCCGGAATGCTCGGGACCCTTAGGAATCCTGGGGACATGCCACCCACTCCATTCAAGGCTTGGGCCCCTGCATCGGGGTCTCATCTGGCCTCACCCACTCTCTCACCCTGAGAGTTCATCTTCACTGAGCTTGGTCATTAGCAGCCCTGCTTCTCTCCCCCTACATGGGTCCCTGAAGGCAGCTGGCTAGAGACGAGACATTGGTGCACTTTGTAGATATTTCATAATCTCTGGCAACTGCCTCTGGACCTGCCTGCTCCAGCCTCGATGGATAACCCTCTTCTTCTTGATTTACAATAAAATTTAGCAACAATGACTCCTAGGAAATTTTGATCCAGCTTTGCAGACAGATGATGTGGCAATCCAACATTTTATGGAAAAAGACCAGGGATGGAGAGCTATGGCCCACAGGCCATCTTCGGCCCCTCACTTGGCTGTGTAAATAAAGTTTTATTGGAACAGAGTGATGCCCATTTGTTTTTGTGACGCCCTCTCATTGTTGTCCTGCTGCAACGGCAGAGCTAAGTATTTTCAATGAAACCAGAGACCGTAAGACTTGCAAAGCCTAAAAGATTTATGATCTGGCCCCTTGTAGGACAAATTTGTCCAGGTACAGAGAAAAGAACGAGATGCTGAGGGTCTGCTTTGTGCCAAATTACTGTCAGGGACAGCAGGCACGTCCAGGCATTTCCTCCTCAAGCATTCTTCAGAGGGAAGATCTGTTATCTCCCATTTTAGTAAAAAGAGGCTCAGTGAAGCCAGCTTGCTCAGGGACCAAGAGGAGATCTTTCTCTGTGTGTAGGGTTCAAACTAAGCCCAGCCCCTACCCCACACCTGTGAGTCTTGCTGGAGTAGGAACTGCCCCCAGGAAGGCATTTTGGAAATTTAAAAGGGCCAGTTTAGTAGCACCACTGGCCTTTAGAGGGTGAGGACCAAGGTTCCCGGCTGCCCTGCCACACACGGCATGTCCTGCAGGGGAAATAACTGTCCCATGTCCCACGTGCAACATCACCTGTGGTATTTGAGTTACAAAATAGCAAAAAGTGCCAAAGCAATTCAAGTGGATGTTGTTTTATGTACTTGGTGAAAGCATATGACAACTTCATTATGCTTTTCTTTAGTCATACAGCATTCACTTAAATATACAATATTATATGTTATTTTTCTTTTATTTATTTTATGGTATTCAGTTCAGTTCAGTCGCTCAGTCGTGTCCGACTCTTTGCGACCCCATGAATCGCAGCACGCCAGGCCTCCCTGTCCATCACCAACTCCCGGAGTTCACTCAGACTCACATCCATTGAGTCCGTGATGCCATCCAGCCATCTCATCCTCTGTTGTCCCCTTCTCCTTCTGCCCCCAATCCCTCCCAGCATCAGGGTCTTTTCCAATGAGTCAACTCTTCGCATGAGGTGGCCAAAGTCCTGGAGCTTCAGTTTTAGCATCATTCCTTCCAAAGAAATCCTAGGGTTGATCTCCTTCAGAATGGACTGGTTGGATCTCCTTGTAGTCCAAGGGACTCTCAAGAGTCTTCTCCAACACCACAGTTCAAAAGCATCCATTTTCGGTGCTCAGCCTTCCTCACATACATTTTTAAAAATTACGTATATAGGTAAGTTGTTTTATCTATGAATGTCAGTTGAGGATGGCAAAGGGGATGTTATAAAATAGTTGTTATCAAGACAGAATATTGCCTCTGAGAGTCAAAAATATGCCCCACACGATGGGTCAGATAGTTAACACAGTGACCTCACGCCCCGCCAGGCTCCTCTGTCTACAGGAATTCTCCAGGCAAGAATACTGGAGTGGGTTGCCATGCCTTCCTCCGGGGGATCTTCCCGACCCTGGGATCGAACCCAGGTCTCCTGCTTTGCAGGCGGATTCTTTAGCAGCTAAGCCACTAGGGAAGCCCCATTATGTAAGCTATTTTCCTTTTACTTATTTTATGTTATAGTATTATATTATTTTAAATTATATGTATATATGAGTTGTTTTATCTATGAATATCAATTTGGGATGACAGAGGGGATATTATAAAATAGTTGTTATCAAAACAGCATACTGAGCATGAGAGTCACAGCTATGCCCCGCGCGTCGACTCAGATAATTGACACAGCGGCCTCTCGCTGCACCAGGCCGGGTCAGGGCCCGTCCCGCCAGCACGGTGCTCCACCAGTCAGCACCGCCGTCACTCAGCGGTAAGTGAGCTGGGAGCCAGGCCCTCCGCTCGCCCTTCCCCATCTGTGAAACGGCGCTGCCAGCGCCTCCCAGACCCGTCTAGTGCGCAGGACAGCAGTGGGTGGGGCGCTCCAGAAGGAGCCCAGAGTCGCAGACAGGAGGGAGGAGCCGCTCTGGGGATGAACACGGGAGAAGCGACCACCACATATGCCGATCTGGGCCGGCGTACTGAGTGAAGGGGAGTGATTTGCTGTTGCTGCTTAGTTGCTAAGCTGTGTCTGACTCTTTCGCGACCCCATGGATGGGAACCCGCCAGGCTCCTCTGTCCGTGGGATTTCCCAGGCAAGAACACTGGAGTGGATTGCCATCTCCTTCTCCAGGGGACCTTCCCCGCTGCTCTCTTGAGTCTGTCCCAGCAGTGACCACGGATGGGAAGAGCTCCCACCCTATAGAACTGACAGGAGATAAATCAGCAACACCAGCTCAGACTGTGGCCATTTCTACGAAGCAAATAAACAAAGTGGCACCACAGGAAAGATGGAGTGGGGGGGGGGGCAGGTAGGAGATCTTGGCAGAAAGGTCGACAGGGCTTTCCAATGGTGGCATGAAAGCTGAAGAGTAAATGAGGTGTGGGCACGTGAAGGGATGGGACAGAGTATCCAGGTCTGAAGAAAACACAAGTGCGAAGGTCCTGGGGCAGGAAAGCACTCCTTTGTTGAGGGCGGGTGTTGTTCGGTGTTAGAGAAGTGGGCAGGGTGCCGAAGACAGGCACACAGCCTTGAAGGGCACAGTGAGGAACTGAGCTTTATCCCACAAGCAGCTGGCAGACAGGAAGGGCAGGAAAGAGTTAAAAGAACCTGGGGTCTTCAGAGGACAGGGAGATCAGCCTTCTGTGAGTACAGAATGTGTCTTGGGGAAATGAGGTGGGAAATGGGGTGAACTCAGGCCACGCAATTTATATTTTATGCTGCCGAATCTAAGATACTACCATATTTCAGCAGCGTGGGGAAGGCAGTATTTCAATATTTCTGAGCCAAGATGGATAGGGACCGCGAGAGCCGGAGTCAGGCAGGCTGGGGAGAAGCTTCTATTAGATCAGCTACATGAACGGATGGAGAGCTGGGTGTGGGGGGCTGACAAACAGGATGCAAGGCAAGCCAGGGGGCAGAGCGCAAAGACAGACGTGCGGTGAAGGACAGGGAGGGACTCAAACCAGGGGCAGACGCGATCACAGGCGCAGGGAAGGTCTCAGATGCCCGGGGAGGGGGTGGGAGACAGACTCAAACACATCTGGAAACAGAGGCTCTCACGTCTCCTTTGGTGACAAAATGCACGCGCCCACCCATATGCTAAGGAAACTTAAGGCATGCTGGGATGAAATAAAGATTTTGTTTTTTTTTAATCTCTCAATTACTTGGAAGCATCCTTTGTGCGACAGGGGCAACCCCGGATGGAAATGTTTCCTGACACGTTGTGAAATGTGATTTAAAATCCTGGGCAATTCCTTTCTCCAGGTAAAACCCTTGTCCAAGGACCACGATGCTAGACACTTCTGTGGGCTGCTCCCCTCCTCCCACGAGGATTGGCTCCGGGGCTGCCCCATGCCTCCTCCTCTCTGTCCCCTCTCAGCTGATGACCTCAGTCACCACTTAGACCCATCTGCCATCCCACTGCTCTGCTCCCCCTTCACAGATAAACACCTGGACAAAGCTGACCGTGTTGGCTGCTGCCTCTTCCGCTCTGCCCGTCTCTGGAGCCCGCTCCACTCAGGTTCCCCTTCCCAGCATCATGGAGGCAGCTTTTGTGGGGGTCACCAAGGCCTGCATGTAACCACCCCCACTCCATCAGCACACTGGCACAGGGGCACACTCATCTCTCTTGAAATCCTGGAGGACACTTTGCTAAGGGAAATAAGCTGGACACAGAAAGACAAATACCGCATGGGCTCACTTACACGCAGTGTGTAAAACAGCAGGACTCACAGAAGCATGGAGCAGAAGGGTGCCTGGGTGGGGAAGGTGGGTAAATGGAAAGATGCTGGTTGAAGGATATAAACTTCAGTTACCCAGGATGAACAGCTTCTGGGGATCTAATGTACTGCATGGAGACCATAGTTAACAATACTCCACCATGTCCTTGAAATTTGCTAAAAGAGTGGATCTTAAAGTGATCTCATCCGACCCACCCATATAAATTAGTAACGATGTGAAGTGATGGATGTGTTAATTAGCTTGATCATGGTTATCATTTCACAAGATATACATACATCAAAACAACTAGTTGCACATCTTAAACATATGTAATCTTCATTTGTCAATTACATTTCAGTAAAGGTTAAAAAAGAAAAGCAAGTATATGCTGGACTGAAGTGGCTCCTCTAAATTCATGTCAAAGCCCTAATCCTCGATGAGACCATATTTGCTTACCTGTGAGCAGGTGCTAAAGGTTAAAAAGGTCATATGCTGTTCTTCAGTCACTAAGTTGTGTCCAACTCTCTGCGATCCCGTGGACTGCAGCACAATAGGCTTCCCTGTCCTTCACTATCTCCCGGAGCTTGCTCAAACTCATGTTCATTGAGTCAGTGATGGCATAAAACCGTCTCATCCTCTGTCACCCCCTTCTCCTCCTGCCCTCCATCTTTTGCAGCATCAGGATCTTTTCCAGTGAGTGGGTTCTCTGCATCAGATATCCAAAGTATTGGAGCTTTGGCTTCAGCAAAGTCCTTCCAATGAATACTCAGGGTTGATTGCCTTTAGGGTTGACTGGTTTGATCTTCTTTCTATCCAAGGGACTCTCAAGACTGCTCTTGCACCACAGTTTGAAAGCATCAATTCTTCAGCACTCAGCCTTCTTTATGGTCCATACACAAACAAGTCTGTACATGACTACAAGAAAAACCAAAACTTTGACTATACGGACATTTGTCAGCAGTTATGTCTCCACTTTTTAATGTGCTGCCAAAGCTTTTGTCACAGCTTTTCTTCCAAGCAGCAAGTGTCTTTTAATTTCATTTGATTTTTTGAAATTGAAATTAAAAGATCATAAGGGTGGGGCCCTAATCCCAAAGGATTCGTGTCCTTATAGGAAGAGAAAGACACCAGAGCTCTCTCTCTGCCCACAGAAAGACATAGAAAGGAGGGGGCTGAATGCAAATCAGGAAGAGGATTCTCATGAAAACTCCACCATGCTGACGGCCTGACCTCAGACGTCCAGCCTCCAAAACTGTGAGAAAATAAATGTTGTGGTTTAAGCCTCCCAGACTCTGCTATTTTGTTATGGCAGCTGAGGTGAATAGGATGGGTGCCCCCAGAGGGCTGTGAACTGGCAGAAAAAAAAAAAAAGCCTCAGAAGCCAGGAGTGCTCAGACAGGGCTCTAGATAAAAGGATTCTTCCATTCAAAAATGTTAAGTGCTTGCCAAAGTTAAGTGATTATTAGAATCAAATGATGCCAAGTACAGTGCTTTCAACAACCTAAACCAGCGGGACCCAGGGCCAACGGTCTTTCTGATGAGCATGTGATGGGCGAGGTGGGCCATTTCCATTTACAGGGTATGTCCTGCATGCATAGCACATTAACAGTGACGATTACACCCATTTTACAGATGAGGAAACTGAGGTGATACAAAGAGAAGAGAAGCCGTTTGCCTGAGATTAGACACCTCGTGAGGTCCAGGCACTTTGAACACGAGGAAGAGGAGTGACACACAATGGGGGGTTAGCTGCAGTCTCTGTCCCCGAGGAGGTTCCTGGCAATCCTGCTGCAGTACAGACAGGCGATAACCCCGTATGGTTCCTCCAACTGTCACATCCCGTTCAGACCCAACCTGTGCTATCACAGGAAAAACAGGAGTCGAAAGAATATGATTCAAGTCCTAGGACCGCTCACTGCTTGTCTGCTGTGTGACTCTGAGCAAGTTACCTTGTGTCTCTGAATCTCAGTTTGATTTGTAAAATGAGATGCTAGCACTGGCTCTGCTTCCCTCATCGAGGGGGCTCTGACAGTCCAGGGAGACAGCGCAAGTGATAAACACTTGGCTTACTATCAGGTGGCAGAATACGGCTGTTTCAGTAATGGCCGTATGTGCCTCTGGGCTCGGAACCCACAATAACAGACATGCCGCCTGACGCCCTGTAAAGTCTTGCCACTGGGAATTCTCCCGACACCTGAGCTTTCTTCCTTCTGTAAGTCTGGCCACACAGAAGAGGCAGAGCACAGGTTACCCTGGCCCCTAATCCTCTCCAGGTAAATCTCCAAGACTCTCCCTGCACCTCTCTGCCCCCATGTCAACCTCCGTGGAGTTCCATCTTCTGGAAGAAAGCAAACAGACCACTTAATACTAGAAAACCAGCAGCTTGGGGCAGCCAGATGGTTCTCCATTTCTTTTTTTTAAAGGTCTTTTAGGAGACAATTAACAAAGGCTAAGATGGAAGGAGGAGACAGAACAGAGAGCCCCAAGACTTTTCTAGGTTTTCTCAACAGCCTCGTGGTGACTTAAACAAGGGCAATACCTGGATGCCCAGCAAGATGTGATGAAGGACACTGATGATGTGAAGTTTTATGTTTTTGTTTTTAACCATTAAGATCTTACTTGTGCCCACAGGGCTTGGCATATAGCAATTGTGTTAACGTCCCCCGGGACAGGGCACTGAATGATTTAGTAAGTAGCTAAGCCTTCACAATGGCACCCCACTCCAGTACTCTTGCCTGGAAAATCCCATGGATGGAGGAGCCTGGTGGGCTGCAGTCCATGGGGTCGCTAAGAGTCGGACACGACTGAGCGACTTCACTTTCAATTTTCACTTTCATGCATTGGAGAAGGAAATGGCAACTGGCTCCAGTGTTCTTGCCTGGAGAACCCCATGGACGGGGGAACCTGGTGAGCTACGGTGCATAGGGTTGCAAATACTCAGACATGACTGAAGCACCTTAGCATGCGTGTAAGCAATGGCCACCAATGCTGGCCATTTGCTACTGGGTACAGACTGTGCCACAGAACACTGGTCTCAGCCAATCATGACAAAGAACAGAACAAGGTTCACTGAGTACCTGATGGGTCCCAGCGCCACGCTAAGTGATCAGCAGGCATTACTGCGTGTGCTTAGTTGCTCCATCATGTCCGACTCTCTGTGGCCCCGTGGACTGTACCCGCCAGGCTCTTCTGTCCATAGAATTCTCCAGGCAAGAATACTGGAGTGGGTTGCCATTCCCTACTCCAGGAGATCTTCCCAACCCAGGGATCAAATTACTTTCTTTAACTCTCACCAATTTGCCTTTCAGGTAGGGATATCTCCATTCTATTGATGAGGAAACTGAGGCTTGGAGAGGCACAGTCAGATGGGGCCCAGGGACACACAGTCACCACCGCTTTAGCAGCGTCATTTGCTTCCAAAAGCCACACTGCCTTTAAGCACTCTGCCAGGGAGACTCAGATTCCTAGGTCCTCTCTGGGACAGGCAGGCAAGGCGAATGCAGGCCTGGTGGGGACTGGGGGGCTGAGAACACACAATCCCCTAACGGAGGTACTCACAACACATGGAGGAAAGATACACGGAACATGTGCATCAGGCCAGTGGAAGCAGCCGCCTCCAAGTCCACATGCTGGGGGCTTCCCTGGTGGCTCCATGATAAAGCATCTGCCTGCTGACGCACAAGACATGCGTTCGATCCCTGATCCAGGAAGATCCCGCACGCCAGGGGTAACTCAGCCCGTGGGCCACACCCGGATCCAGGAAGATCCCGCACACCAGGGGTAACTCAGCCCGTGGGCCACACCTGCCGAGCCTGTGCTCTGGAGTCCGGGAATCGCACCTACTGAGCCCATGCGCTGTGGCTACTGAAGCTCCATCAGCCAGAGCCCACGCTCCCCAATAGCAGAAGCCACCACTATGAGAAGCTGGAGCATCACAGCTGGAGAGTAGCCCCTGCGATTAGAGAAAAGCACAGCAGCAACGACGACCCAGCGCAGCCAAACACAAGGAAGATGATCGATTCTTTAAAAGGCCACATGCTGCGTGACTCAATTCATACGACATCCTGCCAAGGCAAAGCTACAGGGATAGGAAACAGATGAGTGGGTGCCGGGAGCCGAGGGTGGGGAGGGCTTGACCGAGAAGGGGCAGCAGGGGAAACGTGTTGATGGGGGGATGGAGAAGCTCCGGGTCTCGGTTGTGGTGTGGGTTATGCCACTGGGTGTTTGTCAGAGCTCCCAGAACTGTTCGGTAAAACGGGTGACTCTTAACTGCATGTAAATCATACCTTGAACAAAATGGACAAAACCAACAACAAATCTGTGGGCCGGAGTTGAGTGGCAGCTGCGTTTCTGTGAGCTCCACCCTGCGCTGCACCAGAAAACCAGAACCAGAACCAACTGCCACGTGTCACACACATGGCCATGATGACGCGGGACACACACACGGCCATGATGACGCAGGACACACACACAGCCTGTGATGACGCGGGATACACACACACACGGCCGTGATGAGGCGGGACACACACGTGGCCATGATGACACGTGACACACACACACAGCCAGTGAGACTTGGGATACACACATGGCCGTGATGAGGCGGAACACACACACGGCCAGTGATGACATGGGACACACACACACACAGCCAGTGATGACTTGGGATACACACATGGCCGTGATGAGGTGGGACACACACACGGCCAGTGATGACACGCGACACACACACACACAGCCAGTGATGACGCGGGACACACACACACACACACACACACACGGCCGTGATGACACGGGACACACACACATGGCCGTGATGACACGGGACACACACATGGCCGTGATGACGCGGGACACACACACGGCCATGATAATTGTGCAGACTGGTCCTTGGGTGTAGCCGGCAAAGGAAGCGATGAGGCGAAGGAACTCACTGGCTGGGTCTTGAACTTCGCCCTGTTCCTCCACGCACTTGTAGGGTGACCTTGGGCAAGTAGCCTCTTCTCTGAGCTTTAGTTCTCTCTCTTAAACTGAGGTGATGATACCTTTCCTAACACTGTTGTTGCTAAAACTAGAGAAGACTCTCACAGTGACGCTGCCGCACACAGCTTCCCGGCTCAGTAGAGTCGCCCATCCTTGCGTACCTCGTGGCCTCCAGGGAGTCCCATGGATCCAGCCCTGGTTCCCTTTGGTGGCCAGATTTCCCAAGGGTCCTGGGTCACCCTTAGCCCACAGACCAAGCCCACTGGGCAAAAGCAGACTGTGGCTTGCGCCTTCTCCAGCAGCGCCCTGAAGTGCCCACCCACACAAGCCAGGATGGGGACCCTTAGCCCACGCCCCCACTGCCACAGTACCACAGGTGAGGCTTCAGAGCAGCTGGGTACGGCACACAGCCAGGAGGACAGAGCAGCGTAGTGTTAAGAGGGGGGCTCTGGGTCCAAGTCTCGGCCCTGCCACCTCTTTACTAGAAGATGTTCAGTAGATTACTCCAGCCCCCTCATCTATAAAAGAAGGGTGCCAGCAGCACCCAGGTCTCAGGCTTATCGAGAGGCTGGAGAAAGAGGCTGCGCTTCCTCAGCGCCCAGTGGGGCTGATCAGACGCTCCTGCTGCTTCTAGATCCAGTCTCGACGATCACCACTCTCCCCGGTAATCCATCTCCTGATGAGTATTCTCCAAGGAGTGAATAAAATAAAGTTCTCAGTGAGGTACCTGGGGCCTAATAGATGCGTGATAAATTGCTGCTATCATTATATCATCAGTGTTACTATTCACTATTGTTGAAAGATCATGCCTCAGAGGCTGCCCAGTAGGGACAGACACGCACAGATGGGACACTGGATTCTCGAATCCAAAACGCCGCAAACCCTCTTACTGCAGAAACCAAAAATGTTTGGGCCCCATGGTCTCAGACATGAATCAAAAGAGACCCAGAAGACTCTTTAAACATCCAGAAGAAATTAAGCCTTGATCTACCCAGGAGCCAAAGAACAAAACTTTGGAAACAGACTGAAGCGTTCACAAGATGCCACAGAGTGAGCCCGCAATGGAACCCAAAAGGATCCAGCCCCCAGCTCCTCCCAGAAAGCCAAAGCAGACCACCTCCCCGTTCATGAAGCCCACAGTCAGACAAGGCGGGGCGAAGAAGCACTAGCAGGAAGGAACCTGGAGAGAAATACCAGGCCCTCAACTAGGCTGACTGCCAGAAAGGCACGTTTCCGCTTCTCCCTTCAATCATTCAGTGTCCTGTCCCACAGACACCCAGCAGGAGCCAGTCAAAGCGATAGAACCATGACAGCGCCTTTTCTCGCTGAGGCATTATGCAAACTTGGAGAGAAGTTTCCAGGGTCCTTCATGGGGTCAGGACACTGGATGGATTTGGGTCCTGCAACTCCGAGGCTGGCTTTTCTCCTCCTGGACCAGAAGAGGGGAGGCTATCGCCCTGTGCACACGCCTCCTCCTTCGCTGCTGAAGTTATTTCCGTCTTAGCAATCGCTGAGCATCTAGTGTTGCTCATGCACACGCACGCGCGTGCACACACGCACACACAAGGAGGGAGAAGGCAAGAAGCAGACAGGACGATGACGAAGGGGGGCTCTGGCCGATGCTCCCTGCATCCTCACAGTCCGGTGGTAACAAGAGAGATGGTTTGGTTTGAAGCCGTCGTCGTCCTCTCTCCCTGACCACCTGAACCCGGCTCCCTCTTTTCTTTCTTGCCCAGCAACCCCGGGATGAGCTGAGCTCAGCTTTCCTTGGACGTCTCCTCTGTCCTTCCATCTTGGTCCTGCGCCCATCATCCAAACTCCATCCCAGAGCCTCCTTCTCTGAGAAGTCCAGTTGGACTGTTTCACTACTTATCTCATTTAAAAAATAATTTAAGGAATTTTAAAAAATCATGTTACAGTACCAGGAGCTCTGTTTAAAGCAGCAAACAACACACGTCCCTGCCAATAAGGTGCCTTCTGCAATCTGGGTTCCACTGGGTGCACCGCTCCCCTCACGGTGCCTTCTGGTGTCTGCATCATGGGGTCTTTCAGGTGAGCAGGACAGTCAGAGAGGTCACTCTGCTTCCCCCCACCTGTGCAACTCTGAGCAAGTCACTTAGCTTCCCTGACCCTCTCTTCCTTGCCTGAAAATGGGGTAATAGTATATACCTGGGCTTCCCTGGTGGACCAGACGGTAAAGGATCTGCTTGCAACACAGGAGACCCAGGTTTGATCGCGGGGTCAAGAAGATCCCCTGGAGGAGGGCATGGCTACCCACTCCGGTATTCTTGCCTGGAGATTCCATGGACAGAGGAGCCTGGTGGGCTGCAGTTCATGAGGTCATGAGAAGTCAGACACAACTTGGCAATCAATGCTTACTTATTGAATATATGTATATACCTACCAGGTAGGAGGCAGGTCAAGTGCTTAAAATCCTGCCTGATACATTGCAAGTGCTCAACAATAAGTTATACTTGTATTATTAAATTTCAGTGTATTATTAAATGATTCTTTTCATTTACCTTGTCAACTCCTTATCAGCACTAGTGTTTCTCTGTCTCCCACGCTCCCTGTGAGCAAAGAACAGAGGAGTTCTTCAGTTCCGTGAGGAACTCCGTGTTTGGTGATGGTGGATGAAGTTGTTCCAGTTTAAAAATTAATCACTGCAAACATTTTCCTAACCATAGCAGCCAGCCTTTTTCATGTGGGTCAGTTTATTGTGTGGCTTTTTGGGTAGGCATCATGTCACCCAGCCCTGGAAGCCGTCCTGGCATTTGGTCCAGGCTCTCTCCCTTCCTCAACCTTTGCTGGCTGGGCCATGCTTGCTTCCCCAAGTCCTTAGGAGGTCAGGACCGCTCACTGTGGAATCAGGCAGGTCTGGTCAGAACCCAGGTCAAGCTTTATTTATTTATTCAGCTGCCCCAGGTCTCAGCTGCAGCAGGTGCGATCTTTCATTGCCACATGTGAACTCTTAGCTGCAGCCTGTGGGATCTGGTTTCCTGACCAGAGATCAAACCTGGGGCCCCTGCACTGGGAGAGCAGAGACTCAGCCACTGGACTACCAGGGAGTCCCACCAGGCCTCGTTCTTTACTACCTGCGAACAAATCAGATTATCTTTACTGGGCTATCCAAATGCCTTCTCCAAAGGTCACTGAAGATTGAACATCTTAATGCACGGGGGAGGCCTCGTTTGTAGCAGATGCAGTAGCTGCTAACTGCCTGTCACAGTCATTGCCCCAGTAGGCAGTGGCAGTGGTGTTAAGACTGTGCCTTAGACAGAATCCGAGTCTGCGTGTTGACATGGCCCCTGATTTGTGTGAACTCGGGAAGTTCTGACATAAGAGGCCAGGTTGCAAACTCTAACGCCTGCAGTGGATACAGGCAGCTAGAGAGAATTAACCAACCCGCCAGTCGGGGCTTTGAACATATAACAGTTCCCTCTGATTGGACTAATGGCACCTGACCTACAGCCGGAAAACCCATTGGCTGTCCATGAGCCAATCAGATTGGGTCTGTTTTCAAATCCAGGGGCGGAGAGAGATGCTCTTGATGGAACCCAGGTGAGCTTTGGGTTGAGATGGCTAGATTTGGTTCTGGGCTTCCTCACAGTCTGGGGAACTGAGCCCGAGGGCGCAGAAGCAGAGGTGGGCAACCACGTGATTAGAGGGACCTCCAGCCAGGGATGGAAACATCCAATCCATAGTATTGTCCCTCTGGCCCATTCAATCAGTCCCTCCAAGGTCTTCAAAACACCCTTCAGGCCCGAGGAGGCGGGAATTAAATAAATCCTTTCAATGGAAAATTATGCAGTGTTTAAAGTAAATGAGGACAGTCGACCTGAACTGACACAGAAGGATTTAAAAGACGTTTTAAAAGTGAAAAGCAAGCTATTAATCCATATACATAGAATGATCCCACTTTCAGCTTTGAAAATGTATTTAAAGCAATGCACTACATATGGCACTAAGAATAAATCTTGAAATCTAATGTTGAGTGAAAAAGAAGCAGAACAAGGTTTATAAATTAAAAGCACATTCACACTAGAACCATGCTAAATATTTTACAATATATACATGCCTCCAAGTACATAAATCGCATCCATGATACCCATGCCAGGGATGGGGGTGGCAGCGAGCCTTGCACGGTAAATGATGGCAGCCTTTGTGGCTGGCAGAATTTCAAGGCAGCCCCGGTGAGTCCTGCCTTTGTGTGATCCCCTCCCCTTGAGTGCCAGCAGGACCTGTAACTCGCTTCCAGCCAACAGAATAGGGCAAAGGTGATGGACGAGTGTCTCCTCTAATTAGAACGCAGTACAGAATACGGCAACGGCGACTCCCTGACGATGACGTGTTGCAGAAGATTCCCGCTCAGCAAACGAGAGTGAAATGCTCCTGCTGGCCTGGAAGACATAAGCTGCCATGCTGTGACTGCCCTGCCGCAGGTCATGAGAGGACCGGGCAAGGAGCCACAGAGGCCTCTAGGGACCGACAGTGACCTCTTGACACAAAGGAAGTGGGCACCTCAGTCCTGCTACCGCAAGGAACCAAATTCTACCCAACAGCCACATGCATTTGGAAGTGAGTCCCAAGCCCGAGAAAGCCACGCATCCTGCTGACATTCCAAATCCAGCCTTGTGAGTCACTGAGCAGAGAACCCAGGTAAGATATGCCAAACTCCTGACCCTACACAAATCGGGCTATGAAATTACACTGAGTTAGGGCTTCCCAAGGTGGCGCTAGTGGCAAAGAAGCCCCCTGCAGTGCAGGAGGAGGCATGGCAACCCTCTCCAGTATCCTTGCCTGGAGGATCCCATGGACAGAGGAGCCTGGAGGACTACAGTCCGTAGGGTCCCAAAGAGTCAGATGATTGAAGCGACTTAGCACACACACACACAAGCTAAATGTGTGGTCATTTGTTACACAGCAATAAATAATCAATATGACATTCTGTGAAATGGAGAATATGACTACCCCAACTGTCTGCGCCTGAGGTAAAAGAGTAAATAAAATTAAATGTATACTAAAAGTGAAAGGGAAGTTTGCTCAGTCATGTCCAGCTCTTTGTGACCCCATGGGCTGTAACAGTTCAGTTCAGTCGCTCAGATGTGTCCGACTCTTTGTGACCCCATGGACTGCAGCACACCAGGCCTCCTTGTCCATCAACAACTCCTGGAGCTTACTCAAACTCATGTCCATTGAATTGGTGATGCCATCCAACCATCTCATCCTCTGTCGTCCCCTTCTCCTCCTGCCTTCAATCGTTCCCAGCATCAGGGTTTTTCAAATGAGTCTGTTCTTCTTCCTATCAGGTGGCCAAAGTATTAGAGTTTCAGCTTCAGCATCAGTCCTTCCAATGAATATTCAGGACTGATTTCCTTTAGGACGGACTGGTTGGATCTCTTTGCCATCCAAAGGACTTTCAAGAGTCTTCTCCAACACCACAGTTCAAAAGCATCAATTCTTCTGCACTCAGCTTTCTTTATGGTGCAACTCTCACATCCATACATGACCACTGGAAAAACCATAGCTTGGACTGGATGGACCTTTGTCAGCAAAGCAATGTCTCTGCCTTTTAATATGCTGCCTAGGTTGGTCATAACTTTTTTTCCAAGGAGCAAGCATCTTTTAATTTCATGGCTGCAATCACCATCCGCAGTGATTTGGGAGCCCAGAAAAATAACAGTCTCTCACTGTTTCCATTGTTTCCCCATCTATTTGCCAGAAGTGATGGGACCAGATGCCATGTTCTTAGTTTTCTGAATGCTGAGTTTTAAGCCAACTTTTTCACTCTCCTCTTTCATCAAGAGGCTCTTTAGTTCTTCGCTTTCTGCCATAAGGGTGGTGAGTATCATCCGCATATCTGAGGTTATTGATGTTCCTCTATAGTCCATGGAATTCTCCAGGTCTGAATACTGGAGTAGGTAGCCTATCCCTTCTCTAGTGGATCTTTCCGACCCAGGATTGAATTGAGGTCTCCTGCATTGCAGGTAAATTCTTTACTAACCGAGCCATGAAAAAATATTCTTAATATTTTGTTTTGCTTTTGGCTGTGCTACACAGCTTGTAAGATTTTAGTTCCCTGACCAGGGATTAAACCTGGACCCTCAGCAGTGAGAATGCAGTCTTAATCACTGGACCGCCAGGAAACTCCCTAAATGTTTCATTTGACAATTATGCCTCAGAGAAGGTGAGGTTGGGTGCAGGGGACTAGTTTCAAACACAGAAAGAAGACAATGATGTTTTAAGAAACATTAGCACCAAGAGATCACATCACATTCTTTCTTAATGAACATGGTAAGTCACATACTAGCTGGCTGTTGACTAGAAATGATGCCTCAGAAAGAAAGCAAAAAAATAGGACAAGCCATTGTGTTTTTTTCCTTTCAGTTCTTCCTTATTCATCAGTTTTAAAAAAAAAAAAAGAAAGAAAGGAAAGTAGAGCAGGAGGACGTGCACATACCCAGAAGTGGAATAAAAGCAGTGAGTTAGTTTTGTCCACTCTTCTGGCAAGAATGAAATGTCTAGTCCTGCAAACACTATGAAATACAAATCATGTCGTTTCAGAGTTTCCACATATGAGCTAAATGTTTATATTTGCATTCTAAATAGGCGCTGCATGATATAAAGAAGAACCATAAAATTCGTGCTAATTTAAATTTTGCTTTACTTAGAATGACATTCAATAGCAAGTACAAAACCCAATGACAAGTTGAGAGAGATCACAGCGGGGGAAAAGGAATGAGTTTATATTTCAGTGTCTTTAATGCCAATTTTCTCCCTGCTTTTTGAACCAGGGCCTTACAATTTTTATTTCACACTGAATCCTGCAGATGATGTGGGTCATGTGAGCACTGTGTCAGGCGTCGCCGGCACAGGGAGGCGAACCTGTGCTCTTTCAGCATCTCTGAGATGGATGACCTTCATCCGAGCTCCACTCCAACTGCCTGGGCAACAATCCGCGAGGGGCGGGGTCTCCTCTACAAGAGGCTCCTCCACCATTGCCCTTCTCCGGCAAATCCCTGTAGGCAAAGAGTTCCTTCCTGTGCTCCAGGACTTAGGACACCTTCTGGTCAGCTGCTACCGAGACTGCCCCCTTCTCTAAGTTCCTTGAGCCCCCAGCTTTTACCCTGCTCCGATCTCAGACATTCCCTCTGTAAACTGCTCTGTGACAGGGATGGTTCCTGGTGCATTTTTTAAAAAGTCATAACTGAAAGCTGGACGGTGATATCTGCCAAGTCCATCAAGGAGCCTGGGGAGGAGGCTGGAGTGTCACGACACCATGGGTGTCACGCTTTTGGCCGTCTGCCTGTCTAGCTACAGCCCTATTATCAGCTGTCTTCCTGGCTGGGACGTGCTCCAGCAGCTGTCTGTGGCTCACCCCTCCTGAAGAGACTAAGGCCAAGGAGAGTCCATGCTGTCTCGTCCCTGGATGTTATTCGCCCCCTCCCTGGGTGCAAAGGGGCTCCAGTTGCCTCCAGTCCCTCATGTGTCACCCTGCCCTGAGGAATGACGTGCTTTGTATTCTTTCTGTCCTCTTCAAACTGCGGCTTTGGCCCATCTAATCTCATCCTCCAGAGTGGCACTATTTTGCTATGCGCCTATAGCCAGGCTCCTTTCCCCTTCCCCTGGCATTCTCGTTTGCCCTTTAACTCAGCATCAAGCTCTGGAGTTGGCCAGCATGCTTGACGTTGCTACCTTCAGACCTGCCTTCCTGCACACGCCGCCTGAGGACCACATGCTCGCACACACACGCACACAGCCTGCAACCCACCAGGTTTTGTAACGGTCACCGCGGCTGTGAGCTGCCGGTTGCTTGGCTCCTCTGCACACATCGTCTCATTTGACCCTGTGAGGGGGAGGGGTTTCCTCCACCTCACTGTCACAAGAGACCCAACTGAGGTACAGGGAGGGGAGGAAGTAATGTTTCCTCATGAGAGACTGACCCTCTCACCCCAAAGTCCACGCTCTTCCCACTTGGCACGGATCTGCAGGATAGGAGCGAACACGGACGGAGCATCCTCTGTGTGCCAGGACCACGACCTCATCAACAGCATCTCCTCCATCATTACTTGGTCTCTGCTGTGTCTGTTCTGATCTCACCCTTTACATCCACTAGGGAAGCTTCCCTGATGGCTGAGTCAGTAAAGAATCTGCTTGCAATGCAGAAGACCAGAATTCAATCCCCGGGTTGGGAAGATTCCCTGGAGAAGGGCATAGCAACCCACTCCAGTATGTTTGCCTGAAGGATCCCATGGACAGAGGAGCCTGGCAGGCTACATACAGTCCATGGGGTCCCAAGAGTCAAACACAACTTAGCAACTAAACCACAACTGTTTATAGGTACAGATTGAAGAATTTCTCTCCCTCTGGTTAGACTTTCCTTCTCATCCTATATTTGAAGTGAATCATGTCCAGCACATTCCCAGACCTGGAAATACATTGGGATCATTCAGGGAGGTCCTCTCACCCTAACAGGAGTCCCTGGAATCCCAGACCCACTAAGTGGAGATCCCTGGTGGTGAGCCCAGCAATCTCCACTGTAAAGCATATCCATGACCCCGTCACAGCCAGTGCACTTGGGAATCCCTGAATCCTTTACTGGCGTTACTTAAACGTCATTGTAAAAACAGAGACATCACTTTGCCAACAAAGGTCCATCTAGTCAAAGCTATGGCTTTTCCAGCAGCCATGTGTGGATGTGAGAGTTGGACCATAAAGAAGGCTGAGGAATCCCATCCCCTCCATGCTTCCAGGGGAAAGAGAGAAAAGAGAACAATAGCTAGTTTGATAGAAAACTGCCTGGAAACACAATGCCCAGATATTTCTTTTCCCCAAGTGTCCTTACTATTTGACTTTTAACCAAGAATATCTAACTCCTCTAAGAATATATAACCAGCATGCACAAGATTCTGGGTCTACAGCTAAGGACCATCACACAGCAATTCAAGAATCATGCAATCATTATAAAGGAGTTTCCTTCAGCTTTTTACTTTCATTAAACATACCAAACTGGCCCAGGCTATAAGAAATATTTCATCCCCAAGATACAAACATCTTTCCTCTTCCAGATCACAAAAGAGAGAATATAAAAATCCAAACACCATGCTTCCCTAAATCTGCAATTAATTTCTTAAGAGTCCCTTGGACTGCAAGGAGATCAAACCAGTCAATCCTGAAGGAAATAAACCCTGAATAGTCATTGCAAGGACTGGGGCTGAAGCTGAAGCTCCGATACTTTGGCCCCCTGATGTGAAGAGCTGGCTTACTGGAAGAGACTTTGATGCTGGGAATGATTGAGGGCAGGAGGAGAAGGGGGCAACAGAGGATGAGATGGTTGGATGGCATCACTGACTCAATGGACACGAGTCTGAGCAAACTCCGGGGATAGTGAAGGACAGGGAGGCCTGGTGTGCTGCAGTCCACGTGCCGCAAAGAGTCAGACAGGACTGAGCAGCAGCAACAGGACCATTTGCGCCTCTGACGTCCATTAAGGTTACAAATCAAGCTTTTCTTTCCCAGAAAACCGGCTGTTAAACATTTGCGAGTGTACCTGCAGCCCTCAAATACCCACATGCCTCATAATCCCCTGGCGATGGTTTAGTAGATCAGTCGTGTCCAGCTCTTTTTGACTCCATGGACTGTAGCCCCACCAGGCTCCTCTGTCCATGGGATTCTCCAGGCAAGAATACTGGAGTAGGTTGCCATTTCCTTTTGCAGGTGATCTTCCCAACCCAGGGATGGGCCTTGCGTCTCCTGTATTACAGGCAGATTCTTTACTGAGTCACCAGAGAAGCCCCTAGGGGCTTGATAACAGTGCAGACAGCTGGAGACTCCTTAAGACTTCCAGAACCAATTTTCGGTGTGGGACTTGAAGATCTGGGGATTTTTTTTCAACTAGAGACCCAGGCAATTTCTTATCCACAATGAAGTTGCCTTAGAATATCAATTAAGTCTTCCTAATTAGCAAAACAAATCAGATGAAGATACTTTCTCACTAGCATTCTTATCTCATTAAGAAATTATTTTCCATGCATGTTGAAAAGACTTCGATCTGAGATCCAGTGAGTTGCTGTCTCTTACAGCTTCTGGGCAAAGCACTTCTCCTCCAGACCCTGTAGAAAGACCATCAGGAAACTCAACGGAGGGTTCGTCCCCTAAGTGTGTTAATTTCTGACCCCACAACCAAAAACATCAGCCTCTGATCTTCTTTTTTATAAAGATGATGTGTTGGTCAGAAATTTCCATCCTCAAATGTCTCATCAGGCCTAGGTTCAAGTTCAGACCCTTTTGAAATGGTTGGAGAAGGTTAAGAATAGAGAAGCTAAATGATTAGGAGAACATAAAGAAAATCCTGCTTAATGACATAATCTAAAACTTTCTTGAAATTTGCCAAGGTCTGCCTGTCCCCGGGGTCAGCATGCATACACGCCCAGTCACTAAGTCGTGTCTGACTCTTCGTGACCCCACAGGCTGTAGCCCGCCAGGCTCCTCTGTCCCTGAGATTTCCCAGGTAAGAATACTGGAGTGGGTTGCCATTTCCTACTTCAGGGGGTCTTCCTGACCCAGGGGACAAGCCAGCATCTCCCGTTTCTCCTGCACTGGCAGGCAAATTCTTTACCACTGAGCCACCTGGGAAGCCCCCTGGGGTCATGGACCTGGGCAAATACGGTCCTTGTGGGGACTGATTCTACAGCCGGTGTTCTCGTTGACAGCTATTAAGCTTAATATTTCCCTCACATTAGGTAGGAACTTATATTTAGTTCCTCATTTGTTCTTCCAGAAACCCCACAAGTATGTATTTCTGTCACCACGCTACAAACAATGAAACAGTTGAAATAAGAAACTTGCTCAGGTTGATGACATCCCTTAAATATAAATCTCTAACCATGTGTATTAATTTCTTATCCCTGCACTGAGGCTTCCCAGGTGGCACAGTGGTAAAGAACCCACCTGCCAACGCAGGAGAGTAAGAGACACAGGTTCAATCCCTGGGTTGGGAAGGTCCTCTAGAGAAGAGCATAGCAACTCACTCCAGGATTCTTGCCTCCAGAATCCCATGGACAGAGGGGCTTTGCGGGCTACAGTACATAGGGTTGCAGAGAGTCAGACAACACTGAAGAGACAGCACGCATGCATGCATAACTAACTATCACAGACTTAATGGCTTAAAACAACCCAGATTTATTATCTTACAGTTTCCATCCATGTGTCTGGAGTCCAGGAGAGGATTAACTGGGCCCCCTGCTCAGGGTCTCCCCAGGCTGAAATCAAGGTGTGGCTGGAGCTGTAATTCTCATCTGAGTTTCCGCCAAAGCCAAGTATTATGCAAATTAAAATATTTACTCAGGTTTTTTTTTTTAAAGTAAACTCACTTTATTAAAACGCTATCCTGAGCAATAAATAATGTCCATACAAGTCCCAGGTTTGATGGTCAAGTTCTCCTTTGTTCCTGATGATATATTTTAAAACAAACTTGTGATTATTTTTAAATGTTTTAAAGGTTCCAGCTGAAGCCGTCTTGTGCAGCTACTGTACCCACATCACACTTCAGAACTCCTCACTGGACCACATCTGGACTTCCTGACACCACAGCCAGCACTAACACGGTCCTGGGCACCTGACGCCCAATTTCTCTTGCCAACCAGCCACCGTGAAGCTACAAAGCCCAGGCTGCCAGCCCCAGCAACAGCAAGCCTGGGGACAGGGACAGCCTTTTTCATATGAAGCCCCTACAGAGTTGATACACGCATTATCAGCGCCAGAAATGAATTTCCACAGCATGTCCCAGACGTTTTGAGAACCTTAAAAAGTATCTTCCCATACAATGTACCATTTAACCTTCACAAACGGTAAGTCGTCCCCGTCATCCACGCTTTACAGCTGAGGAGACAGGCCCAGGGAAGTGACAGGGCAGGTTAAAAGGCAAACGTAGGTCCCCGGATGCATTCGGCAGTGTTTCCACGGCATCACTGCTCCTGCCCAAACAACCTGCTGGTTCTCCCCCAGGGACCACTGCCCTTTCTCTCTTGGTAATAGAGCTCACAAATCTTGTAGCTGAGCACATGGCTCCTAGGAATAAAGACTGGATTTCCCAGTCTCCCTTGCAGGTGGGAGCAGCCATATGACTAAGCACCGGAAAACTGGGATGTGAATGGAAGAGAAAAGGGTAACTCCTGAAAGAGCCCTCCGCGAAGGGGGCGCTGCCAGCTTTTGTCCTTCCTCCTTCCTGTTGGCCGGAAGGCAGCCATCCACCGGCCCTCTTGGACACTGAGACAGCCTTGGGCCATGGATGCCATGCACAGGGGAGCCGCAAGTGGAGGGAGCTCAATCCCTGGGGAAGTCTAGCAGCAGAACTGCCCTCCAGGCGTCAGTACTCCCCTCCAGACAGTTACGTAAGAGAGACATCAACCTTTACCTCGGTTAGACCCCTATTGTTTAGGTCTCAGTTGCTCATAGCCAAGCCTTTTCCTAACTATTAATAATATAAAGTCACAGCAGGGAAGGGAAGGACCGAGGTCTTGACGCCCCCATTTTACAGATCAAGTCCTTGCTTTCTTGGAAACAGAACACCTGGTCCGCAGGAGAGGTAGTGGAGTCCCGGCCCACAGCAGGTCCTTCCTGGACTCGTAACCATTTGGGTGGACCCTGAATCGAGTCCTCAGTACCTGCCACCTACAAGCAATCTGGTGCTGCAACGCCGTTCCTTCCGACAGCTCCCCTAAGTGATGTGTTCCTGCAAGCCAGCTCCTCGTCAAGAGTGGAAAAAAACAAAAACAAAAACAAAATCAAAGCAGCCCCACCAAGCTTGCCAGGCACTGCCGAACAGCAGATCAAAGCCAACCAGTCTGGCAAAACTCTGACGCCTTCCTCCCTGACTCTTCGGAGCACGTGGGAAACGGCAGATGATGATAATAGAGGGGGATCAAAACTTCATTAGGGGGTGGAGGGAAAGGGTGCCTAAGCTAAATAATGCCCACCCAGAGGTGACAGGGAAAGAAGGAGTAGGTTTTGGCAGGACCGCACTGACAAACACAGAAGGCATTGCTGGATGGGGGAAGGAAAGACCCGTCACGTCTTGAAGCTTCTCCAATGTTGACCTAACTTTACTGGGTCCACAGCACTCGTCCAGCCCCTGGAACCCTGCCGCGACGTTTTCTCACTTCTTGAATTGCTTTCTTGCACATCAGTAAACACTGGGGGTGGAATCCTTCCCAGTAGCAGCCGCTTTCAGCCCTAACTCCCCGCTGGATTCTCCCCAAGTAGCTTCCAATGGTGCTGCCAATATGCAGTTTCTGGGGTATTGATTTTCACTGCCCCTTATCCTGTAGCTCCAGTAAGGAGACAAGATGCTGCTGGCCTGGCCGAAGGAAAAACAATTAATTGGATGTCAGTACAGAGAAATGGAGAAAGAACGGTAACTATCACTGCTGTTTATTTATTGCCTACAACGCGTCAGCCATTATGCGGGTAATTTAGGTCTTTAGTAATAATGGCTAATATTGATGGAATATTTACTATACGCCAGACACTGTGTTAAACATTTTCACATGTACTAGCTCATTTAATCCTCTTAAAAACTCTAAGAGGTAAATGATGTTCTTATCTCCATGTTACTGATAAGAAAAAATGAGGCAGGCAGCGGGGGCACTTCTCAAAGCCACATGGCTAAGAAGTGGCGAAAGCGAGGACTGACCCAACACAGAGCGCTTTCTGTCACTGGGAGGGAGAGAATGTGAGCGGCGCAGACGCACCAGAAGCAGAGGCCCTAGGACGCCTGCACGTCCCGTCATCATACACCCCCCGGTGAGTGTCAGTTGCTCCGTCGTGTCCGACTCTTTGTGACACCATGGACTGTAGCCCATCAGGCTCCTCTGTCCATGGGATTCTCCAGGCAAAATACTGGAGTGAGTAGTCATTCCCTTCTCCAGGGGTTTTCCCGACCCAGGGATCGAACCCAGGTCTCCCGCATTGCAGGCAGATTCTTTGCCATCTGAGCCACTGCGGCTCAGGTGGTAAGTGTATCCCCTTGCTCAGCTTTATCTTTCTCCACAGACTCATCGCTGTATTGTGACCTGTTCGCTGCCACGTCCTGAATGTCAGCTCCACGAAGGCAGAGATTTTTTTCCCTGATTTCTTTGCTGCTATATCCCCAGCTCCTAGGACAGTGCTGAGCGCACAGCAAATGCTCAGATAATACTGGAGAAAGGAAGGAAGAAAGGGGGAGTTGGGAGGAAAGAGGAGTGATTCAGTAGCATGGAGCACTGCTTAGAGAAATGGCCGCCGAGAGCACCGTATCACAGAGGAAAGAGGGCACAGGAAGCGGGCTAAAGAGTAAGGCCCTGGACTCAGACTTGGGAGGGGCCGCAAGGAAAAACTCGGAAACAAAATTTGATCACAAACAAAGGCCCTCGGGATCACAGTGAAGAGAACACAGAGACAGACGGTCAGCCTTAGTCTGGGCAGACAAGAGGGGGTGGCGGGGGTGCCAGCCAACTGGGAAAGCCGTGCCCTCTTCAAAGGGGTGATGGGGGAGGGGGACTGGCTTTAACCCCAACCACTGTTTGGCAGACAGGAACACAGCCTGCAAACCAGACTTTTGTGATAGTCCAGCTTCTTCTGTTGGCATCAAATTCCAAGTTATTGTCATCACTGGTATTAAAAGCTGTAGGGATGGGAGTGCAGCTTGGTTGGACTAACCTTCCCATACATAATTATAAAATCTAAACAACAAACTTTGAAACAAACAACAAATCTAAACAACAAACTTGAAGGCTCCAGAGACCAGCCAGAGAGGAAGCAGTTTCAGCCTTCCCTGCCATGCCTGGGCACAGCGAGGTTCAGGCCTGCAACTGCTCCTGGGGAAGGTTTGAAGTTCTTTCAGAAACAAAGAATTATTATGTAGAAAAGTCCTTCTCTTACCATACTCCACTATTTTCAAGGTGTAAAAATCCAAAGGGAGGCTGGGTTTTAAAATACTTAGGATTGGCAAGAAGGTGGAGGAGTTGGAATGCTCATGCTTTGCTGATGGGAATGTAAAATGGTACAGCTGCCATGGAAAATAGTATGGCGGGTCCTCAAAAATTTAAAAATAGAACTAGCATATGATCCAGCAATTCCACGTCAGGGTATACACCCAAAAGAACTAAAAGGACGGACTCAGACGTACATTTGTACACCTATATTCACAGCAGCACTCCTCACTGTAGCTAAAAGGTAGAAACGACCCAAATGTCCACCAACGGACAAACAAAATGTGGCATATTCATGCAATGGGATATTGTTCAGCCTTAAAGAGGAAGGAAATTCTGACACAGCCTATTTACCATGTGGATAAACTTAGAAGACATTATGCTAGGTAAACTAAGCAGACACAAGAGGGCTAACAGTGTACGATTCCACTTAGATGAGCCCCTCGCTGAGGAGTCATACTCAAGGAGACGGGAAGTAGGATAGAGGTCACCAGGGGCTGGGGAAGGGGGAGGGAGTCTGTTGTTTCTTGGGTACAGAGTTTCAGTTTGGGATGCTGAACAGGTTTTGGAGACAGATGATGGTGATGGCGCCGTAACTCTGAGTGTGCTTAACACAGTGTACACTTAGATGGCTATAACGATCAATTTTATGGATATTTAAACATTAAGAAAAACACTTAGGAGCCCCTAGGACACAGTGAATTTCTTCAACTGGAATACCCATGGAGTGTGGCCCCCAGGGTCCCAGATCTCAAGGGGCACCGACTCTGCAAGGTCACGGGAGGGCCCCTTGGGGAGCTTCCCAATGCACCCTTTCCTTCCCACCCTGTCTCCCCAGGACAGGGCACACATAGCGCTAATACTTACAGATGCAGCCACTTCTGGGGTGCATCCGTTTACCCCTCAGCAACCCGTGAGGTCCGCACCATTGCCCTCATCTGACAGACGAGGAAACCAAGGCTCCGAAATGTCAGTCGCTTGCCCGAGGCTTCACGTGGTTAGAGACAGAGATAGGATATAAACCCAGGCCAGCCAGCTCTAGAGCCCCATTCTTCACCATAACTCCGCTGCCGTTCTGAGATCAGGCATGCCTCTCTCAGGAGTGAAGGGCCTTCTAAGCACAGATGAGCGTTGTGTTGTTCACTGTTGGGATTGTTCTCATCAGAGAAGCCCCCCACGACCGCGACGCTGATGTCAAGGGCAGCTCCCTGTGCTGAATGCCTTCCCTCTCTCAGTCCTGACAGCTCTGCCAGGGGGTCGACACTGCTCCATTTCACAGATGAGGATGGTGAGGCCTCAGAGTCACCGGCCAACTTGCCCGAGTTTATACCTGAGCCGGGGTTGAAAGCCAGATGTGGCTGACTTAGAATGTTTACCCTGAAACCCAGCAACTCTCAGCTGTTGGGGGGGTCTGATTTGCCCCTCAGGGGACACTTGGAAATATCTAGAGACATTTTGGGTTGTCTGGACTTGGGGGGGTGGTGCTACTGGCACCTGGTGGGTAGAGGTCATAGACGCTGCTAAACACCCCACAATGCCCAGGACAGACCCCGCAGCAAAGAGCTCTGGCTCCGAATGTCAGCTTAGCGAATGAGAGCGGTGTGAGAATCTCTGTTTTAGGGTTTTAAAAATTTCCCCAAAGTCTTAAAATATACACCTCGGCACGTCGACCACAGCTATCTCTTGTGAGATAGTGGTGGTGAGAATGCTAGTGAGTTTTATTTTCTTCTTTTGGCAAACTGCACTTTCTAAATTATCCTTGATGAATATGCATTAGTCTTGTAATCAAATGAATTCCAGCTTCTTAAAGAAGCCAGTGGGCTCCAAGTTGGAGAACCCTTCCGGGCTGCCTTTTCGTTGTCTGATGCTGAGTTTCGGGAAGCTGAGTCATTGGCTCTGCCCCCTCTCAGAGGCTCACCCTAAGACTTCGCCTCTCCACACCTGTTTCCTCGTCACTGATGTGCGGGTGATAAACTCTTGGGTCGGTGCCAGAGGGCCCGTTTAGACATCTGGCCGGTGCCAGGTGCTGGGTGCTGTCGTTGCTGTTTAGTCACTAAGTCGTGTCCAATTCTTTTGCGACCCCGTGGACTGCAGCCCACCAGGCTCCTCTGTCCATGGGATTTCCCAGGCAGGATTACTGGAGTGGGTGGCCATTTCCTTCTCCAGGGGATCTTCCTGACCCAGGAGTCAAACTCGTGTCTCCTGCATTAGCAGGTGGATTCTTTACCAGTGAGCCACCTGGGAAGGCTGCCAGGTGCTGTAGAGTGAAGCATTTCACATGCATTCTCTCAGCTCAACTCCCCGCAAGCTTGGGAGGTTGGATATTTAATTTCAGGAAGGAGAAGCACCTGCCTATGATCGTGCCTATGTCGGTGGTAAGACTGAGGCTCGAACCAAGATACGATGGACTCCCGGAGCCTGTTCTCGACTCCACTCTGTGCAGCCCCGCTGCCTGGCTCCACACCAATCAGCAAGTTAACGACTCAAGCAATGGCAGCTTCTGCTATTCCTGCTCCTGGAGCTACTTGGCCAAGACTGTCCTTGTGAGATGGCCGAAGGGCTCTGCAGGCAGCTGGGGCCCTGGGACTCCTGCAGCAGCAAGGGTTGTGTTGTATCCGTCACAGCCAGCTCAGCAATCAACGTGAGACTGACTCGGGAAGCTGCCCTCCTTTAGCCTCCCAGGCAGAGGGTAAATGCCAGGTTGGGTCAGACCAGTTTCCTGTAGAAGCAGAGTGGGGTGAGGGACATACACCCGGGAAGCGGGGGAAAGCCCATCGTGAGGCTCCGAGGAGGCTGGGTGAGGCTCCACTGACTTTTCTCCGCCTCCATCTTGTTCTGTCTTGGAAAGACGTTATCCTGCCCTCATCAGGCTAAGGGCTGAGCTCTTGTGAGCCTGAAAGTATGTGGTGCTCCCCCGGATGAGGCCGGGCAGCTCCAGTCTGCAACCCCACGGAGGCAGGGCTGCCAGAGTAAGCAGATGTTTGAGTCTAAGTAAACATGAACATGTTAGTTGCCCGTCATGTCCGACTCTTTGCGACCCCGTGGACTACAGCCCGTCAGGCTCCTCTGTCCATGGGATTCTCCAGGCAAGAATACTGGGCTGGGTAGCCATGTCCTTCCCCACGGGATCACCCACAGGAGAACCTGGGCCTCCTGTGCTGCAGGCAGATTCTTTACCGTCTGAGCCACCAGGGGAGCCCTTTAGTATATGTCCCATGCAATATTGGAGACATACTTATACTTTAAAAATTATTTGTTCATCTGAACTTCACATTTAATTGGGCATCCTGTATCTTATACGACAACCTACACGGAGGAAAAGGGCTGAGGACTGCCTTGCTGGCCCCTGTGATGAAAAATCTATTTGAACTGGGCCATGGTGATCCCTTTCGAATCCATGCTGGGATCTGAATTCTCTGAGTCAGTCTCTGCATCTTCCTTAAAGGCACATTTTTAAAAAAAAATTATTTTCCTGCCTAATGTCCTCCCTTGGCTCCCCATTAGCCAGGGCTAAAGGCTAAACTTTTCAGCCAAGTGTTCTCTGTGCCCTGATGTAGCCCCAGGGCCTGGACATAGAGAAGGGCAGTGACCACCAGCAGGATGAGCAGACGCCCAGATCCCGGAGGATGCCCTGGCTACCTCCAACCTCCCCGTGCCTCCCTCCCCCTCAGCATCCTGCCGGGGCCGCAAGAGCTGCTCCACTCCTGCCTCCCAGCCCCCTGACCCCCAGCTCCTCCCAACTCCTACTCTTTCTTCAAATTTCAGCTTTCCCTTGACCTCCACCCACAGCTTGCGTAGTATTGGGCTGGCCAGAAAGCTCATTGGGATTTTCCGTATGATGTTTTCGGCCAACCCAATAAAAAGCCTGCCCTCCCCAACTGAGCAGGCAAAGATTCTGGTGCTGCTCTAAACACTCAGGAGTTTGTCAGACTCCCCACATCGAGGTCAGGTGGGTAGTCACCTTTTTACACCCAGGAAGGGTGAGGCCTGATGCTGGGAAAGACTGAGGGCAGGAGGGGGCGACAGAGGATTAGACGGTAGACAGCATCACCGACTCAGTGGACATGAGTTTGAGCAAACTCTGGGAGAGAGTGATGGACAGGGAGTCTGGCGTGCTCCAGTCCATGAGGTCGCAAAGAGTCAGATATGACTGAGTAACTGAACAACAACAACAAGGGTAAGGCCAAAATCTCAAGCCACAAGGTTAGGCCCCACTTTACCAGCTCCCTGTTGGTTGCCTGCATATGGAACTTTCCGCCCTGGGTGGTAACTGCCTGTTGACTTGCCTGACACCTCTGCTGCCCGTGTGCTCCATAAGCGGGGGCGGGGGTAGGTAGGGTGTAGATCAACATTTATTGAGTGCTTGCTACATTCCAGGCACTTTTAAAAGGTTTTATAAGTTTCACTCAATTCGCACAATAATCCCATGAGTTATAAGTATTGTCTTTATCCCCATTTTACAGATAAGGAAACTGAGGCACAGAGAGGTTAGGTTAGTAGCTCAAGCCTCAAAGCCAGGGCTTGGGTTGGGAGTCAGACTTGAGCCATCCAATCTGAGCAGCACATCTGCCTTTCTCCACCCAACTTATTTCACTCAACCCTCTCAAGGGCCATCCATCTTATTACAAAAAGCGGATGCTGTATGATTTCATGCACGTGGAATATGAGAAGCAACGCAAATGAGCAAAATCAAACAGGGATAGACAGAGAACAGAGTAGTGGTTACCACAGAGGAAGGGGCAGGAGGCAAGTGGAAGCCGCTCAGTCGTGTCCAGCTCTTTGTGACCCTGTGGACGATACAGGCCCTGGACTTCTCCAGGCCAGAATACTGGAGAGGGCAGCTGTTCCCTTCTCCAGGGGATCTTCCCAACCCAGGGATCGAACCCAGGTCTCTTGCATTGCAGGCGGATTCTTTACCAGCTGAGCCACCAGGGAAACCCGAGGAAGGGCATGGGGAGGCAAAAAGGATGAAAGGGACCCACTGTGCAGCCGCAGACGGAAAGGGAACATTTGGTAGTGAGCACCTGATGCGAAGAGCTGACTCACTGGAAAAGACCCCGCGCTGGGAAAGACTGAAGGCAGGAGGAGAAGGGGCACCAGAGGATGAGACGGTTGGATGGCATCACCGACTCGATGGACGTGAATCTGAGTAAGCTCTGGGAGATGGTGAAGGACAGGGAGGCCTGGCGTGCTGTGGTTCACGGGGTCGCAAGGAGTTGGACACGACCGAGCAACTGAACAGCAACACCACAGGGTATACAGGAGAGAAATATGATGTGTACACATGAAACCTGCATAGTGCTGTGAGCCAGCGTGACCTCAACCAAAAATAAACTTAAAGGAGAAAAAGAACCAAGAGTGAAGTGGTTTGCCAGAGGCCCTGCGGCTTCGTGGGGACAGCTGGGATGGGAGTGCTAGGCCTCTAAGGACCATGCCCACCACCCTGATTTCACAGCCCCTCAAAACCTAACGTGAGGCATGGAGGAGGAATGGAAACCAGTCAGGAGAAGTAGGGGGAGGTCAGAGGCGCAGCTCATGCAAAGGGAGGGAGGTGAGCAGGAGGGAACTCCCCCACCGAGGACCCAAAACCCCAGCATCCCTGGAGCACGGATTGTGTGGTGGGGAACTGGGACAGCCTGGGGGAGCAGGTAGGGACTTGACCCCGAGGGCAACAGGAAGCCACGGAAGGCAGGAGCAGAGACTGATTCACTGTCTCCTGCTCAGCCCTCATGTCCCAGCTCCGGGCAGTGGGCTGGATCACGTGGCCACTTCTCTCCAATGGGAGGTCAGACGTACCCTTTCCAGGCTGACACAACTAAGACCCAGGGCGCAGACCTTCAGGACTCCTCCTGCCACAGGGATGCTGGGGCCACAGGCAGGTAAAGGCTGGGGGCACTGGGAGATGGGAGGCGCCATTCCACAGGGAGCTTCCCTGGAGAGGCCCCGGATCCACAGCCTGCTCTGTGTCAGTGAAAAGTGAACACTCAGTTCAGCCACTGAGACTCCGAAGCTGGCTCACAGCAGCTGGTGGAGCAAGTCCAGCCTGACTGCATCAGCAGGTGGAGGACGAGACACCCGTGGTGCTCGTGGCGGGGGAGATGCTCTGGGGGAGTGGGCTTAGTAGGTATCAAATGAAAAGTGGATCCGAAATACTGAGGTTTCAGTTCATGCACATTGCATTTCTACCTCTGTTCCACAGGCTGAAATCTCTGTCTTGTACTCTGTGGGCATATAGTAAGTGGTGGAACCAAGACAGGACTGGGGGCTGGGCTATGTCCTAGGACTCAGCCCCCCGTGGAGGAGCAGACAGGGGCTTGAGCTCTCACCCTACCACCAGTGGCTGACCACCCACCCCTGGTCAGCCCCCCTTTTCCCTGTCTCCTGGCACTAGGGCTTTCCCAAAGCTTCTCTGCAGACCCAGGTTGGGGGTGCCCTCATCCGAGCTAGTGAGTTGAAGGAGCAGGTGTTAGTCATTCAGCCGTGTCTGACTCTTTGTGACCCCAAAGAGTCATGGGATTCTCCAGGCAAGAATGCTGGAGTGGGTTGCCATTCCCTTCTGCAGAGGATCTTCCTGACCCAGGGATCAAACCCAAGTCTCTGCTCCTGCATTGCAGGCAGATTCTTTATCAGCTGAGCCATCAGGCAAGCCCCAAATGAGCAGGTGGGTCTTCTCAGATCAGATGTCGGCTGACAAAGACAGAGCCTCTTGCTCAACCCTGCTTCCTCCCTGGAAAGATATAAGGACACACGTCTGAAGCTTTAGCTGCCACCTTGTGACTGAGATGACAAATCGGGGGCCAAAATGTCAACTTGGAAAGGGTCCTCTTACCACATCCTGCTGCTGCTAAGTCACTTCAGTCGTGTCCGACTCTGTGTGACCCCATAGACGGCAGCCCACCAGGCTCCCCCGTCCCTGGGATTTTCCAGGCAAGAACACTGGAGTGGGGTGCCATTGCCTTCTCCGCTTACCACATGAGGCATCCTTTAACTTCTGCTCTCCAGACCTCTTGTTAAAAGAGCAAATATTCTCTGAAATAATGCCATTTGCAGCAACATGGATGGGCCTAGAGAGTGTCATGCGGAGTGAAGTGAGTCAGAGGAGAATGTCAAATGACATCCCTTTGCTGTGGAATCTAAAAACAAATGACATAAATGAAATTACTCACAAAACAGAAAGAGACTCACAGACTTAGAGGATGAAATTATGGATGCCAGGGGGAAGGACGGAGGGAAGGGATAGTTAGGGAGTTTGGGATGGACGTGTACACACTGCTGTATTTAAAACGGACAACCAAGGACCCGCTGTAGAGTGGGGGAACTCTGTTCAGCGTTATGTGGCAGCCTGGACGGGCAGGGAGTTTGGGGGAGAATGGCACATGTGTGTGTGTGGCTGAGACCCTTCACTGTGCGCTGGAAACTGTCACAACGTTGTTGGTTAATCAGCTATACCCCAGTACAAAAGAAATAGATTTTACAAAATAATTGAAAAAAATTAAAATTACAAAATTGTTTCTATTTAAATTTGTGTCCATATAAAAAAGAGCAAATATTCTCATCCTTTTAGCTCCAGTTAGGTTTTTTTTGCTACCCAGATCCTAATACACCCTAACAATTATGCTTTTCTCCTTCGCAACTGCAACCTATCAGTAGTGTAAATGGTTATCTCAGCCCAGGAGGATGAGTCTCACTGCTGGAGCAAGAAAGAAAAAGCCACTGTCTCTGTGGGCCAGTTGTCACATCCACCATTGTCACAGTCTGGAATCTGAGAGCTGGAGCATCCCTTAGTTGGGGATCTTGGCCTCTGATCCTGCAGGTCGTGGACATTCAAGGTCTATGTTAAAAGCTTCACAGCCCCAGGCCTGTATCAGAGGCTGATCGGACACCAGCCGCTCTCAGGTTTCACATCTCCTTCCCACAGCTCAGTATGCAGCCCCACAGCCATCTGTGTGGGGAGCTTTGCAGGCAGGCTTAATCATTAGCAATGCTTTACACGTCTGCGGGAGGCAGCAAGCCCCTATCTGGGCTGCCGTGGCCTCCTACAGATAAATCCCTATTTCCCCAACCAATCAGGTCTCCATCAAGCTTCTGTCTGCTTCAGCAAACAGAACTCTGAGCCCAGCAGATGAACATCAGTGTTTACTTCCGTCTCATCACATACATACCAATTTTAAATTCATAGAAAGTAAGAGTGGAAGGGATTTGAGAGGGCAGTGGGCCAAGCGCATCTATATTACAGATGGGAAGACTGAGGCCTGCAGAGGAGGTGAATTTGGCCCTGGCTCACGCTATGACTTAGAGACAAAGCCAGAGCTAAAACCCAGGTCCCCGTGGATATCGAAAAATCTCTTAAACATAAACTGGACACAAATACCTATATGTCCACACAAGTATTACAATAAAGTAGAAGGATGTTCCTCTGGGTTTTGGAATGAGATCACAAAGATCGAGTTGTCAAGTGTATATAAGAAGCCACACTTAAAGTGGCCTGATTATTTCAAATGGTTCTCATAATCCAGAGACACACCCGACTTCATCCAGTGAGCTGAGAAATCTCTTCTGGATGCTCAGGGGATCCCCATGAGGAGGTAGGACAGCCCTGAGCATCCCCAGGCCCACATCCAATCACTTTTACAACCCAGAGGGAAGAAAGTGCCCCCCAAGACCCAGGGCCAACCCTCCTCTGAACAGCTAACTGCAGCCAAAGGACGAGGTGCTCAACCCTCCTACCCGACCACCTGAACAAGAGTGGGCCGGGTCCTCCCAGAGCCCTGTGCTTTTTCAGAAGCGGGGCAGGGGGTTCCCCAGATGGCTGCGTCAGTGAGGAGTGGGCACTGTAGTCCCTTTGGTGTCCCTGCAGACCCCAAAACCCGACTCCCACAGGTGAATTAACACGTGAATGAATGGCGTCTCACGGACACTGACTTGCCGAACCATCCGTGCTGAGCGCTTAGGCTATAAGGCTGTGAGGACTCCCCCATCTCTCTCCATACTTTGCCCTGTCACAGCCCAAGTCTTCTGCAAGACACTGGAGAAGCTGGTGAGCAGGAAAGGCAAGAAGGGACCTATTTCACTTGTGCCAGTGGATCAGGAAAGTCCCCACCCAACGCTGATCAAGACCTTCGCCCCCAGGCACTTGCTGCCACGATGGACCCCTGACCTCCAGCACAAAGGACTGTCACAGAGTACAGAGCAGAGGCCTCGGAATCCAGCAGACCAGGGTTCAAGCCCAGCCCTGCCCCTTGTCAGCTGAGGGTCCTCTTGCACTTTCTTCCCCACTCTGAGCTCAGTGCTCTCACCGGTGAGGTGGGCATAGCCAGAGAGCCTGTCCCAGGAGCAGGAGGCAGAGGGGCCAGTTGGGGGCACAGGGTTTGTTACACTTCCTGAGTGACACCATTAGCTATTCGGGCCCCAGGGGCCACTCTTAACCCCTTTGATGTCCAACATACTTGTCAGAAAAGCACGTGGTTTGCAGGAACAGAGCCCTCTGGGGCTGGCATGCAGACATACTTTAATAATAAAGGAGTGGGTCGCGAAGTGTCCAGAATACAAGAAAAACAAATACAAGGGGCTACCAAAGTCTACAGAAAACTTCTGAAAGAATAACTCACTTAATCCCCCCAGTAATCCCGCTGGAGATCTGCTATTGCACCCCTTATACAGATGAGGAAAATGGAGGCTCAGAAAGTCTAAGTCATCTGCCCAATTTACACAGCTAGTGTCCAAGATCAGGGCTCTTAAACAGACATAGAGGACAGAGTTATGGAGAGGGGAGGAGAGGGTGAGATGTATGGAGAGAGTAACATGGAAACTTATGTAAAATGGGAATTTGCTGTATGGCTCAGGGAACTCAGAGTTTGTATCAACCTAAAGGGGTGGGATGGGAAGGGAGGTGGGAGGAAGATTCCAGAGGAGGGGACATATGTATACCTATGGTTGATTCATGTTGATGTTTGGCAGAAAACAACAAAATTCTGTAAAGTAATTATCCTTCAATTAAAAAATAAATCAAATTGAAAAAAAAAACAACAACCTGTGATCCAACCCTCCCCTTCATCAGGAAGGTGGCATGTAACCCAAGTTCACCCAATCAGAGCGCCCTGGCCTCCCTCCCAGAGTGAAGGGGGTGTGGATGGACGTGTGATCTGAAGACACCAATCCAATCCTGGCAGGCTTTTATGGAAAGACCTCTCTCTCTGCAGGAGTGTCCTAGCAGGGGGCCATCGATTCCCATCTGCAGCTGGGAGTAAGGTCAGATCCACCCGAACCGAATGGACTGGGAGTGGAGAGGAAGTTTCCCAAAAGGAAATCAGGATGCTGTTTCCAGGGGAAGAGGGAAGGAGGGCTGTCCAAACAGCAGATGGTCGTCGCGGCCACAACCACCAGGAGGCTCTGTGAGGGGAGCCACCTGCTGCCAAGTATCAGACCAGTGGCTTCCTTGTGACCCCAGGTCGTCCAGCACACGCACCCACCAGGCCCCAGTCCAGAAGAAGGGTCCAGGCCAGACAGTGATCCAGGGACCCCAGGGAGCCAGGGAGGCACTGAATTTGCTCCCCAGTTTAAATGCGGGACTCAGATTATTTATCTGAAACTCACTGCCCTCTTGCTGACACTAATTATTTTGTCAGGATGCTTCTCTAGTGCCAGGCTCTGCTTTTCCCCAGGAGCCTCCCCGGGGCTTGGCTGTAAACAGAAGGGTGGATGTGGATGAGCCCAGAGCGTCAGGACTGCGGCGCTGAGATAGCGGCTGCAGCTGTGCAGTGAGAGCCGGATGAAGTTTGAGAGTCTTTCTCTGTTCATGCATCCCCATCACCTGCTCCCCGCCACCAGCGCTGGCTGAAAATGACAAGACTACTCAGAGGTCATTTATCAACCCCACCACCTGCCAAGCCCACTTAGCACCTGGTCCCATCCATTCCCCCTCCTAACTCTTCTTCAAAACCCACTCTGTCGCCCATCTTTTTCTCTGTATCACCTCTGCCTGACCGTAGCATCCCTCTCACCGATCATACCTCCACCCTTGCTGTGTGTACTAAGTCACTTCAGTCTGCCTGACTCTTTGCAATCCTGTGGACTATAACCCACCAGGCTCCTCTGTCCATGAGATTCTCCAGGCAAGAAGGCTAGAGTGGATTGCTCCCAGGCATGTTCCCAACCCAGGGACTGAACCCACGTCTCCTGTGTCTCCTGCACTGAAGTAGATTCTTTACCTCCGAACCACCGGGAAACCCTCCACTGCTGCCATCCAGAAGCAAATACAGCCCTAGAATCCACTCCCCTCACTCATGAACATCCTGCCAGAGTTCCCTATTGCCCTCAGAATAAAGTCCAGGCTTCTTGGCGTGGCTTGGAGGAACCTGCGTGGCTTGGCCACTGACACTTCTTTTCAGCTTTCTGTCACTATCTCACAATGAACTCTGGGTTCCTCGGATGCACGAAGTTCTCTCCTCTCTCTGAGGTCTTTGCTTTTGCTGTTTCTTCTGCTTGCAACACTTCTCTCCCTGTCTTCACCGGCTTAAATCCCAGCCATCCTTCAGTGCTCAGCAGAGAACCCATTGTCTGGAGAAACGCTAGTCTGCCCTCCTGCAGGCTCCCATAGCACTCTGCTCTCTGCCACTCATGAGTGAATTGTCATTCTTTATTTGCCATAAAACACGCACACACAGAGTATGGGTTGGGTAGGGGGAAGGACTTTGGCTTATTGTTCCGTTTCTCTAGCCCAATGCTTGGTACATAAAAGGCTCCCAGTAAATTATCTGCTGGGCTTCCCTGGTGGCTCAGTGGTAAAGAACCCGCCTGCCAATGCGGGAGATGCAGGTTCGATCCCTGGGTTGGGAAGATCCTCTGGGGAAGGAAATGGCAACCTGCTCCAGTGTTCTTGCTTGTGAAATGCAGAGGAGCCTGGCAGGCTACAGAACCTGGGGTCTCAAAAGAGTCAGACATGACTTAGCAACTGAACAACAACAAATTTTTGTTAAATGAAATGACCTTCCCAAATACTTATCATCCCTATTTGACATTTTTAGCTTTTTTTGGAGGATAATTGCTTTAGAGTACTGTGTTGGCCTCTGCCATACATCAACATGAACATTTTTAGCTTTTTATTGAAGCATACAGACTAGTTCCAAATAGGAAAAAGAGTATGTCAAGGCTGTATATTGTCACTCTGTTTATTTAACTTCTATGCAGAGTACATCATGAGAAATGCTGGACTGGAAGAAACACAAGCTGGAATCAAGATTGCCGGGAGAAATATCAATAACCTCAGATATGCAGATGACACCACCCTTGTGGCAGAAAGTGAAGAGGAGCTAAAAATCCTCTTGATGAACGTGAAAGAGGAGAGTGAAAAGTTGGCTTAAAGCTCAGCATTCAGAAAACAAAGATCATGGCATCTGGTCCCATCACTTCATGGGAAATAGATGGGGAAACAGTGGAAACAGTGTCAGACTTTATTTTTTTGGGCTCCAAAATCACTGCAGATGGTGACTGCAGCCATGAAATTAAAAGATGCTTACTCCTTGGAAGAAAAGTTATGACCAACCTAGATAGTATATTCAAAAGCAGAGACATTACTTTGCCAACAAAGGTCCGTCTAGTCAAGGCTATGGTTTTTCCAGTAGTCATGTATGGATGTGAGAGTTGGACTGTGAAGAAAGCTGAGCACTGAACAATTGATGATTCTGAACTGTGGTGTCAGAGAAGACTCTTGAGTCCCTTGGACTGCAAGGAAATCAACCAGTCCATTCTGAAGGAGATCAACCCTGGGATTTCTTTGGAAGGAATGATGCTAAAACTGAAGCTCCAGTACTTTGGCCACCTCATGTGAAGAGTTGACTCATTGGAAAAGAATCTGATGCTGGGAGGGATTGGGGGCAGGAGGAGAAGGGGATGACAGAGGATGAGATGGCTGGATGGCATCACTGACTCAATGGATGTGAGTCTGAGTGAACTCCGGGAGATGGTGATGGACAGGGAGGCCTGGCGTGCTGCGATTCATGGGGTTGCAGAGTCGGACACGACTGAGCGACTGAACTGAACTGAAGGCACATATAGAAAAGTGTGCCCATCATCAGTTTACAGACTGGGGTGACTACAAGACAAAGCTGCTGCACAGGTTTTCCTGTAAATAGAAGCTTTAATTCTACCTGGGTAAATGCCTAAAATTGAGATGTTGGGCTAAGTGTATATTCAGCTTCACACAGAGACTGCCAAGCCACTTGCAAAAGTAGCTTCACCACCTCGCATTCTCACCACCAAGGTCTAAGAGCTCTGGTTGTTCTGCTTCTTTGTCAACACTTGGTATTGTCAGTTTCTTTTATTTCAACCATTAGATTAAGTGTCTAGTGGTGTTTTATTGTGGTTTTATTTGCATTTCCCTAATGCATAATGCATAAATTAACTCAACGAACATGAATTTGAGCAAAACTCCAGGAAATGGTGGAGGACAAGAAAGCCTGGCGCGCTGCAGTCCATGGGGCCGCAAAGAGTCAGACGCAACTTAGACAGAAATGCATGATGAGGTGGAGTATCTTTTTGTGCTTATTTGTCCTTGGTGTTTCTTCTTTGATAAAGTATATTTTCAAACCTTTTGAGCTTCAGAGTTCCTTATATATTCTGCGTTCAAGCCCTTTATCAGATAAGTAATTTAGCAATATTTTCTCCCATTCTATGACTTGTTTTTTTCCTCTCTTAATAGTATGTTTCAAAGAATAGAGTTCCTAACTTTGATGAATTCCAATTTATCGATTTGTTCTACAGTGTGAAAGCCTTCTCTGGGCAAAAGCCAAGACAATCATAGAACTCCTATTGACGCCCTTCTCTCAGAGATAACTATCATCACTGCTATATATGAGCATGTATGTTGCTTCTTTTTCCCCTAATTTTTGAATAAAGAAGAAGGGTAAATCTAGCCTCTGTTACTTCATCTTGATTTGAGTAAAAATCTCTACAAGTTTTGATACTTAATCTTTTCATTATCATTGAATTGAAAATATTTTCTAATCTCCACTGTAATTTCTACACTTGATCTTAGCCAAAAGGCTGAAAAGTGACCCACTATAATTTCTTCTTTAACATATCAGTTATTTATTCAAAACACATGGGAATTTTCTAGTTTTATTTGAATTAATTTCTAGCTTAATTCTACTATAATCAGAAAAGATATTTTGTGTGACTTCAGCCCTTTGAAATTTGTAGAGACTTGCCTTATGCCCTAAAGTGTGGTCTATTTTGTTAAATGTTCCATGAGCTCTTGACAAAAACGTGTACTCTGTAGTTCTAGGGTGCAACATTCTACATACGGCAATTAGGTCAACCTATTAATAACGTTGATTAAATGTTCTAAATCCTTAGCTGTTCTGATTGTTTTTCTCCTACCAGTTACTGATAGCATATTAAAAATCACTTAATAAGATTGCGATTTGTCTATTTCTCCTTTTGAAAGTGAGAGTGAAAGTCGCTCAGTCGTGTCCAACTCTTTGGGACCCCATGGACTATATAGTCCATGGAATTCTCCAGGCCAGAATACTGGAATGGGTAACCATTCCCTTCCCCAAGCGATCTTCCCAACCCAGGGATCGAATCCAGGTCTCCCTCATTGCAGGCGGATTCTTTACCAGCTGAGCCACCAGGGAAGACCAAGAATATGGGAGTGGGTAGCTTATCCCTTCTCCAGGGGATCTTCCCACACCAGGAATCGAACCAGGGTCTCCTGCATTGGAGGTGGATTCTTTATCAGCTGAGCTTGTCAATTTTAAGGCTATGGTATCATACACAAATTTAGAATTGCCATATATTTTTTAGGAGTGTAACTTTTATCCTTATGGAATATTCTTCTTTACCTCTAGTAATATTTTTACCTTACAGTGTGTTTTCAGACAGCACTAATATCTGAATTTTCTGTGGGTCTATTTCTGTTGGCTGTATCTTCTCTTAGTTTTTTTTTTTTTAATCTTTTTGTCTTTCTGCTTACTTTTTGTTGTATGCTAGACATTGTAGGTGAAAATGCAGAGGATTTTAACCTCCACGTCATATTTTCTTAGACTGGATTCTCCAGAAAGTAGAAGCTGAGACCTTGACCTGTACATAGACAGTTCATTTGGGGTGGTAATCCAAATGCACAGGCGTGGGGTTCTGAGTAGAATATAATAGGCAAAAAGAAAAACACAATTTCTGGGCACCTCCTTGAGTTGGTCATTACCTTAAGCTACTAGTGATTGATCCTGCCAAGACCTCCTAAAACATATAAATATATCTCAGAATTTTCTTCCTGAAGAATGGAAGGGAGATGCACTTATTCCACAACTCACATCTCCCATTGATCAAGAGTTGCTCTGTAAGTGGATAACTCCCTTTTACTTCCAAGCTGCATGTGTATGAATGAAAGGCAGGTTCCCACAGGCAGAGGCACCAGAGAACCCCTGGTCTGGGAAGTTAAAGGACGTGCAGAGGTTGACGCAGTGCTCTCGAGTGCCACCTGCGTAAAGCTAGCTCTGGGAGCTGTGGCTGCAACGAAATACAGGGCAACAGGATGCAAGGAAGAGCAGTGTAAATGTTCCGATCTCTTTCCAAAGACTTACCTTTGCTTCTGGCAGACAACCAGGTTAAGACCAACTTAATCCAATCAGGGACTGAGATGACTCATGGCTGAGCTTTAGTCTGTGAGAGAGGCTCTGTTTCTAAGCTCCTCCTTACTCCTAGGGAGCAGCTCTCCAGGGCTCCAGCTGAAATCTGAGGCTGTTCACCAGGGCCCCTCTTTCTTGGCAGGCCCTGAATGCCAATGTTTGTTGGCCTAGCTCTATAAATCTGCCAAGAGTACTGCTCAGCCATCAGCCCCTGCTTCCAAATCAGCAAATGCCTCAAAAGGAAAATTGTTTGAAATACTAGACTCAAGCCTTGGAGCGTCTCTTTTTTCCTGGGATCTTGGCCCCTCAAATCCTGGCCGCCTTAGCAGCTTTCTAAAACCTTCAAAGGGATTTTGTTATTGTTGTTGTTCTAGGTTTCCCATTCATACTCAACAGGAAGACTGGTCCAAGACAAGCTAGACTGCCATTGCCAGAAACAGGGCACCCTCAGTTTCCCGTGAAAAGGTTAATGGTGGGCATGGCACCATGATGTTAAAAACTGCCTTAGAGAATAGAGTCACCCTAAAAGCCAAGTCTGAGCTCTGCATCCACTAAAGAATGGTTCCATCCTTTGTCATCTCTGCTTTGCAGGATCCTCCTAGGGCTGGCACAACGCCTGGCATTTAGCACATACTTAAAATGTACCAATAAATAATCTGCATACCAAGCTGCTTTTTGTGTCTGTGGAGGATGCCTGTAGGGGCTGGAAAGAGCATGCCCCATCTCAAAGTCTCTTTGCCGCTGCTAAGAAACTGAGGTGGAGGCTCACAGACTTCATCAGTCATAAAAACCTCTTGCAAAGACTGTATCAGCTCATTTCTGGGCTCCTCTCTGCAGATTCTCATTTAATCCTAAAGCTAGTGTCCATCAAGAGAATCTACCCAGTGCGACAACGACCCCAGCACTGATATCTGCCCAGGACCCAAAATTCTTGATTTAGGGAAGACTCAGTCTAGGGACTCCCCCTTGAAGAGGACCTCTTGGCTAAGAGGAGCTCAGGTTGAAGGTACAGTATCTGCTGGAATGGTATTCTCCAAAATGTAGAACCTCTATGACTTCAGATGGTGGGGAGGAAGGAGCACCATATTAAAAAGCATCGAGTCAGAGATGGGGCAGCTCCTGATGTCGTCCTGTAGGATAAAGGCTCAGGACAGTGCTACTCTAAGAGTCCTCTAACACCTGTCATTTTCCCCTTAGACAAAAAAGGGGCAGGTCTCAGGTTAGAGCCTTCTTAGGCAACAGTATCTAGTTGGTATATAATGACATTACTTCCATTGTAGCTTTATTTCCTATAAATCCTACTTTTAGAACATGATCTTGGATTCTCCTATTTACGCGTTTCCCTTTAAGTAAACTCATCTGAGTTTATGTAAACAAAAATATTAAGTTACTAGTAGCCTGAATCATACATAAATATGGCAAAACTCAGGAAGGTTGTGTGCAAAGAAGTGAAATTTGAGGAAGAGTGTACTTAAGGAGTTCTCCTTCACTTGGAGCAGACAGGTGTGACATGAAGACTCCAGAGAGCAAGAGAACCAAAGCAAATGACCTCCTCTAGGGCGTATCACCTAACCAGGGAGGATTCAGGGTGAGCGGGCCAGATGGTCAGGCTGCCTGAAGTGGCCCCCTCCCCGGGATGTGTTCCATTGGGTTCTAATGATGCATTTGCCAGCGATCCTATTTCAGATATAAATGTTCTGAGGAATCGAGCGTCCTCAGTAGCATCCCTGATGCCTGCCCTTTTAGACTGAACCAGGACAAGTGTTGACCCACATGAAAGTTCTCAGAGATGGGGGAAGGTGAGAACTTCCCTGCAGGTGGCTGGGACCCAAGAGACCTGGGAAGAATGCTCGAGCAGGTGGGTGCCTTTTTCATAAGTGTTCATGAAATGTGTCCATGGGCCCCTGAACCTTCACCATGGTGGACCTAATGCTCACCAACAATGGGGCAGCTCTTCCCACTTCCAGAAGCTCCCGAGTTCCATCAGTGAAGGCCACTGATTGGATCAGTACGAATTTGCTCCCAAAAAATCTAAGATCCATTCCACTCCTGCATATGTATCTGGGAAAAAAAATGAAAACACTAATTCAAAAAGATACATGCACGCCAATGTTCCTAGTCACACCATTCACAACAGCCAAGGTACGGAAGCAACCTAAGTGCCCATCAGCAGCAACAGCTGGATAAAGAAGATGTGGTGTGTATATATACACACACATACAGAATGTGAGCTATAAAAAAAGACACTCTGCCATTTGCAGCAATGTGGATGGACCGAGAGAGTATTATGCCTGGTGAAATAAGTCATGGGAAGACAAATACTGTATATCACTTATATGTGAAATATAAAAAATAACACAAAGGAACATATATATATATGCAAAACAGACTCACAGACATTAAAAAAACACAAAAAACTTGTGGTTGCCAAAGGGGAGGGAGAGGGACAAATTAAGGGTGTGATTAACAGATACAGACTATTATACATAAAATAGATGAACAACCAGGATTTACCAAGTAGCCCAGGGAATTATGGACTTCCCTGGTAGCTCAGACAGTAAAGAAATCTGCCTGCAGTGCAGGAGTCCCAGATTCGATCCCTAGATGAGGAAGATCCCCTGGAGAAGGAGACGGCAACCCACTCCAGTACTCTTGCCTGGAGAACCCCATGGACAGAGAAGCCTGGTCTAGAGTCCATGGGGTTGCTAAGAGTCAGACACAGCTAAGCAACTAACACAGACATACACACACACAGGAAATTATACCCATGACCTTGTAATAACCTACAATGGAGAATAATCGGCAAGTGCTGAGTCACTATGCGGTATACCTGAATCTAAAATTATACTGTAAATCAACTATATACTTCAATTAAAAAAGAAAAAGTAAGGTCTGCAGATGGCACAGCATAAGGGAGCAGAGGAAGTCAATGACCCCGCCTGCCACGTGACCTAAGATGAATGACCTTTCTTCCCTCAAACCACTGTGACGGTGACAGGGTCACCCACAGAACGCACACCCACAGCTAATTCCTCATCACGCTTGTAATAACCTACAATGGAGAATAATCGGCAAGGGCTGAGTCACTATGCGGTATACCTGAATCTAAAATTATACTGTAAATCAACTATATACTTCAATTAAAAAAGAAAAAGTAAGGTCTGCAGATGGCACAGCATAAGGGAGCAGAGGAAGTCAATGACCCCGCCTGCCACGTGACCTAAGATGAATGACCTTTCTTCCCTCAAACCACCGTGACGGTGACAGGGTCACCCACAGAACGCACACCCACAGCTAATTCATCACGCAGCTTTCACAAATGAGTGATGGGGAAGATATTTATCAGGGAAATCTTTCTGTCAATATAGCCACCCAGAGTACGGAACGTTTTTCTTCTTCAATTTCTGTCCTGTGCTTCCTGCAGAAGCAAATAAGAATGAGTTAAGGAGCCTCTCTGGGAAGGCAGGAGATAAATATACATGTTTCGGAACCAAGAAGCATCCCTCCTGTAAGGGATGGAGGCTGAAGAGAGAGGAGTGAGATGTACAACGGCAGCCCACGGGGCCAGCGTGGTTGGCAAATGTGTTTTGTTTGAAACAAGCAGTGTGGGTGGTGGTGTTTTTTTTTTTAATGTTTAAAATATATAAACAGATACCTAAAATTAAAAATCCAGTTATCTGGCTTCTCTGGAAAAATGAGTTCTGACCCCAAGGTAGGAAAGATGGCAACTAACTGCCTGGCAGAGTGAGGGGGCCGAGGTGCAAGCTCTCTGGTTTGCCTCCACCCTCCCAGCCTACCTCACTCATTCCCTCCTGTCGGGGGCCAGCGTGAGGAACCCCACCTGTGACAGGGTCACGTGGCAAACTCAGAGGGCAGGGCAATTTGAGTCATCGGATTTCTCCCTGGTTTTTCCTGAACATGTGCCCCCCAAAATAAGAATTTGTCTGTTTTCCCATTATTTTCTGATTTTCTCTGGAAAAAGTTAATTCTGAGCTTTGGTTTCCTGCATTTGAAAGTGTTTCAGCCCAACCCCCCTTTGATAATACTCTAGCCTGCCTAAACAGGGTCCCCTGACTTTTTGCAAGCTTGTGAATTGCTCACAACCTCCCAACTGTGAGAGGCACAAAAGCCTTAAAGTATCGTAAAGTTTCAGAGCCTTTTCAAATTCATATTGGTGACAGGATTTCACGGCTGACTCAATGATTGCTGCCAGACTTCCTTATTTTTTTATCTATCAGGCACCCAGGAAGATGTAATCAATACATATGGGATATGGAAAAGGATATCTAGTAGTTTTGATGTTAGCAATACTAGACTTTTGCTATAAATCACTGTACTTCCTTTTATTACAAACTGCTGTATTTTTATTTAGTGTTTTCTGAGAGTGGCATTCAGACTTTGGAAAGATTAACACAAATGAGTCTTCTGGTTAACAAAACTTCATCAGAAGAGAGCCATAGAAATGTTAATAGGCCTCTTGGCCAGAAGATAATGTGGACCACCTGAGACTTTTGTAACAGGAGAGTATGCAAAAAAGAAAGCCTTGTCTCATCCCCTTTTTTCCCTTTTGGAGCCTTACACCAATGCTGGGCTTCCCCGTGTCTCCTATTTTCTCTAATTTCTGGCTGAATTTCCATCTGGGGCGCCATGTCTACTTACCTGTCCCGGCTGCTAAGATCCGTAAGAGAGAGAGCCCAGGGCGGGGCACTCTCCGATAATCAAAGGGATGCCGGTGGCCTAACATAGATGGTGCAAACCTCTTGTCTCGAGGTTTTATTGGCTTTCCACGTAAACCAAGTTATTCAGCCTTCTTTTCTCCATCTTAATTTTCCTACTATACTATTTCTTTCTCATCTATTCTTATATTTCTAAATAAATAAGTTTTTCCTCACCGACGCCGTCCCCCCTTTGAATCACCCTGGATCCACCAGGGCTGGGCCCCGGCACCCTCCCGAGTGATCAACTCCCCTTGGTTTGCCCCAGATGGTTCTGGTCTTATAACTGAAAGTCCCATGTCCCAGGAACCCAGTCAGTCCTGGACAAACCAAGACAGTTGCCTGCTTAGGTATCTGCCTGGTCCAAAGAAACAGAGGCAATAATACTCACATGGTTTGTGTTTCATGCTAAGCAGAGTTCTAAGCATCTTAGAATTCCCTTAATCTTCAGAGAAACCTCAACATATGAGGCAAATACTAAAACCATCCTCATTATTACAGATGAGAAACTGAGGCACAGATAGCTGAAGTCATACCCAGCCCAGAGGACTCTGCTATCAGCTGGGACTTCAGTCTCATTCCGTGTGTGTGTGTGTGCACACGTGTGTGTGTTAGTCACTCAGTTGTGTCCGACTCTTTGTGACCCTATGGACTCTAGCCCACCAGGCTCCTTTGTCCATGCGATTCTGCAGGCAAGAGTACTGGAGTGGGTTGCCATTTCCTTCTCCAAGGGATCTTCCTGACCCAGGGATCAAACCTGGGTCTCCCACCTTGCAGGCAGATACTTTACCATGTAAGCCACTGGGGTCTCTAATCCAGGTGAGCCAAGGCCCCTCATTTTAGGCTGACGTGAAAGGAAGGCACATGGCCTGCTTCTCACCCACTTATCCCCATGGCTCTGTGTGGCAGATGTGTTCCTTAAGTCGCTCAACTGAGAGTCTATAAAGATGAAATACTTCAGGCTGTGGCAGCTACTTTGTGACAAAGGTCAAGCTTAAGGATGGAAAGTCAACAGATTCAGGGTGGTGGAACAGAAAAGTCCAGCCACCAAACCTCTTATGGAGTGACCCCACCTCAGAATCATTTATAGACTGACACTGTGAGTTCCTTACCCTGTTATTTGCAACTGAAGTAATGCTCAAAATTCTCTAAGCCAGGCTTCAACAGTACGTGAACCGAGAACTTCCTAATGTTCCAGCTGGATTTAGAAAAAGTAGAGGAATGAGAGATCAAATTGCCAACATCCGCTGGATCATCGAAAAAGCAAGAGAGTTCGAGAAAAACATCTACTTCTGCTTCATTGACTACACTAAAGCTTTTGATTATGTGGATCACAATAAACTGTGGAAAATTCTTAAAGAGGTGGGAATACCAGACCACCTTACCTGCCTCCTGAGAAATCTGTATGCAGGTCAAGAAGCAATAGTTAGAGCCAGACATGGAACAGCAGACTGGTTCCAAATTGGAAAAGGAGTATGTCAAGGCTGTATATTGTCATCCTGCTTATTTAACTTCTGTGCAGAGTACATCATGAGAAACGCTGGGCTGGAAGAAGCACAAGCTGGAATCAAAATTTCAGGGAGAAATACCAATAACCTCAGATATGCAGATGACACCACCCTCATGGCAGAAAGTGAAGAGGAACTAAAGAGCTTCTGGATGAAGATGAAAGAAGAGAGTGAAAAAGTTGGCTTAAGACTCAACATTCAAAAAACTAAGATCATGGCATCTGGTCCCATCACTTCATGGGAAATAGATGGGGAAACAGTGGAAACAGTGTCAGAGTTTATTTTCTTGGGCTCCAAAATCACTGTAGATGGTGACTGTAGCCATGAAACTAAAAGATGCTTGCTCCTTAGAAGAAAAGCTATGACATACCTACAAAGCATGTTAAAAAGCAGAGACATTACTTTACCGACAAAGGTCCATCTAGTCAAAGCTATGGTTTCTCCAGTAGTCATGTATAGATATGAGAGTTGGACCATAAAGAAAGCTGAGCACCAAAGAATTGATGCTTTTGAACTTTGGTGTTGGAGAAGACTCTTGAGAGTCCCTTGGATTGCAAGAGCAAACCAGTCGATACTAAAGAAAATCAGTCTGAACGTTCTTTGGAAGGAAGGACTGACGCTGAGGTTGAAGCTGTAATTCTCTGGCCACTTGATGAGAAGAGCCAGCCCTTTAGAAAAGACCCTGATGCTGGGAAAGATTGAAGGCAGGAAGAGAAGCGGACGACAGAGGATGAGGTGGTTGGATGGCATCACCAACTCAGTGGACATGAGTTTGAGCAAGCTCTGGAGATTGTGAAGGACAGGGAAGCCTGGCATGCTGCAGCCCATGGGGTTGCAAACAGTCAGACACAACTGAGCGACTGAGCAACAAATATCCTAACGATACACCATGGAGCCCTCAAGAATACCTTTGCTTTTCCCATGAAGTCTAGAGCAGCTTGCTCCCTATTTTCCTTCTCTCTGTGCCCCTCATGACCTTATAGAGATTTCCAAGGTTTAGGGGCACGTCGTAAGCATGACACACCCCAGACAAGTTTCACTATGCCAGGCACATTAAAGAGATCAGTTGGTTGAAAAGCCAAAAGTTCACCATATAGAAGGAACCAATTTAAGAGAAGGGCCGAGTTTTCCTGCAATTCACTCAATAAGCAACACTGTACACTGGGCTTCCCTGGTGGTTCAGACAGTAAAGAATCTGCCCAAAATGCAGATCCCCTGGAGAAGGCAATGGCTTACCCGCTTCAGTATTCTTGCCTGGAGAATTCTACGGACAAAGGAGTCTGGCGGGCTACAGTCCATAGGGTCCTAGAGAGTCAGACGCAACTAGCAACTAACACTTTCGCTTTTCTTTGAGTTTCTACCAAAAGCCAAGAACTGTCCAGGTTGTGGTCCCTTCATGTCTCTCAAATCACCTCACCCCATCACAGCGTCCTCAGATCCTGGCTGTGACATTCACTGCCTTTAACAGGACGCTTCATCTTTCTGTGCCTCAGTTTCTCCATCTTTAAAATAGAGATACTCACAATAATTCCAGCCTCCTAAGGTCATTGGGATGATTTAATAAAACGGTGATGGCAATGTTTTCAGCAAAGCACCTGGCACGTAGAGATGCCCATGAAAGTCTGTGATTATCTCTGTTTTGGGGTGGAAAGTGGAATAATTTAGTAAAGCTAGGACACCAGTGTTTCCAGTCTGTAAGTAAGGAGCTTAAAACCCTGAGATTCTCTCAAGGCACCCAAATATCTAAATTTGAGTTGAGACTCAGATCTGTCCAAGTACAAAACCTATCCTAGAGAGTGGAATATTATTTTGAAGTAGGTAATAAAGAGAAGGGGAAAAAAAAGAATTTTTATCCACATTTGGGATCCTAATAAAAAAGCAAAGCTGCCTTTTGCATGGCAGCCCAAACATTTTTCAGTGAGACCTTTGATTAAAGACAATTACCCTTGCTTTGGTGATAGAAAAGCTGATCTCAGCGAATCAAGAAAGCTATCCCCAAATGACAAATGGAATTAAATATCCACTCAGCTACTCCAGATGGTCTCTGAAGCCATGGAACCACAGGACTTGATTACAATGACAAGTACAGGGTCACGGGCCCGGCTGGAAGAGAACAAAATCCACTTTCAAACGATTCTCCAATGACTTCAATTAACTGTGGGCTAAAGCAGACAGTTAGCTGTATAAGCATAGATCTCTGTGCTTTTAATTAAATTTCCTCCAGTCTAAATGCCGCTTTGAGATTTTCAAAAGGAAAACACAATATCCAGGAAATGCAATTGGATCCGGTGTGTGTGTGTTGTACAGAGTTCAGGTGGACCCTACCCACCCAGAAGCACGTGTAAAAGCTCTTTCGTTTGATAGTGTTTATAATTATTATTAGCAACCTTCTCATAAGACCCACACTTCTACTCACTCGGTTCCCATCCGTCCTATAAGGGTCAGCAAACTCCAGCCCCCGGGGCCCAGTGTGGGCAGCGCTTGTTTCCCTAAACATAATTCTGGAACACAGCCCCGCTTGTTCGTTTCCACTTTACCTACGCCTGCCTGCATGCAGCCCCAGCAGAGTGGAGCCCTTAGGTGGCCAGCAATGCCCAAAACGTTTGCGGAGCTGCAGAGGCCATAGGACAAAGTCCCCCTGAAGAGGCTGTCGGCCGTGCTCAGGAGTCTGGACTTCATCCAGGAGGCGGCAGGGAGCCACTGAAAGATTCGGAAGAGGCTGCAGAGTGGCCGCAGGGAGCGAGGGAGGGGGGGGCCCCAGCCCTGCCCAGGGCCACTCACCCCACCTGGATGAGGCTGCTGGTTGCAAACTCCTGTGAGGCTACTTGGGTGCGGGTGCTGGTGTGGCCAGCCCTCCTGCCAGGGAGCAGAGCCAGCCCCACAGACCAGGGGGCAGTGCCCCTCCCCGACCAGGCTGCAGCCCTCAGCCAGTGGCTGAAGAGACACCAGGCTCCTCGTGCCACATGGCTCCCAGCCGGACGGAGCCCCGGGTGCCCACGAGGTTCCCAGCTGGACAGAGCCCCGGGTGCCCACGAGGCGCCTGCCCCCACAGCAGACCCCGCCGTGTCCTCTTTCCCTGCCCCCCATGGCCAACACCAAACCCTTGTCATAAGCTCTGCTTCTGGGGGACCAAACAAGACAGCTGGATCCTCCTCTAGGAGCGATCGCTCGGGTTGTCCAGGCAGTGACGGGATGGGAGTCCGGAAATCTGGTTGCAGCAGAAATGACGGGGCCCCGTGTCCCAGGTACCCGGGCCGCCCCCGCCTCGAGTCAAGCACCGGGGCCAGAGCGGACCCGCCTCCCTCCTGGGAGCCCAGGAGCTCGGCCTCCTCTGCCAGCCTGCACGGCGGCCCCGGGAACCCCAACAGCAGCACCGCTCACCACCTCTCCCTTGACCACCCAGCAGCCAGACGGGTCTTGCTCCTCCCCGCTCAGACCCTCCTGCGGCTCCACTTTGCTCAGAATAAAGTCAACAACCTTCCTTGGAGCTGCAGGGACCTGCCATGACTTGTGCCCGCCGCA